>CM046456.1:37537614-37995114 GCA_025506515.1 Flaveria trinervia
GTGCATTTCAAGCACCAGCAAAAGCTACAATGCTTTTAGCATCAGGAGAAGCTACAATGCTAAACCTAATAAAATTTGTCTATCCGTAGATTGGTAAACTACACATAGGTTAATGTTTTAAAAGTATAATCTAATTTCATAGATTGGTAACCAATGAAAATTTAAATTATACTTCATCAAAAATCAGTTTTTAATTCTAAGTCATCCGCAGATGATCTACAAAATCCGTAGATGATCCCCTGAATAACTAAAAACTATGGATGAGTAAAATTTTATAGAGGGTCCCACTTCATTAAACAAGTATAATTAATGTGTCTGAGAGAGTATAAATGATGTTTCTGACTTAAATATTCATTATTCACTTTTTCAAAACACTTTTTCATACCTAGAAAAACGCACTCAACAAACCCCCATCTCTCTTTCACAAACATTCAAAATTACTGAGTCAAAACATTAAACAAACACATAATCCTATTTTAAATCATTGTGTTCAAGGTAAAAAATGTCATAATAAATAATAATGAACTGTTTAATTCTTGGTTATCATTTAAACTGTTAATATTCTCATGTTTGTAATGTTGATTCTAATCTAATCTTCTTAACTTTCAAGAATAGATGGCTAATCAATTTGCAAGAGAGCATAATGTGTGTGCATTTCTCAATGCTGATGATCCTGTATCGGAAGGGTGTCAGGACATCATCAGATATTTGCGACAATCCAGACTCTTTATCCTCTAAAAACAGAGCCTGTGATTCATCAAGCACATATTGCTGATTTCTGGAATTCTACACAGATAGAAGAGGATGGAGAATCAAAATTTATCATGGCAAAAGTAAAGAATGAAACACTGAGAATGAAGGAACATCCCATCAAGAGGTTTCTAGAGTTGGGAGAACAAGAAACTGGTCACCCTGATGTGTTAGAAAATGAATACATAGAGAAAGTATTCTACCTAATGGGATATGACGGTGACTTTGAAAAATGGGAGATCAAGAAAGGAAGACTATGCAAGCCATATAGATTTCTATGTCACACTTACCTAAAGTGCATCTCTAACAGGAAATCTGGGCTTGACAGATTTTCAAGACACATTTCTTCTGGGATTATTGGTATCTTTGAGGGAAGAACATACAACTACTCAAAATACATTTTAAGTTGTATATGTGATCAAATAAGAGTGCAAAAGGCTGATAAGATCTACATGTTTCCAAGGTTTTTGCAATTAGTCATCAATGATGACCTGCCTGGAATAGCTAGAGATGGTGATGTGCTTGTTCAGGCATGTTTAGGAAGATGAGTATTGAACAACATCAGTGGGAGATATGAAGGAGGAGATATGCCCATGTTTGCTCATGTGGTGGATGCTAATGCCAACATTCCACAAGAACTGGAATGGGAAGACCAATAAGGAAGTTCACCTAGTAAATCTGTGGAAGCCTCCCATTCACCCCACCAATCACCCATACACCAACATCATCAATCACCTCAACATCCCTCACCAGCCAGTCAAAACACCCTGCCATTTCACCTATCCCACCCGATCAATCTCAACAATCTCAAACAGCCAGTTATAACACTCAGCCAATCTCTCCACTTCTCCCTTAATCTCCTAGTCATAAAAAACACGAACCTTCCAAAATTCAATCACCTAAGAGTGTGCATACAGAGCATGTCACTATCACTCAGTCTCAAAATTCAGTTCACCCTAGTGGGACTGAGTTGATTTCTCAAGCCAACACCATCCCACTCTCACTCACCAACTCTCGAAAACCAGTTATATCCAATCAAACTGAACCTGTAGTACCCATCATTGATATTGAGAAACAATCACAAGAACATCAAGAGAAACCCATTTAAGCAGAAGAGCCATGCTCAAGCTCAACAAGTATGGCTCTTACTAAAGTTTGTGATGATGAGATGATCTTAGTGATAAGGACATCCCTGTTAGCAAAAGTCAATTGGTGGGCTGAATATAACAAAGTTGTTATCAAGTCAAACAAAAGAAAGTAAAGAATTCAAGAGTTGAAGGGACTGATAAAGGAAAAGGAAGATGATGAAGCAAGAATCTAGTCTAAAAATATTAAGAGAAAGCATTCAAGAAAACAATAAAGTCATTGATGCTTTGCTTGAGCTTGTAAAAAACAAAAAGAGACTATTGCACATGAGAAGGATGAAAGAGAAGAGCTTGTGTTGGAGAGCAACAAAGCTAACAAGACTCTGTAAGAACAATTTGCACAGCTGAAAAGAATAAAATGAGGAGATTAAGAATCTGAAAAAGAAGATAAGTGACATTGAATCTAGTGCTCTTGCAACAAAACAAACAAAAGAATTTGCTGAGACCTCAAAGCAAATCATTCAATACTCAAGAAAGAGGAGATACTTGGGGCCTACAAAGAAAGAAGTGATTGATGTTAAAGAATCACCTAAAAGATCAAAACTCACATCACCTAAACACACTCCTTTGGTGGATGTTCCACATTAAAGCCAATTTCTCATGATGACATGGAAAATGATGAAAGTGATGAAGAATGGAAAGAACTAATAAAGATGAGTATTCCAAAGATCAAAAAGAAGCAAAGGCTGATGACCTACTAACCACTAAAGACATACTTGAAGAAAGGCCAGAATCTTAAATGTTTATAACCCTAATCAACCATGGGTTTCCATATGACTTGGTAGAGAGGCTGAATATGAATGAGATGAAGAACATGCTAATGGAATTTGAGCTAGCAAGCTTCATAATCCCAAATTACAACTATGAAACATTCACAACCTTTCAATCAATTCAGATAATAAAGAAGGAGTTAGGTCATTGTGACACAACCAAAGTTAACAAATACAAATGACCTATTGGCTACAAGGTCATAACTACAACATGCATAAATTTAAGGGAAGAATAGTTGGTGAGTTAAGGAGGATGATGGAACATGAGATGAAAATAGAGCTGGAAACTAGAGTAAAGTTCAGAACTAAAGCCCCAAACCCATCCTACAAGCAACAAAGCAAATTCCTTGCTGATTCCATAACTGTTGAATCTAAAGATCAACACAAAGGGATAGAAAAACTTATCAGAGAGCCACATGCGGTTATCCCTGGCAAAGTGTGGCCACTGGGAACAATGGTTAGAGAGATCACTGTACAGAAGTCAACCCTGATAGAACTCTATGACAATATCACAACTCCTAGTTTTATGGAAGAAAACATGATTATGGCCTAGAAATATGATCCAGACTGGGATTGTGCAATCTTTAAGAGAACATTTGGAAGAATCCAATACTTCAATTATGTAAAAGCATTACTGAGTCTTCCTGAGAGAGATATTTAAAGATTTGCAAAGCTTAATCATCTCTAACGATCCAATGCACCAAGGGGAAGAGAATTTTTTGTGTATGTGGGTAGGCTGAAGACAAAATTTGTAGATAATATGCTCAAGGAGGCTAAGAGGGAAGATGCTAAGCACATAAAGAGAAATCAAGGAAAGAAAAGAACAACATCCAACACCTCTACTCTTATGGATGATGAATTGTTAAAGAGGGTTGGATACAACAACATAAATTCAATAAGTCTAAAGAACTTGGAAGGAATTTAATATACATATCCCATAACAGAATGAGGATATGTTGAGAAAACAAAATAGCTAGTGCTACTGAGGAATGCTAAAGGGAAGAAAGCTGATAAGAAGTTTTGACGCAGTGGAGATCAAATTACTTCACCCAAGCTATACATCATATCTACATGAAAAATTCTTCCTAAAGCTAACTGATGAAATAACACAGAATGACCTATGTCTATATGTGCATATGATTCAAGTGATTGAAAAATTGCACGCAAAGGCATACAAGAGAAGAAGACATGAAGTTGGACCGCTAAAAGGATCTACATTTGAACAAGTTTTAGAACTGAGAATCTTAGAGTAAGATGAGCTCAAAATAGTGCACAATCTAAGTGTAGTGGAAACACTTACTACTGAAGAAGATGTGCTGGGATTGAGCTTTGACACACTTTAAAGGATATGTAGAATAGAGATCAAGTACAAGTATGATGATCAAAAGGATGCAGTATCATACGTTAATAAGAAAATGGTGCTCAGTGTGAAAGAACTGATCACAAGTGTCTAAGCCTAAGGGGGAGTATTGTTAGATCTAGGAATGATAGATCTAGATCATTTATTATATATTTGCTTAGAACTTGATTGATAATTGTAATGAATATTTGTAATTCATTATCATAATGTATGCATAATGTATATAGGTTAACCCATATATATGTGTTGATTTGTATGTATAATTGCAGGATCACCATTAGACTTAGTCAACTTATGAAAATTACTAAGTGTAAGAAACATCTACGGATGAAAAAATTGTTCTTTCATTGATATGAATTGCATTTGATGAATTCCTACTAAAGATCACCAATGCAGATAAGTCTGAAGATATCAAAGATCCATGGATGAACAACAATGCAAAGACTTCAAGTGAAAACTCCAGCGAAAAGCACACTCCTGCGGAAGACTAGTTTGCTGCGGAAGACCAAACACTTGAATGATATAAGTAATTCAAGTCAACAAGTCAATCACAGATTCCGAGAGATTAGCTATTTCCTTTATAGAAACACGCGTACCTAAAAATATGAGTCCTAGGTTTCAAGACGAAATAACAAACAACTAGACGGCAAACACAAAAATCACATCGATTCACACAATCAATCAAACATAAACCCTAGCAGCCGTCATATCAACATCAACACGTTCAAAGCATTTATTGTTTATAGCATCATTGTTTATTCATGTGTAATCATTAATCAATTTTAATGAAATACGTTCGAATAAAATCATGTTTGTTTATTAATTGTGTTCCTGCATATCATTGCGTTCATCATAATCATCATTCATTATATTTGTTATTCATTTATCAAACAATTAAACAAGGTTAATATTCATTCCACAAACATTAACTTGATTTCCTTTAACATTGATAATTCTTGATAGCGATCCTTGGATTCACACATTAGAATATTATATGTTTCCTAGATATATTTACACATTCTCAATTGTGAATTAGGCTCATAGTTGAGGGAATTAGGTAATGTTCTTAAATTGGGACAGATGAAGCACGACATCTTTAAAATTTTGAAGAAGCCGACTGTTGGCTTCTCTAGGGTAGAAACAACCCTTGTACCCAAAATGTTAGAGCTCATTGCTCAAGGTGACAACCTAGGAGCACAAGCTAGTGTTGAATCCACACCTTCTACCTCTCAACCACCAAAATAGCCACAAATCACCCACACCTAGCAAAGAAAAACCAAACGAACCCCTGCACAAGCTACTCAGTTTGTGTAGGCCCCATACTACTACCCACACAGGAGGAAGTGGACACTAGAGCTCTCACTTCTCTGAGGAGTAAACCACTCCCATCTCTTCAAGAATCAATGCTGAGGTTCCTCATGCTTAGCCTGATGAGCTCACTAACCCAATAGCCTTAAGCCTTCACTCAAAGTCTCAACACTCAAGTGAACAAACTTTAGGGGAAGTTACCATCCCCAACCTTTAGATCTTAAGCAACCAATCCCTAGCCTTGATTTCTATAATGATGAAAACTGGGATTAGGAGAGTACCATGAGTCTCTCTACTCTTCCCCCACTGAAAAAAGAAGAGATGAGTGCTCCTGACTCTCCCCTATCTAGCCCACATCATCCACCTACCACTAAGGTGGATCTCTCTAACCGTATTCAGGAGGTCCATATGGAAGAGGCTCTCACTTCTGTAAGTGATTACATATTTAAGACCTCAACCATGGTAACTCAACCCACTGATACTCCATTTGAAGTGGTCATTAAGCAATGGAAAACCAACAACCAAGAACATCATGCTGGTGGTGAGATTATCTCATCCCCCAATGAATCTTCCGATGAAGAAGAGGGGAATCTGAGACTAAAAGTGCAAAAACTATGAAAAACATGCACCTATTTAGTCTCTAAGGTTAGTCAATTGAAATCTCAAGTGACTACCTTACACAATAGGGTCAATGATCAATAACTTGAGATATCTTATGTCAAGGAGAAACTAGCTGGCAGACTTGTAAGAAGAGCTCAACAAGGAACACAAAAACCTATGAATGTGATTGACCTAACTCCTAGTTTACCTATGCAATAGGGTGATGCTACCAAAATAGGGGAGAAAGCCATTACAATCATAGAACTAGGCGTTACTCACAGAGTATGGACACTAAAGAATAACCATCCTCACTTGCAGTTGTTCATACTCAGCAACTTCCTCAAGTTCACATTGATGTGGATTCTATAGACTCTCTCATTCAGAGTCTATTTGAGAAAGGCATACCAAGGGCTGTGTCATCTCCACCTCAAGGAACTTCTAACTACATCAAAGGGTGGATGTATGATGCTTATAGAAAAATCCTTATTCTTCAAAGAGTTCAAAGGCAACAAGAGGTATTAAACTTTCAGACCTTGAACTACTTAAAGGTCTTGATTTTATAAACATGCCACTTGTTACCCAAGACAATCTAGACAAGCTAACAAGTTGGGTCAAAGGATTCAAAACAGGATTACTAAAGAGTTCAGCCTTAGAAGGAGACAAATGCATTAGGCAATGCCAATGGTCAACTGGATGTTGAGGTTGACCCTGAGATTAGCTTCAAAGGAGAAACTTTGATTGAAGGCCTAGTGATAGAACTTGAGGTCCCTATCACACCTACAACTACTTCAGAAATCCATTCCCTTGATGAGACACTTGCTGGTGAAGGTGTATCTATACCTTTCACTGGCCAGAGGATGGATGCTACTCTAAGCAATGAAGGCCAAAGCTCTCTCCATCCTGATTCACAAAGGTTTGTGCATGAGAAAGGGAAAAGGAAGATGAATCCTGAGGAGAAGAGAGAGAGGAAATGGAAGCTAAGATGAGAAAGTTCTTCTGCAGGGTCTGCTGGCTTCATGGAAGCTGCAATTAGGGCTGCTCCCTGACCAAACACACATAATAATGAGTTAAGGGAAGTCATGATTACTTACTTATAGACCAGGAACTGTGATATTGATAATATGATCTCCCTCCCCTTAGAAGAATTGAATGAACTGGCTGACATGAATTTTCAAGAGAGAAGAAGGAAGCAAAGGATGCAAGATTGCTTCTTCAGATCAAGGAGGAAAGGAGACTGAAAAGGCTCTACAAACATGTTCCTACTCTCTCACCATTCAATATGAAGGAGACTGTGGCTCCACAAGAACCTCAAGTACACAAAGAAACTGATAAGATCAACATGATTAACTACCTGAGTGCTATAGGTCTTTATCAGATAGGTACACTTCTTCCCTTGTCCTTTGAGTACATTGAATTTGAGTATCTCAATCAACTTGAACTTGAAGTGCTCAAAGAAAGAAAGGAAACAAAGAGGAAGATGAGGTAAGAAACTGCCAAGATAAGAGCCATCATCTAAAAGAGTCAAAGAAGTTTGCTGATAGGAAGAGGATGGTGAGCTTTTTGAAGCTCTATGGATTCTCCGACGGAGGCTTAGCCCTATGTCTCTATCCATTATGGATGAGCAAATTAGGTGATCAAGCAGAAGATCAAAAAAGAAAAACTGGTTGACATACACTCTCCACCAAGTCAGGTCCCTCAAGAAGTGGAGGTAAAGGTTGAACCTTCTGAGACAACACAACCTGGACCTCCTACTAAATCTCCGCAAGCTTTGTCTTCTGATCCACAACAGGGTTTTCCCCTCTCAATCTGAACTTGTGAGAGAGGAAAATCAAACTGAAAAAGACAAAGATGTTCAACAAGGTGCTGTAGACCAGTCTTCTCAGTTAAAAGGTGCAAAGAGGATAAAAAGGATGGCTTCTAGACCAAAGTTTAAGAAGAAGAAGAAAGGAACACCCATAACCAAACCTCAAGATGAGTCAAAATATCTTGAGGATGTGCAACAAGACAAAGCTCCACTAACTCTAATCCAAGTAGCTCCTCTGGCATCAGGAAGACCCATCTTATCCTGGACTTACACTACTAATCTAGAGAGATGACATGTGCTTAGAGATCAAGGTATTGAAGATGTCTATGTATGGCAAGACATGTTTAATCTACCTCTACATGATCTTTTTGAGATGAGAAGACACTTTGAAAGTCTAAATGATCCATACCATCTTATAAAGAAAGGCATGGTCATCATCATAATACGGACTGTCAATATTTGAAGTCTTCAAATGTTTTGGTAGCATTAGGCTAGGAGGAGTTTGTAAGATTTCATACAAGGCTTATGCAATCCAAAACATCCAAAGTTTATCTTGCATGCATGTACAGAATTACTAAGTAGAATGCTTCAAAGTTTCACACTATGCCTTAAAAATATTTAAGTGTGAAATCTTCGGAAGCCAAGACCAATATCTTCCAAAGCCAAATATGAAGTCTTCCGAAGCTTCAAAGACGAAGTCTTCCAAAGCCAACTCGTGAAGACAGATTTCTTCCGAGACTTTTAAGTACATGCTTTATCTGATGTACCTTTTACCATAAAGCTCAACCACCTTTCTGCCACAACTCTGTTTCACTCAACAACTTTCACAAGTTGGTGAAAGGTCAATGCTCTTGGTAAACTGTACATTGAGGTCTTGAGTCTTTTGCTTTCTACTTTATGTACTTTTATTATGTTTGTAATATATTAGGATGTGAGCTATGGCATGTCATAGTCACTAGTCAAAAGGCAATATGCCTTTTGACTTTATATTGATTTTGTTGTTTTCTAGATCATGTATCCAGCTGGCCTTCAATGTATGGTCGGCTGTAGAATGTAGTATAAAATATATCAGGTCCTTTTTATCATTAACCTTTATGCTTTGTAAACCCTTGTAACGAACTTGAGAGCAATATACAACATTCTTGAAAAACCAAACACTTATGTTATCAAAGTGTGACTGGTTACTAGTTCTTGATCTTGTTCTGTCTCTTTATTACTTTTATTTCTCAGTATCAAAGTGTGACTGGTTACTAGTTCCCCATTTGATCCGTTAAGTGTTCTAATTCACTCTCCTCATTCTGTGTTGTGTTGTAAGTGACCAACCCTTAAACAATCCTGTATAAACTTTCATTTTTATTAGTAACACAATCTCAGTAGCATTATTATGATACATTCACACTCGATTTATACTTATTTTGTTTTCGAATTAGTTGTTATTTTTCATTTAGTTCACAATTATTATTGTGAATGAAATCGAGTTAAAATCAATCGTAAATTTTGAATAAATATTTACTTTGATTGTTGTTGGTAATAAAAATAAAAGTTGAGATGGTTACTAGCCATATCAATAGTATAGATTATTACTGGCCAATTAGTAATAGATTTGATTATTAAAATCTAATATGTCTTAAAAACGTTTACAAAGTTGATATCATCTTTTTATTATTTATAATATTACCCGTACGTAATTTTAATCATATTTTTATCTTAAAGTATAATATTATAATTAATAAAATTTTATTTTATTTATGTAAACTACGTACATAGTATACTATATCTAGTTAAGAATAGTACCACAAACATGTGTTGAAATCTTATTGATGTGCGTTAACGCTTGGTGTTTGAAATTTTGATATATATAATCAATTTATGATGGTTATTATCTTAATATTGTCCCAATTTGCGTTATATATATATTGCTTATTGTGTTTTACACTAACTATTAAAAAATATATATTTTTCTTTTATAAATTCCTCTGATAGTGGTTCTTTTTAACTACATTCAAACATGTTATCATCCAATTTTCTTCACCCACTTACAATAAAATCACATGAGGAGTCACAATCAAAATTTCAAATCACCACCAAACATCGTAACATGGGTTGCTCAAAAGTTGTAACATCCGGTTATTTTTTTAAGACTCAAACAAAAGATAAAATGAAGAAAAAGAAAGAAAATATATATTACCCAAGTTAAGGGGTAAAAAGTGTCAAAATGACAAAAAGGTTTAAAAGTTAGTGATAAAGGTGGTAGGACGCCCATATGTCACACACATCACATATCATTCGGATTTTAGAGAGAGAAAGCGAAGAGGAGCAGAAAGCGTTTGGGATTTTGAAGACCAAGAAGAAAAAGATCGAATTCAAGGTAAGAATTCGTGTGTTTCAGATGTCTTTAACTAGTTTCATCCTCGATTGTGTGCTTATGTATGTTGTGTGTGTTCGGTTGTGTGTGTTTGGTGGGTTTTAGGTGTTTGAGCTCAATTTACAAATGGGTTTGAAGAAGTCTTACCTAAAAGCTGCAAAGGTAAGTTCTAGAACCCCTCTTTTTACTTGTTTTAACTGTTTTGGGGCTGGAAATGCATGAATGTACATTTTTATAAAATTAGGTTTCATACCCGTGTGTGTGAATGTATGTATGTTGCGGTGGGGTTTGATTTTGGGCTATGTATATGTTGATGATGTTATGGTTGTGTTTCTATGGCATAGAATGTAAGATGTAAGTGTAGAACATGATAGATGGTGTTTGGGGACTGAATCTGATGTTTAGGTGCGAATTGGGCTGCTCAGGCGCCCAAATAGGGCTCATGCGCCTAAGTTTTAGAATTTTCCTTAGTGTTCCTAATGCGGATGAACAAGTTAATGCGGATGAACATGTTAATGCGGATGAACAGTTAATGCGGATGAACATTTTAATGCAGATGAACATGTTAATGCGGATGAACATATTAATGCGAACGAACAAGTTAATGTAGATGAACATGTTAAGGCGGATGAACAAGTTAATGCTGATGAACATGTTAATGCGGAGGAACAACATGTTAATACGGATGACAACATGTTAGTGCGGATGAATAACATGTTAGTGTGGATGAGCAACATGTTAATGCGGATGAACAACATGTTAATGCGGATGAACACCATGTTAATGCGGTTGAGTAAAGGAAATGCGGATGAGTAAGGAATGCGGATGAGTAAAGGAAATGCAGATGAGTAAAGGAAATGCACATAAGTAAAGGAAATGTGGATGATTAAAGGAAATGTGGATAAGTAAAAGAATGCGGATGAGTAAAGGAATGCAGATGAGTAAAGGAAATGCACATAAGTAAAGGAAATGTGGATGATTAAAGGAAATGTGGATAAGTAAAAGAAATGCGGATGAGTAAAAGAAATGCGGATGAACAAAAGAAATGCGGATGAACAATAGGAAATGCGGATGAAGACTTAGAATATTTTCTGACTTTTTGGGGAAAAAGTGTTAAGTAGGCCTTGACTTGGGAGGTTCCCGGGGCTATGTAAGTTGACTTTTTGAGGTCATAGATAATATGATGGGAATGATTGATGATGTATGGTTGGTGTTTATGCATGATGGTATGATGTATGTTATGTATGTATGATGATGCCCTGTATGGTGATGTTGTATGTTTATGGTGATGTTTCTTATTATTTATGTTTATTTTTTCATGGCTTTACATTTAATGTTAATGAATGAAATGATAAGTATTACGTAACGTAAAGTGGAAGATAATGAAAAGATGAACGTAATGAATGAATGCATGCATTAATGAAAAAGAAAGTATAAAGAGAGAGGCTTGCAAGCAATATGTACGGAGGCGCACGACTCTAAAATGTCGTAAGCTCAACTGCGTATGGTTTAGCTAACCCTTAAGGATACACGCAGGGGTCCAGTCTTTGTGACTGACCAACTATTTGGTACATGGTTTATAATGATTACTCACCTCCGTGCTGGTGCCAGGCTATCTGCGGTATGGAAGTCATCTATGATATTCGGCCCAGTACCCAAGTTATGCATAATGTTGGAGGTGTAGTTTACAGTTGGGATCTTGTCGCTTACCCCAGTACTGGCGCCAGGGTATGTGCGTTATGGAAGTTAATTATGATTTTCGGCCCAGTACCCCATTTGTTTGGGGTATAGCTGATAAAACTGATCCAAATAGTGATAAGAAAGAAAAAGTTATAGAAATAATATGAAGAATAGTAAACGAAGATAATAATGAAATTATCTGTGTATATACGTACGATGTGTGATCATATACAACAGTATAGTATGATTTGAAAGAAAGTGATGACTATTTTAAACGAAAGTAAGTATGTTTTATTTTAAAACTAGAACTCACTCAGCAACGCTGACTCTTTATGCATTTTCCAGTTGGCAGGTAAAGTTGTTGATGATGGCACGGGGCTGTAAGGCCCCGTTCCCGAGACCTCACAGTTGGTCAATCACAGCAGCTAAAACATAAGCATTATAATTATACAACTTAAGGAGCGGAAATAATTTTTCAAAAACCATTCATTTCATTTAAAACACTGTTGTTAAGCAATACTTCATCGTTTAACTGTTTACAAAAGTATCGTTTTACTGCATTACAAAACAACAGCAATGTAAAATACGAATGGATGTCAGTCTTTCCCTGTCAAGTAGCTTCACCCTCGTGCCATCCTCAGCAATAATTACCTGTCAACTGAAAATGTATAAAAGTCAGCGTTGCTGAGTGAGCTCTAGTTTTAAAAGTAATAAAATACTTTCTATATGTTGTATATGAAAAATACTCTTTTCAGTAAAATACAACTCTGTACTGTAATGAGCACGCATTAACTATATGAACAAATACTGTTCGTTCTCTTTACTGTATGCCTTGTCTGTTCTGTAAACTTTTATCTTTATGTTTCACTTTCTGTATGGACCAATGAGCAATACCCCAACTATATGCGCGATGGGAAAATGGGTGATGGGCCATCTATATCCCTCAAAAGGGTCAACTGTATCCCTCGAAAGGATTAACTGTATCCCTCGAAAGGGTCAACTGTATCACTCGAACGGGTTCTGTGTACTGTGTACAAGGCCGACCCAATCATCCAAGGCACGCTACAAAGGTCCTGCCAATCTCAATTGATTGGCCCTGTGTGCATAATAGGATAGCTAACCTGCAACACAGTTGAGCTAACGACAACATGGTCGTGCACCTCGTGTAAGCTTGCAAGACTTGTTAACATTTTCATTAATGTTCCTCTTCTTTTCTTTTATGCTCTTTCTCTTTATTATTACGATATACTTTACGTTACGATAATAACATACCACGTAAAGTCACATACTATAAGTAATAATAATAATAGTAATAACAATAATAAGGAACAGTCATAACTATGCATGAAACATCATCATAAATAAGCCACAGTCAACCTCAGTCAAACCCTAAAGCACAGACTCCCAGAAAATTTTGTAAAAATTTCTAAGTGCTTAGGCGCTTGGTCACTGTTTGGGCGCATGAGCCTGTTTGGGCGCATGAGCCCTATTTGGGCGTTTTATCACTATGTAGGCGCATCAACCAACACTTAATCATTTTATCACTTTAGGCGCATGAACTATTCTGGCGCATGGGCACTATTCGTGCGTATGAACACGTAGGCGCATGAGTTATTCGGATGCATGGACACTTAGGCGCATGAGCCACTTGGGCGCATGGGCACTATTGGGGTGCATGGCCCTACACTTAGTCGTCCGGCTAACATTTCTAGGCGCATGGAACATTGTTCAGGTGCATGGGCTATACTTAAACATTTCTAAGGTAATCTTAGGCGCATGGGCTACTATTTAGGTGCATGGATTACACTTAAATCTTTCTAAGGCAATTTCAGGGCGCATGGACCTCCTGTGTGACATGTTTCTAGTATGTTTTCAACCCAATCATCAACCCTTCTATTCTAAGCTTAATATGGCTATTTTGAACATGAACAACCTATAAGCATTCAAAATCAACATCCACATGCACAATACATACGGGTAACATACATAAGCTTTGAAAATCGTTTTAATACATTTTCAGCCCTAAAGATAGTTTAAAACAAGTAAAACCGGGGTCTAGAACTCACCTCATTCAACTTGGGTGTTCCTTCCTTTCTAACCCGCTTGCAATGAGTTCAAACACCTAAAATTAACACCAAACACACACACCCGAGCACATACACAAACACGTAAGCACATATGCATATAACCGGGATAAAACCCGTCATAAACACTTAAAACCGCGAATTCTTACCTTGAATTCGTTCACTTCTTCTTCTTCTTCTTCAAACCGAGAGTTTCTGTTCTCCTCTTGTCTTTCTCTCTCTAAAGTCCGAATGAGAGTGAAGTGAAAAGAGGGTGGGCGGCCATGCCCACCTTTACATCAACTTTTCAAAGATTTTAGTCCTTTTTACACTTGTAGTCCTTCCACTTGGACTTTATTGCTTTTCTTTCATTTATTCTTCATGTCTTGCCTTTTTCAAAATAACCGGGTGTTACAAGGGCAGCTACTTGGCTCTTTTGGATGGCATTCTTTTGTTTAATGTTTTTGCATTGAAATGTGAATAATGATATTATGTAATAAATGTTGTATTATTTTGCAAAAGCATTTTTCATGAAAATGTTGTTTTTAATGTTTCCACTGCAACGTTTATTTCAAGTTAATGCAATTATATATTTTATGTGCGATGATGGACCAGCTGTGAGCGTCCCGGTAATGGGGCCTTACAAAAGTTGACGTCTTCAAATCCCCGATTCTATGTCCGTTCGTCAATCCAGGTAACAGTTCACCACCCTCCTATTTATACATGGTGCTTGTGTGTAAAATCTATTATCAAGGTTCAACAAATAGTGTAAAAATTTGGTCACTTATTGTTTAAAATAATTATAAAAAAATAAAGATATTCTTAGTAGCCGTTATACATGAGAAATAATGTAAAATAATACCCTTTACATAATCGAGTGAAACAATTTATAATATACTTTTTATGCTAAACTTGAATTTAACATGTCTTGATAAAAGAAACTCTAACTCTAAGAAACCCTTATCAACTAAGATCTTCTACCCATTGAGTGTCATTACCTTTAGCCTTGACTGCACTAATGATAAAAAAGTGTTGATTGTTGTCTTGAGAATTCGTGTTTAATTAAAACAAATTTTGTGTCGCACTCGAGAACATATGGGTGCAACCGTCGAATCAGCATATACTTCTAAAGATGTTCTTACACCCGAGATTACATCGAGTAAAGTGGAGTTCTTTAAATATAGGGAAATATTTAGAAGAGGAAGGAGATGAAATTTCTGTAATCCCATGTATGGTTTGATTTTTTTGTAATCATTTTTGAAAAAAAAACTCTCATATTCATTACATAAATTATATATACAGATATGTATTTATACATATACATATACATATATATATATATATATACATACTATATTATAATGCACGGAAGAAGGATACCGGTCAAGTTAAGAGATTTATAAATTTTAGGCACAAGGTACAACACAAAAAATCAATTTAACAAGGGTATTTATGTCATTCAAACACTACTAAAAAATGAATTTTAAACTAATTATGCTTAGACCCTTCTATCTCAACAAAAATTATTTTTTCCCAGTTTGTTACTCTTATGCACGTAAAAGAAGGAATTTTGTTTTTAAAAATTCCATTTTAAATGGCACTTCTGTATTTAAACATTGCTTAAAATATATTGAAATATATTGCACATTGATCCCTTTATTTTATCAAGTGTAAGTTTTTTTAGATTTTAAGTATACAACTAAAAAATTGATTTGTTAAAGAATTTGTGTTATTTGAATGCTACTAAAAATGTGGAATCAATCCTTTTACACATTCTCCATTGAATTATTCCAGATTGTGAGTTTTTATTGGATGAGCCAAATAGTCTTTTTCAAAAAAACTTTTACATTAATTTTACAGACTTAGGCATAATTTACAACCCATTGTTGCCATATTAAACAAATCATATGTTTTTCAGTTGAATATTTCTCGGATCTAAACTAGAATTCAAAATTCACTAAATTTCCAATCTTATATATACCTTCATCCTACCACCATCAACATCCACAAGCCTCATCATCATCACAACCCTATGCCACATTGCCACCACTGTTCAACCTCTATTCTTCAAACTTCATATGAGTACCCCCACCCCCCCAACTGCAAGTCTTGCCCACCAACTATCCACAGCTGTAATGGCCTCTCCCTTATCCTCTACATATCACTTGAAGTGGAAAGAAATACATTTAGTCATAACCCAACCCCTCTTCCCAGCATTGCTCATAATTTGCTAACTCTAGCTCGATTGATTTTTATCAGCATTGTGGGAAGATCTCTCTCCACACACAACGTTTTGATTTATCGTGTAAATCAGTTTTATCTCTGCTTCCTGCTTTCATGTTTCTCTTAGGGATGTAAGTTTAAGATTTTTTTGTGTTGGACCAAAAGAACCAATGAGCCAAGATCAGAAAACCTCTAAGTCCCACACGGTATCACAACAACTGCTGAAAGCCTCATCAGTAGTTTGACAAGTGCTGAAGACTTCAACAGCTGAAGATCAAGTGCTGAAGACCTTAACAGCTGAAGAACCAAAGTGCTGAAGTACAACAGCTGAAGAACACAAGTGCTGAAGCTGAAAGACCAAAGTACTGAAGAACAACAGCTGAAGAGTTCACAAGTGCTGAAGATCAACAACTGATGTACAAAGTCTGAAGACAAAGACTGAAGACGTCAGCTGATGATATCTACTGAAGGTCAAAGTCTGAAGACCAAGTACTGAAGCCTCAGTAGTTTGTCACAACTGCTGAAGAGTACTTCTTCAGTAGTTGTGATATCAGTAGTTTTATGTTTTATGTTTCAGTAGTTTTGTAAAACGACTGAAGAGCTTGTTCTTCAGTCGTTGTAGTTTCAGTAGTTTTATATTTTGTACTTAACTTGCTGATATGTTCTCAGTAGTTGTGAACATTTCAGTAGTTTGTTAAGATTTAGTTATTTCTGTATTGGATCTGCCAGTTGTCACTTTCCGTGATAACAGCAGTGACTGTTGCACTCTATATAAGGAGTGACAACCCATTGTAATCATTGAGCGATATGAGCAATTGAATGGAATGATGATTGATTTGATTAGAAATATTCTCATCTATAAACATTCCTAGAAATCAGAAATTCATATTCTCTCCCTATAACCGTATGCGATCTTAACGCTTACATATATTGTTTGCTTGCTACAATTTGTCTAATTCGTTTGTGTATTCCGCTGCTTTACATTCTGATAAACATCAAACTTGTGATCACTGATCCTGTCAAATGGTATCAGAGCAGGTTAATCATTGATCGATCTAATAATTGATCATTGAAACTGCTATTCAAGATCCAAGTTTGATTGAATTAGCTTTTGTTTTTGCAAGAAACGGTTATAGAGATTGAATTTTTCTGTATTTCTGCTCATTCATCCTGAGATCTTTTCTTGGTTCTCATTGAGTTTGTTGTGGTTTGTCTAAAACTTTTTTAAACTTGAACTAAACTGTTTTTGAACTGAAAATGACCACTCCCTCCAATGATCCTCACAATACTGGTTCCTCAACCAAGCCTCCTATGCTGGTTAGGAATGAGTATAACATATGGCAAAGACGTATGCTCCATCACCTGTCTGTTAACAGCGCAGGGTGTTGGACATCTGTGGTACATGGTCCACACAAGCCTATGGTGAATACCCGGAAACCAATCAAATGGTTCCGAAGAGGAGGGAGCAATACTCAGATGAGGATAAAAAGTTGCTTGAGATTGATGCAAAAGCCCATGGAATTCTGGCCATGGCTTTGCCCAATGAAATCTATTCTGGGCTAATGCATCATGAAACTGCCCATGACCTCTGGATTGCTTTGAAAGAACAATTTGGAGGAACAGATGAGGTCTTGGCAAATAATAGAGAAATTCTTGCCCAACAATATGAGACATTCTCTCATAGAAAGGGTGAGACACTGACTCAACAATATGAGCGGTTTTCTTGTTTGATCTCTGAACTAAAAATGGTCAAACTTGAATACACCAATATTCAGATGAATAACAGATTTCTCAGATCACTGCCTGAGAGATGGGACACATATACTATTGTCCTACGCTCCAGTGCAAGTTTGGACAAACTATCTCTCACCCAACTCCATGGGAAATTGCTCACTTTTGAGAGAGAGATAGAACAGAAGAGAAAGCTGTCTTCATCTGGAAAGCTCACTGAAGACTTTATTCAAGGCAACACTGCCTTGGTGGGTCATGAGTCAGAATATGCTGCATCTGAATGCCAGTATGATGAGCATATTAATTTCTCTTCGAGCACTTCTAATTCTGCATTTGTAAGTGTTGATGGTCAGTTCACTGGATGTAATAATGACAATTTATGTTTCATTATGGATGATCTCAAGGGGATTGCTGATGATGACTTAGAAGAGATGGATATTTTGAGCCAAATGGCCTTGATAAATATCAGATCTCAGAAGTTCTACAAAAGACTGGAAGAAAATTCCCAGGACTCTCTGGCAAAACCAAAGTTGGTTTTGACAAGAGCAAGTTGAGGTGTCACAAATGCCAACGGCTTGGACACTTTGCAAGAGAGTGTAGATCAACTGGATCAAACTCTACTGCACCCTTTGTGACTTTTCCTGGCAACAGTCAACAAAACAGAGGGCAACATCCTGTCACATCTAGTCATCATCCTCAACAACAATCTCCGGCATATTTTGTTTCTCAGGGTCAAATGCCTTATCAGTACCCTTGTTATTACATGCCACAGTCAAGTCAAGTTCAAGTTCCTATGACACCACAACCTCATGCATTACCAGAACCTCAGCCTTCCCTATCTCATCAACAACCTTCATCTCAACAACACAGCTTCTTCACCCCAGGAGTTGTTGACTGGAGCAGTTTACCAGATGACTTGTCTGGTCATGATCAACTGTTCTCAGGTGCTGGTCAACATGGTGGTGACAGTCCCTTTGGAATCTAGCTCTTATGGCTTTGGAGTCTGCTGATACTTCATCTTCCAATGCCTCTACACCTCAGGTATCACAGGTATCCTCTGAGGCAAAAGCCAAATTATGTTCTGAACAATGCATAGCAGCATTTGCTTCCATTAGAGAAGCAAATGTAGCTTTAATTAATAAGAACATTGAGCTAGAACAAGTAATTTCCAAAAACAAAGCTGAGTTTGAGTTTGTGCTCAAAGATAAAAATGATGAGGTTTATAAACTGAATTGCAAAATAATTGATGATAAGGCTAGAGAAGATGTACTTCTAGAGAAGTACAAAGATCTCAAAGAAACCCTTGCAGTTACCCAGGTCGAGTGTGATAGATGGGTACAATCATGCAAAGGTTTTGAAATGCTTCTTAGTAAGCAATCTGCTTCAAATGTGAAGTTTGGAATTGTTACAATCACACTGCTCCACCTACAGATTTTACCCCAAGAGCAGAGGTAGAATCTGATGGTGAGAGTGATAACCAATCCATCAAGTCATGTGATCTACCTTCTGATACAGCACAATCAGAAGTAGCAGTCAGTATCAAGTCCTCTTTGAACCTATCAGCTGATGTTGATGGTCCAAATGCTGACATTCACATGATCAATAAGTTGATCAACTCAGGAGTCAATCCTGAAGGTCCTGAAAGGACTGGAGAGCAGGATTCAACTCCTGAAGTTCAAACTTCAACTGCTGTCAGTACTGAAGAGAAGAAAACTGGCAGTAGAAAGAGTTTGAAGACTACTAAAGATGCTGTCAAGAAAGCAACCAATGCTTCCAAAGCATTGAAGAACAAGTCTTCTGTTGCTTCACCATCTTTAGTTTGATCAACCTAAGATGAAGAAGAAACCATGTGAAGTATGTGGTTTGTTCAATCATCTTACAGATGATGTTGGTACAAAAGGGTTCCAAACTCAAACAAAAGGAAGAAATTAATGAGAAATGGTAAAAATGAAAACTGAGTTTGAGACCACATTTGTATCAGCAACATCAAATCCTGTAACCCTTAAGTCCTTAAAGCAATCCAAAAAGGAAGGAGTTAAACAGGTGACAGCTGAGGGTGCTCAAAAGAAGAAGGTGCAACATAGGACCTTATCTAACTCCACTAGCAATGTGTCTGATGAGCTGAAAGCTTTATCACAAAATCAGACACAGCTGGTGATGATGGTACAACATCTGTTGGGTAGAGTTAACCAACTAGATTCTCCTATGTTGAAACCACAGAAAAGGAGGTCTAAGCCAAAGGACTCCTCTTCTGCACCATCTTCTTCCTCTCAGGCTGTTGTTACAAATAAACATGCTAGTTTACCATCTATTGATGAGACCAGGCCCAAAACCAAAAGGTTTGGGTCTCTAAAACTAACTGATTGTTTATTATTGCAGGGTTCTTCAACATGCCAAAATAGCATCTGGTATGTAGACAGTGGGGGATCCATGCACATGACTGGGAACATCTCTCTTCTTCATGACTACTCTCAAGGAAAGAAGGGATTTGTCTCTTTTGGCAATGATGCTAGGGGTTACATCATCGGTAAGGGCTTTGTCTCCAATGGAGAAATCAAATTTGATGATGTTAATCATGTGGAAAATCTCAAGTACAACCTCTTGAGTGTCAGTCAAATGTGTGATAAAGGCCATGTTGCCCTTTTCACAAGTCAAAACTGTAGGATTCTGTCATCCAAAGTTTTGCCCTTGATTGACAAGTGTTGGATGATCACTCTCCTGAAAGCCAACAGGACAGGAGAGTGTATGCCTTAGATCTCTCTAAGAAGATAGATCTCAAAGGTAATCCTTGCCTATTTTCCAAAGCCTCTTTTCAAGAATCTAAACTATGGCACAGGAGGCTTGGTCATGTTAATCTCAAAAACATGAATCAGCTTAGCCACAATAGTTTAGTCAGAGGCTTACCAATAAAGGAGTTCCACTGTGATGAAACTTGCACTGCTTGTTTAAAAGGAAAACAGCACAAGGTCTCATTTCCTCCTATTGAAGTGTCCAAGTCCACTGCCTGCTTGCAATTACTGCATATGGATCTATTTGGTCCTGTGAGAGTAATGAGCATGGCAAAGAAGAATACTGTCTGGTAATTGTGGATGATTACTCCAGATTTGTATGGACTTTCTTTCTACATTCAAAGGATGAGGCTGCTCAGAAGATTATCCACTTGTGCTGTACATTGAGAAGCAGTATTCCCTTCCAGTCAAGTGTATTAGGAGTGATAATGGAACTGAGTTCAGAAATCATACACTTGATGACTTCTATCTCTCAAAGGGAATCAAAAGGCAGTTCAGCATTCCAAGGACTCCGGAACAAAATGGAGTAGTGGAGAGAAAGAACAGGACCCTCATTGAAGCTGCAAGGTCCATGCTGGCTGACTCAGGTTTGCCATTGACCTTTTGGGCCGAAGCTGTCAACACAGCTTGTTATGTGCAAAATAGAGTTTTAGTAAATCAGAGGTTGATGAAGACTCCATATGAAGTTCTCCATCATTTGGCTCCACTGATTTCATTTTTCAAAGCATTTGGGTGTCCTGTTTTATTCTCAACACAAAGGATCAACTCCACAAATTTGATCCTAAGGTGGATGCAGGATACTTTGTTGGTTATTCATCTACTTGCAAAGCATACAGAGTCTTCAACTGCAGAACAAAGATGGTTGAAGAAACTCTACATGTTAAGTTTAATGAATCTCCAAAGGACAAGATTCCACAAAGTCCTGTGGAGTTATTTGATCTGGACATACTGCAATATGTTCCTTATCAAACTCCTGCTGTTGCTCCTGTCAACAGTTCACCACCTGGTGGTACTGCTGATGATGATGATGATTGCAGTACTCACCTCTTCAGGTTTAGTGATCAGCTGCCTGATTCAACTAGACCTGATGTTCCTGTAGCGCCAGTAGCACCATCCACAACAAATGCTGATGAGATTTCTTCGAATTCAACTTCCTTTGAATTACCATCCACTGATTGGTTTCAAGGAAATGATTCACCATCACCATCTGTTGCTGCTGAACCGGCTACAAACACTTGCACAGATCTCATTGTGTATCAAGATCTGAAGAATCACCCCATGTCTCAAATCATTGGTGATATCACTGCTGGAGTATCAACAAGAAGTCAATTGTCAAACTTCTGCTTCTATGCTCTCTTCATCAGTCAGCAAGAGCCAAAGAATTATCACATTGCTTTAAAGGACAATGGATGGGTTGATGCCATGCAGCTTGAGCTTCTTCAGTTCAAGAAACAGCAAGTGTGGGAACTGGTTCCTCTACCTCCAGGTAAGTGTGCAATAGGCACTAAATGGGTGTTTAGGAACAAAACTGATGAAAATGGGCTTATTGTTAAGAACAAGGCCAGACTGGTTGTTCAGGGGTTTGCACAAGAAGAAGGTATTGATTATGATGAAACCTTTGCCCCTGTAGCCAGACTGGAAGCAATTCGATTGTTTTTAGCTTATGCTGCTTATCAAAAACTTAAAGTCTTTCAAATGGATGTCAAAAGTGCATTTTTGTATGGAAAAGTTAAAGAAGAGTTTATGTATGTCAACCTCCAGGCTTTGACAAACAACATCCTAATTGGTGTATAAGCTTGATAAAGCTCTTTATGGGTTAAAACAAGCTCCCAGAGCCTGGTATGAGACATTATCAAACTTTCTTCTGGAAAACAATTTCACTAGAGGCTCCATAGACAAGACTTTATTTATTAAGAAAGCTGGGCAGCATAATCTACTTGTTCAAATTTATGTAGATGATATCATTTTTGCATCCTCTGATCCAAAGTTGTGATGCCTTTACAAAGTTGATGCAACAGAAGTTTGAAATGAGTGCCATGGGAGAATTACAGTTCTTTCTGGGGTTGCAAATCAAACAAAAGGCTGATGGAATTTTTATTCATCAATCCAAATATACAAAAGATCTTTTGCAAAAGTTTGATTTACAAAACTGTAAGCCCTGTTCTACTCCCATGAGCAGCACCACACAACTGGACTCAGATCAGAAAGGTAAAGTGGTTGATGAAACACTTTACAGATGTATGATTGGGTCCTTGATGTATTTAACAGCTTCTAGACCAGATATTATGTTTGCTACATGTGTTTGTGCTAGATTTCAGGCTGCACCTAAAGAGTCTCATCTGATTGCAGTCAAGAGGATCTTTAGATATCTGCAAGGCACTCCATCTCTAGGTTTATGGTATTCTACCAACCATTCTGGTAAATTAGTTGCTTTTTCTGACAGTGACTATGCAGGGTGTAAGTTGACCAGGAAATCAACTTCTGGTGGATGTCAATTCCTAGGCAACTGCTTGATTTCTTGGCAGAGCAAGAAACAGACCTCAGTTGCTACATCCACTGCGGAAGCAGAGTACATTGCTGCTGCAAGCTGTACATCTCAGGTACTCTGGCTTCAAAACCAACTTTTGGATTATGGCATTACAGAGACTAAGACTCCATTGTTAATGGATAGTGCTTCAGCTCTTTGCATTGTCAAAAATCCAGTCCAGCACTCTAGGACCAAACATATAGAGATCAGACACCATTTTATAAGAGATTGTTTTGAAAAAGGTCTGATTGATCCTAAGTTTGTGCCCAGTGCTGATGAGCTTGCAGACATTTTTACTAAGCCTTTGGATAGTTCAACTTTCCAAAACCTGGTGTTAAGGCTTGGTATGCTGCAGCTAGAATAGGTGACAACTACTGATGATCTCAGTAATTCATATTGATGATCATGAGTGCCTGTCACATATAAGTACTGATGAGCTCTTTTAACCTCAGTACTTTTTATAACTACTGAAGGCTAAAAGTTCTCAAGTACTGAAGTACTTCATCTGCTCTAAACTACTGAAGTAGTTACAACTACTGATGTAGTCATAACTACTGAAATCAGTAAAAACAGATAAGTACTGATGTCCTATGAAACAACTGAAATCAGCCATAAAGACTGATGAATGTGTTGAGGACAGTTTGAAACAGCTGAAAAGCTAAGAATTGACGAAAACAGCTGAAGAAACTTCCCTTCAGTCGTTTGTACCACTGCTGTTTCATTTTAAACAACTGAAGCAAAACCACGTCTTCAGCAGTTTTATAACTACTGATGACCAATACCAAGTCTTCAGTTGTTTACAACAGCTGATGACAAAACCACTGTCTTCAGTAGTTTCATAACTACTGATGACAAACACCATGTCCTCAGTTGTTTCAATCACCTGAAGTCAAAACCACGGTCTTCAGTAGTTTTCTAAACTACTGATGCCTAACACCGCGACTTCAGCTGTTTCAACGTCTGAAAGGATAATACCATGTCAACGGTCGTTTAAAACTACTGATGACTAACACCACATCCTTCAGTCGTTTCCTCACCCGTACCCTATAAATACCCTTAACCTGAGCTCTCCATGCTTCATCTCTTCAAACCTAACGTTCCTCTCCAACAAATTTCCATGGCGTCTATGCAAATTAAACCGCGACACAACTGTGTTGCCTACCTCACAAAATCGCCGATCTGGACTAAGTTCGATACTGCTATCGATCTTATGGTCCAGTCCCAATACAACAAGGCATTCCTTCTGAACCCCGTTTTACATGCCGAATCCTTGAACCAATTTTGGATGAACGTTAATGTTACTACTGAGGAGAGCAACACCTATCCCTCCGGTCAGTAGTCCAACAAAGAAGTAGTGATTACTCCTGCAACAATCCGAAAATTCTTCAACTGAGTGATGCTACCTCTCCTGCTGGATATCCGAAGGGCACCATAGATCTATCATTTGCTCAGCATGGATATCAAGGTGATCTCAGTGCCACAACCATCATGAAGAAACACTTTAATGACGCTGAGCGCCTGATCTTTCACATGGTCAATGTATGTTTGGCCCCTAAGACATCGTCTTGGGATCAAATGTCCACCAAATGGCAGCAGGTATTGTATTCTATCCTTGAGCAACAACCACTGAACTTTTCAGAATTAATATTTTCAGAGCTCAAAGATATGGCTCAAAACCAACTGCCAACCGTTGGATACTCTATCCACGGTTCATCATGGCCATTATAATAGACCAGCTTAATGCTGAGGGACTTGTTGGCTTGGGAGTCCCTGCTACGGCTGTTTTGCCAGAAGTATACTCCCGGCACAACTCCGACCGGACACTCAAACTGGCTGCCAAGCTGCGAAAACCCACGCAGCTGGAACCCACAGCCACCACCTCCAAATCCAATGTCCCCACCAAACCCACCAAAAAGAAACCCAAAAGGCTACTCAGGGAATTGAGTCCCCTGAGGATGCTCCTGCACAACAAACGCAGGATATATCCACTAGTCCAAACCCCTAGTGGATACCATGACTCCTCCAGCCACAGCCGCTCAGGCTTCCTCTCAACAGGAGCCTGCAGCAACCCAAGGGGCACCTACTTATCTGGGATCTTCCTCACTTGAGGAGATTGCCATTGAAGAGCACCATCCACCCCAGGTGCACACTGCTTCTACACCTGTACCCCAAACAACCGCCCCTCACAGCCCAACTTTAATAGTTGCTCAAGTGCTGACTCAATTGCACTCCTCACCCCCTCCCCAGAAACCACTTCTTACTGGGAATGCCTCTACAATTGAGGGGGAGGAACACAGTGCATTTGAGAACCCACAGCACAGGGGTTTCCCAATTCTATCTCCTGGTGTAGAGAAGGAGATTAGAATATCTAGTGAGGCTGCCACCTCCTCTGACTCAGCACATGACCAGAGTGAGGCTGGTAACATTGCTAAGACCTCCCTAGAGGCAACAGCTGATGATGGACATTGTCCTGAGGCTGGAAGTCCCCAGTACCAAGCACAAGGGGCACATGCACCAACTGGTCTACACCCAGTGCATGTAATCCTGCTCTAAGCAGGAGGTCAGGTGATTCAGTATCAACTGATGATGACCTGAGCTTCTTCTTCGATGTCGTTGCTCAAAACACCATTCTAGAGGATGAGTTAGCAGACTCAAAGAGCTGCTGGCCAAGATGTCTCAGGATGCAAGTCCATCTGCCACCTCATACACCCACAGATGGCACCTTCCCTTGAAGGTTTCCCAAACACAGAGCCACCCCAAAATCAACCACCGCCTCTGCTTCAGGCCCTACTTCTCAGGAACAGAACCCTCTGAGCAAATAGGTGCTATACTCCAAAATTCCCCTCTCATCACCCCCATAATCACTGATATAGTGATCAAAGCCCTTGATGAGAGGCTTTCCTCAACATTACAGCCACTGGTTGATGCTGCTGTCCACAAGACTCTTTCTGCGGTACCAACCCCTTCCTCCAATGCAACCAAAAAGGGGGAGGGTACTGCAGTGAAAGATAGAAAGAGGAAGAGATCTGAGGAAGAGGAGAAAAAGAAAAGCAACCTCTGCTCACGTACAAAAGAAAGAGAAGTGCTGATGATCATACTGCTGAAGAAAAATCCTTGGAGGAGCTGGTCAAAGAAGCTGACCCACACACAGCCGCTCCATGGATAATAATTGACCAACTATTCAGGCAGGGGTTTGACACAGCTACACTGGATAGTGAGATCAGAAGGTTAGAGGTACAAGAGATACAAACCCGATGGGCAGGGTACGATGCTCTTGAGAAAGAGAGGTTGGAAATATATGATCCGCTTTATTGCCAAATACTTGGGAAGATCATTAATGGAGATCCGCGCATGGTCCAGGGACAGCATTCTGGCTATAGCCACCAGAATCTGTCTGTCTGAGCAATTCAACAAAGGGATCATTGTGGAAGCCCTTGATGAGGCTGGGGCTGGCAAAAGGTTAGAGATGGCTAAACTTACAAAAGCAAAATTAACTACAAGGATGCTAGATCAACCTTCCCTTCCACTCACTCAAACAGATCCTATCCCTCAATCTCCCAACCAACCTCTAAGCCAAAATCCAAACATCCTCTCTCTTCAAAACCAATCCCTTCACCAACCCAACCATCATCCAGTGATGCACCCCGTAGAAGGAGAAGGGTGCTGAGGATGGAAGAAGAAGCAGAAGAAGAGGATGAAGATGATAGTCTGCCACTCTCTGCTGTTCTGAAGCTACCAAAGCCCCAGAGTCAATCCATGATCACACCGACTCTCAAAGGGAAATGGTCAGAGTAAAGATAGAAGAAGAAGACAGCAGAAACAGCACGATGAGCAACTGTTGAAGATGGTTGACAAGGAATTTCTCAGTCATCATCTATTCAAGCCATGAAAGGGCATGCTCAAAGGCTGTACACTCTCAGACACACCTTTCAGTATCAGAGGGAGAGAGTGAGAGTATGGCCAGACCCCAGGGTGAGTTCTAGAATCCATAAAAGAACTATCCCACACAGATACAACGGCCAAGTACGAAAAACAATAGAATCTACCATCATGCTGGCCGTTGTAGTCTCACCTTGGGAAATCATTGATGAATTCAAGAAAGCTCACCAAGCAAAGAAGACACCTCAAGCCTTACTAGAAAACAAGATGATTAAGAGGGGTTGTTATACAAAAAGCTTGAAGACATCCAAAAGAATGAGCTCCAGTTACTCCTTGAAGGCAACCATCCGATGAATTTGTATACAGGGAGGTAACTACGGTGGAGCTGAAAAATGGCAGGACCATGAAGTACTTATCAGAGTACTATGGTCCAGAGTTCTTCTTCGAAGGAGGAGCTGAAGAACTCTCTCAAGAGGAACAAATTGTTCTCCTTGAGGCCTATGTCGTGAGTCATACAGACTCATTATGGGGAAGTGAATCTCATGAATGGGATAACAACTCTGTGTCCAGTTCCCCAAAACAGAGTTCCCATTCATACTCTGCCAAACAATATTTGAGGTTCTTCCCAGGCCGGAGCGTACATGGGTCCTTCTCTACTGATCAAGAAGGAAAAAGACCAACATTTTTGCCATCAATAAGTGGGAGTTTAAATAAGTTAGAGGTTTTGGCTGCATTGGTTCAGGGGGAGTTTGTTGGACCAAAAGAACCAATGAGCCAAGATCAGAAAACCTCTAAGTCCCACACGGTATCACAACAACTGCTGAAAGCCTCATCAGTAGTTTGACAAGTGCTGAAGACTTCAACAGCTGAAGATCAAGTGCTGAAGACCTTAACAGCTGAAGAACCAAAGTGCTGAAGTACAACAGCTGAAGAACACAAGTGCTGAAGCTGAAAGACCAAAGTACTGAAAACAACAGCTGAAGAGTTCACAAGTGCTGAAGATCAACAACTGATGTACAAAGTCTGAAGACAAAGACTGAAGACATCAGCTGATGATATCTACTGAAGGTCAAAGTCTGAAGACCAAGTACTGAAGCTCAGTAGTTTGTCACAACTGCTGAAGAGTACTTCTTCAGTAGTTGTGATATCAGTAGTTTTTGTTTTTTATGTTCAGTAGTTTTGTAAAACGACTGAGAGCTTGTTCTTCAGTCGTTGTAGTTTCAGTAGTTTTATATTTTGTACTTAACTTGCTGATATGTTCTCAGTAGTTGTGAACATTTCAGTAGTTTGTTAAGATTTAGTTATTTCTGTATTGGATCTGCCAGTTGTCACTTTCCGTGATAATAGCAGTGACTGTTGCACTCTATATAAGGAGTGACAACCCATTGCAATCATTGAGCGATATGAGCAATTGAATGGAATGTCTGATTGATTTGATTAGAAATATTCTCATCTATAAATTCCTAGAAATCAGAATTCATATTCTCTCCCTATAACCGTATGCGATCTTAACGCTTACATATATTGTTTGCTTGCTACAATTTGTCTAATTCGTTTGTGTATTCCGCTGCTTTACATTCTGATAAACATCAAACTTGTGATCACTGATCCTGTCATTTTGTTTTGTAATTGTTAATGCCATCTTTGATTTGACGTATTGAGTTCTGGGTGAATTAATTGCTTTGTTTTTTTGATATGTTAGTACAGGATTAATACATTTTGCTTTCTCTTACCGTGTTTCTCTATTGTACTTTTCTTCTCTTTTAACACAACCGGAATCAAAAGGATCACTAGAAACCCAAACATAAAATTATGATCTCTATCCTATATCCATGAGTATGTTTTTCAATTAACTGATTGGTGATTCATATAATAATTTCTATTTTTTAGTGTTGATCTGATTTCCTTTCTTATGAGTGTGCCATGTGATTTAAAAGTAGTCGAGATTGAATGGAATGATCACTTATTAAAGCATTCCACCAAAATATCAAATTTCATGTACACATTTTGAGGTTTTAATAGATTACATTTTTCATAATCTGACTTAGCCTTTTTTTTTTCTTTAGGTAATAAATTCAATGGAGCATTTTTTTTAAATCTATATTTCTAATGATAATTTGGTATGTTTTGGTTCATCTTTTGGTGAAAATAAAGATTTGATGATATTTATTGAGTAGTGCACTATTGTTTATTGTTGCTTGCTTTTATATTAAATTTAATATTGCTTGTACCTTTTCTTCCATAATGGATAATTAGCTTTTATATTAACAATCATCATTTGCTACTAAATTTAATCATGAATTATTGCAACATTGTTACTAATTGATGCTATGTAACCCAAATTGACACGTTCATAACTCATAAACAAAGGTATAAATGACTACATATAGGACTCATTTGTAGATATTGTTAGGACCGTATACGTACAGAGTACTAACTGATAATGCATGAACCAGATAAATAGTGCAGAATCCTATTTGATTGGCAATCCAATCAGTGACAACGCAATCCCGATCAATATAACGATTACAGAAACGTTAAGAATGAGAAGAACAAGATCAGATGCGAACTATGAACTTGGAACAAGATTTTTGGACGCTCTGGACGGCTAGGTTACAAGTATGTGTCAAAAGTTTTCAAGTGTTACGTTTTTCCACAAATTCGGTGGTATTTATAGGTTATGGGTTTCCAATCGTACGACTGAACCATTAGCATGGTTCAGGCATGCGACTGAATCATGCGATTGATCCATACGCACGACTGAAGGTTCAGTCATGCGACTGAGTCAATCTCATGTCTCAATCGTGTGACTCATCCAGTCTCCTAGTTCAGTCGTGCAACTGATCCATTAGCATGAGGTATTCATGCGTATGGTCCATTAGCATGGTCCATTCGCATGAAGACTCATACGACTAAGTTTGAACACATTTCTTAATCATTATTGACTAAGAACTATGCACAACAACCTTAAACCTGTATAGTAAGTTCATTATACTTTAACACACAATAATACTATCAAATATTAAACATTATAAGCATCAACCACATATTATATTTCATTCAACTCATTCATTACATATGTGTAAGACATGACAGACTTTTACATTAAGCACATAAACTAGGTACATATATGTATCAACAAACTCCCCCTTGGACATAATTTACTCTATTTTCTAACATTCTTTATAAGCTCTTCAAATTTCTTGTACTTCTCCTTTCTTGTGACTACTGCATGTATTTCAAATTCAAAGCAGAGCCTTATGACATTCTGGAATTGGAGAGCTTGTACAATATCTTGCGCATCATAGAACAGTGGTCACTTGTATAAAGTGTTGACATTATCTGCTGACAAGTTAGTAAGCCATATTGGGTCAAATACCCTAATAGTTTCCATTTTGCTCACTCTGTTTAGAACTATGACCGCTTCACCCATTCTCCTATCTTAATACCACCATTTAAAATGTGGAGTGAAGTCCTGAGGCATTTCCCGTAAGGGAATCCTAAACATTATATGCGGGGGACTCCACTTCAACACTACTTTAGGCTTCCAGATATGGGATCCACTTCAAACCGGATGTACCTCTTCGGTTGTTGAGGTCTGACATTTACCCATCTGGTGTGGTATTCCTTCTTTAGAGCAGACTCAAACCATCCTGACATCTTTCTAGGATCAGCATACAATAGATTTAAGCATGCCAGTTAGTTGAGCTCAAAGCTTAGGAGAGTCTTCAGATCATGAGGATACCTGAAGTACTCTATTCCCTTCTCCCTTTTTATAGCATAAACATTTAGGTCCTCAAAATACGCCACCCAATAATCTTGCCAAACACCTTTAGATGTTTCTTGACCTTGTAGGGTTTGGTGTAGGCATTTTGCTTTTGAGTTGTGCGTTGGGCTAGTATTTTAGCAAAACTAGCTGCCCATTCAGCCTTCTTTATATCAACATCTGCATCCGGGCTTAGGCTTGGCTTTCATCCTTATCTTTTTCTTTCTCCTTTCATCCATTTTTTCAAATGTAGCACTGCCGAGAGTGTCACCCAAGTCGGGGATCACATTTCCATCTTGGTCAGTGTACTCTGGATAGTGATCAAACGTGACATCCTCGTCTCTATTTCATCAACATCGTTCAGCTCGTCATCACTCATAACATCGACCTTTGGAGCGTCTTTTACGAGCTCGTCAGAATTCAGTCTGAATATCTCCGCAAGTTGCTCGTCGGTTAGATTGTGAATAATTTCTCCTTCTTTGGGAATGTAGCTCACTGACCTTCTCACAATTCCTTGCAAATCAAGATCATGGTAATTGAGACTTGATTTGCTGAAGGGAGCAATATCATATTCATCTTGCTATGAAGTTTGATCTGCTTGATTTAAACATTGAACACATCAATCATTAGTAGTTAATCAAGACATTTAAACATAGATAAACATACATAATCATTACATTAATCTTAATATACGAATCAAGTACAAAATTTTTTAAATACAAAACATCTAATCTTTACTTTTATCTTGATCGGTCAATTCTTCAACTGTAGGGGCTGAAGACGAGGCTCCTTGCTCTTTAGCTCTCTTAGAACGCCTCTCTTGACCCTGAGTAGAGGCTAATGCAGCAGCATCACCATCATCATCATCATCATTTCCTATCTTCTTTCCACTTAATTCTTCTTCATCATCCTCATCTTCTTCACCAGAATCATCATCATCATCATCATCATCATCACCTTCCCTAATCATTAAAGGCTCATCTTTGGATCCTTTCAGCCTGAGCATGATCTTCTTGTTCTTTGCCTCCAAATCTTCAATCCTCTTAACTGAATGAGCATTCTACTCCTGCAGCTGTATAATCTGTTGAGCTTGAGCAGCATTGAGCTCCATGAGCTGGTTGAGCTATACAACTCTTTGCTCATCGGCTGCAAGCAGCTTTAGCACCATCCGTTGAGGTTGGCTAGCTGTTCCTCTACCCCAATAGAGGGTAGAGTAAATCCATGGCTCATTAGGACTTGAGCAGATGTCCCGGCTCTTTGGGTGGTGGTGGTGGTGGTGGATGTGGTGAATATGGAAGTGGAATATGAGTGGATGGTGAAGGGGTGGTGTGGTAGTGGTGGTAGGAGGTGTGATAGTGGTGGTAGGGGGTGTGGTAGTAGTTGTGGTCGAGGTGGTGGATGTGGTGGTAATCAGTGTAATCCTCCTCCACTTGCTCTTCATGCCATGGGGCTAAGCCATCCTCTTCTTCCTCGAGCCCTTAGAAGAGGATGCTCCCCCTGGGCTGATGGGATGGTCAAGGATGTATGATGGATCAATATTAGCAGAAGTAGCATCCCTGGACTCATCCTGGCATCCACCAACCGCCGCAATCCTTCTCTTAGTGGTAACAACTGTCTTGTCCACTGTCCTTACCAACGGCTCATCATCTGACTCTTCCTCCTCATCTGGCAGGAAGTCTTGACTGAAAGCGGCTCTCTCAGTTCCACCCTGAGTGGATGGAGGAGATGATATGTCAATAGGATTGGCCCTAGATGGAGTGGGGCTGTATCTCCACCATCTTCACTGTCATTGTCATCGTCATCATTGGTGGGTAAGACTATGGGCTCTGTGTCTGAATCACTGTCATCATGGCGCCACTTCTTGCAAGCTGGCACCACATAGTCCTCCCGGGCCAGATGCCCAAACAATCTCCTCACTGGGGGCTTCACCTGCTTGCCCCGATACACCTTCATCCTACCAAGAGTGGTGTCATCCATAACCTCAAGTGTAACAACATCATCTCTCTCCTTTGGTAGCAAAGGAAGCTTCTGGTCAATAATCATCTGCAGGAAAGCAGGGTACATGTAGAAGCCTTCCTTGCCCTTTGCCTCAATATTCTCTACCATGTACGTGAATATCATCTGAGAGAAACTGAATGGATGATTCAGTACTGGAGCCACGTAAGCATTCTGGATCTGATCAGACATCTCATCAAAGCCTTCCTTCCTTGAGGCTATGCACTTGAGGAGCACATGGGCCAAGTACTTGAACTGGGGGCACAAGTTGCTCTTGTTGAGCACACCTGCATTAATGTCCCCAACGTACTTGATCCAAAGAAAACATCCTTGAACCGTCAGTGGATGCAGCCTGGATGGGCAATCACCATTATCACCAAACTCTAAAACCCTCCTCAGATCATCCTCGCTGATCTCAATCTCCTAACGAAAAATAGAACTCTGAATGCGATGAGGCTCAGAGGACCTGTCTACTACAGCGCTTTCCCAGAAAGCATGCTGAATCGATTGTATGGTGTGCACGGAGTAGAGATGTCCTTGAAGATCCTCAATCTCCATAAAAAGGCAATAATCCCCGTGAACTCAGAAGTGTTCCTTGATGTGACGTCAAGATGAGCACAAAGGTTGTTCTTCGTGCTCATAGTCCATCTACTAGTCATGTTTCTTTAACACAAGATACATATACATTAGAATTTGTATAAATGGATGATCTTTGAATTTTAATGAGCTTGAATCAGTTTGTTCAATCATGCAAATGGATATGCGACTGAGTCTTAGTCGTGCGATTGAACTCAGTCGTACGATTGAGCCTACGACTGGGTTTAGTCGTATACTGTCCCATGCGGTTGACCTAGTCGTGCGACTGAACTCATACGCATGGTTATTGAGTCAGATGCCTAGCTCAATCGTACGATTGAAGTTCATCAACATTTCCATTCGAATGAGTCTCTGTGCGACACGGTTAAATCAGTTCCTGGTCTATACTTGATGTTAAACATTGTGGTTAGGCTCATTAGACTCGCAAACACTTAAAATAACACCAAATATTCTTTAAATTAATAATTTAGTCCATTTTAGTGTATATTTTGACTTCTTTGTCTTGGTTCTTGTTTGACCAATTTAGGTCATTAGGGCTTGATTAAACCGAACATTTTGTGCGATTTTAGTCTCTAAGTACCTGTAGATGAAGAGAGTACACGTTAGAATCACAATCACAGTAAATCAAATTTTGGCAGAGTGACTTTGCTTTCATGCGATTTGGGAGCGATTGAAGGGTGAAGAGAATATGCGACCGACTTCACCCTATTTATACTGATTTTACCTTCATTTGTGTGACTGGACCTATTCGCACACTTGATTCATGCGACTGGGGCTTAGTCATGCGATTGGCTCAGTCGGTCACATCCATTCGTGCGACTGGGGCTCAGTCGTTCGACTGACTTAGTCGTTACCTCCATTCGTGTGATTGGATCATTCTAGTTATCCAATCGCATGGATTGAGCCATGCATATGGTCCAATCGTACCTCTGGTCCATACGTATGGTTCAATCGTGTGATCGGCTCATACTTGTGATCCAATCGTGCGACTGGTCCATACTTATGGTCCAGTCGTGTGAATGGATGAGACTTATGAGTTTGACCTCATGCACTTTCAAACACTTAACTTGTTAACTATAGATAAGACATTTTGACTATTGATCATCTCAAACATGACCTTTTTAATTGAAAAATTATTGATCACCTCAAACGTGATCCTTTTAACTTAAAACCCAATTGGTCACCTCAGACATGACCCTTTTTAGTGAGTGATTCATAGATCGAATCCAAATGCATAGTCCGACTTTTACCTACCAGATAACTAACAGATAAAACAACATGAAATTTAAAAAAAACAAAACAAGATAGATTTTGTATTTTTTATTGGAGCTGGATTTAAACCTATTAGCGTACTTCTAACCGATTTTACTTCCTGGACAGCACAACTTCAATTCTATTTTATCATTTCTGGTACAATTCATTATGGAATCATACAGGTATATCAGAATCATTTGGGACACTTTAATAAACTATTTTGATGCTAGATTCTTGTTTTGACCTAGAGTCAATAGCAATTGTAGGAAATCATATTAGAGCTACAAGATGCACATAATGATTTTGACTTTCAAGAACTGTAGCTCACGATGATGGTCAGTATGCTTGTCCTCTTAAATCCATACACAAACTTTTGACACACATTGGTGATGATTTAAGGTTTAATTATCTCAACAAGCATTTGTGGATCCCACGCTTATATGGTAATCAACATTCCTTAGAAGATTTTTGAGCAGTCTACGGGTATATTTCAAGAAGAAACTATTCTAAGAGCTTTCAAAGAGATGCCAAGTCTCAGGTCAGTGCCATCACACAGTAGAGAGGCGCAAAAAACAATAAATTCTAGAATATTAAGGTTATGCTTATCCTCAGGTCATTGCCACCGCACAGTAGAGAGGCACACAACCTATCTTCTTGTTAGAGCATTTATTTTCTTTTTGCACATAACACACCAACAACATAAGTTATTAGCTTGATTGCATTTTGCATTTTTCCATATGCTTTGCTCATTTTTTATGGTCGTCCGCACATATTTGTGGCGTTTATTTTGCTCTTCACCCTTTATTAGAAATGTGTTGATTGTGTTAACCAGGGATAAGATGGAAACCCACATCAAGTTGAACAACTAAGTTTGAACTTTAATCCACCAATGTGGTCTACTCAGCAATGGTGTTGAATCTACCGACACATTATATAATGAACTAGCAGCCTCTAGGTCTACTTTCTTTATGTTACCTTGGTAGCATACTAGTTTTACTATCATTTTTCCTTTTGTTTTGCTTAGACTTTTTAGACTTAAACTTTGAATTTTGCATCTTAATCAGTTAAACTCTTTTGAACTCCCAAATAACCTGTTCTCTGTGTACTATCATTTTCCATAAACGTTGAATCAGTATAACACATATGATTACTTTCCTTTTAGGTAAGCTATCCTTCTCGCTCTTTTTTAAAGTAATTAAATAAAGCAACTAATTTAATAATAATCTAACCTATTCTCCCCCTAAAATTCGAAAACCAAAAATATTTTTGTGTTTTTGTGTTTTAATAAACAGGAAAATAAAATAGAATAATTAAAAATAAAGAATGTCGGACTAGGAATTTTCTTCCTCTGAAATCACATCACTTTTCTTTTTCACGCCATTGACCTCTAATAGATATAAAACCTTGGTTTATCAAATGCTTTTGTGTAGAGGTCGACGCGTTGAAAATCTGTATTTATTTTAACCACAACGATTAATTGCTTTCAAAACAGTCACGTATAAAGTGATACTTAATACCGATGTGTTTATTTTTAGGATGTTGGACTGGATTTTTTGTTACGGCTATAACAGCAGAATTATCAACATAGATAGGACTGCTACAAAATTGCAAAACGTAGTCACGCATTTGCTGTTGAATCCAGATGATTTGTGAACAGCAACTTGCAGCAGCAACGTATTCAGCTTCACATGTTGACAGAGCAATAGAGGTCTGCTTCTTACACTGCCAGGTGACTAACCGTCTATCAAAGAACTGAGATCCTGCTCATGTTGACCTGTAATTCATTTTGCAACCGCCATAATCCGAGTCACTGTACGCTATAAGCTCAAAATCATCGTCTTGAGAATCCCACAACCTGAGAGTTGGAGTACCCTTCAGATAATGGAAAATCCTTTTAACACCTATGAGATGGTTGACTTTCGGTTTTGCCTGATATCTGAATCAGAGACATGTCGCATACATGATATCAGGATGAGACACTATGAGATACATAAGGGATCCAATCATTCCTCTATACATTGTAGCATCAACCAGATCACCATTTTCATTGGTGGCACATAATGGTTCGTGGCAAGTGGAGTTTTAGCAGCTGAAGCGTTCTCCATGTCAAACCGACTAAGGATGTACGTATGGAGTACTAACTAATAATACGTGAAAACACATCAAATAGTGCGGAATCCTATTTGATTGGTGATCCAATAAGTGAGAACGCAATCCCGATCAATCTGACGATTAAAGAAACGTTAAGAACGAGTAGAACAAGATCAGATATGAACTATGAACTTGGAACAGGCTTTCTAGAGGATCTGGATGGCTAGGTTACGAGTATGTGTCAAAAGTCTTCAAGTGTTACGTTTTCCACAAATTAGGTCGTATTTATAGGTTATGGGTTTCCAATCATACGACTGAACCATTAGCATGGTTCAGTCGTGTGACTAAATCATGCGATTGATCCATACGCACGACTGAAGGTTTAGTCATGCGGCTGAGTCAATCTTATGTCTCAACCGTGCGACTGATCCAATCTTTGGGTTCAGTCGTGCGACTGGTCCATTAGCATGATGTATTCATGCGTATGGTCAATTAGCATGGTCCATTCGCATGAAGACTCATACGACTAAGTTTGAACACATTTCTCAATCATTATTGACTAAGAATTATGCACAAAAACCTTAAACCTATATAGTAAGTTCATTATACTTTAACACACAATAATACTATGAATATTAAACATTATAAGCATCAACCACATATTATATTTCATTCAACTCATTCATTACATATGTGTAAGACATGACAAACTTTTACATTAAGCACATAAACTAGGTACATATATGTCTCAACAGATATTCCGCTATGCATTTTGGTTATTGAAATAGCCTTTCTAACTAACAACTCTTTGTCTTTATCTACTTTATAACTATTTCCATCATACAGACTACCAAAACACATGATACCCTTTGGCAACTTAGTTGGTTGATATAAAAATCTCAACCTTTTCAATTTAGTAAAACAAATAACATTTGAATTTTTCTTAAAAGATGTATGCGTATTGTTTTCAGCAGGAATACAACATATATTAGTTACAAATCAACAACAAATTTGCTGCAAAATGAGCCAAAGCCTGTTGATTAGAAGAAAACACATCAAATGTTATAAATGTTAGTCAAATCTATTGGAAATTGGTCAGATTTCTTCTTATTACTTATTAATCTACGGAATATTAAAAGTATTTATAATACCAATATTTTGTTGTTATTACTAACACTTGGATACATTTAGACCTTTTTGATTTTAAACCTATTCGTCTTTGATTACAAAATTTATATTAATTTTGTTAGTGATTTCTATGTTAGATGTTTCGATTCATACCACTGATTGTAAACTAGAATTTAAAAAAAGTTAAGATGATTTTGAAAAAATTGTTTGACCAAAAACGTCAAAAGTTTCATTCATTTGCTTTATTTGATAGTTTTGTCGAGTTTGTGTAACTGCAGCAATCATAATTTTATGCGTCATCATATGAAGACATAATTCTAAACCAATGTCACTAAAATTTGTCGTAATTATGTTCTTTCTCATTGAAAATTCAATTCTATACTTTTGAATTTAAACTTTGAGGAGCAAACTAAAGTTGGATGCTTGAAATGAGTTAAACTTTAAAAGGCTAAAAGCTCATAAATTTGATACAATATGTGTTATTTGTTCAAGTCAAATGGTTAGAATTAAACATATTAGTTAAAATAGAAATGGGTCAAATGGGTTGAAGTTGAATGATTGCAAGTCATCCAAAGTGATTTTTAATGAATAAATCAACCTTTAAAAATTTTATTTAAATATTTAGGTAGTTTGGAATTAATGTGATTTGTGGTCATATATATGCCACGGTTAATTCACAAAGTTAAAGTTTTTGAACAAAAAACTATTCCAAAATGGTCCCACCAGCATGAAAAAAATACATGCTTTAGCCTGTTATTTGTCCCGCCGATATATTTTTTAATTTTAGTTTTTGTCAATGGTATGATCATACTACAATTGTTAAACTTGTAGATTCCAGCTTCGATTTTTGCACTCTGTAATACCAAGGGATTTTCATGGAAATGACTACTTTATATTATTATTATTATTATTATTATTATTATTATTATTATTATTATTATTATTATTTAAATTATATTATTTATTTAATCATAACAGTGACAACTGACAAGTCTTTCAAGTTATTGTATGCTTGGTTCATTTACATGTCTATAATGTCCTGAATTAATGAATCTGACCCATAAAAATCATAGAATTAGGGTTTAAAGTTTTGTGTGTTTAGATTAAATTTAAAAGTAAATAAAGTAATCAAGATGAATCTTCAATGTTCAACATATCAATACCCAAACCAAAGCTTTTTTGAAGATAGATATGGATAAAAGGGAATAAAGTAAAATCAGAATCAAGAACTTAGAATCTTAATTGTTCATCATATCAATACATAAACCAAAGCTTATTAAATCCAATTCTTTACAACAAAGTTATATAGAAAAATGTATTTTACTAGCATAATTTTTACAATAAACACCTACAATGACTATATGTTATCTAGGATAATGTATATAACTAAGAAAGTTATTATCCATCTCACTATCGCCTGCCACCACAACCTAGAGCACCTCCACTGCATCCCCTCACCACAACCCACACTACACCCACACCACCTCCACACCTCACCCATACCACCACTCACACCATTACCACTATCGACCATAAAGAAAACTAACACCACCTCCACTGATAGTGGTTATGGTGGTGGAGGTGGTGATGGTAGTGGTTTTTGATTCAGAGAGAGAGTGGGGGGTGGTGGGGGAGGGAAGGAGAGAGTGGGTGTGTGTGTGGGAGGAGAGTGAGTGTATATGAGTTAAGGGTAGTTATGTCATTTAAAAAAAGTTAACTAAACATTTAACAGAGTTAGTAATTTGGATTCAAATGGAAACAAAAATGAAATGTTAAGGGTCAAATCAAGACATTGAAACTACAGGGATATAAGTGGTCAAAATGAAAATACGTTCGGGATGCAAATGGTAATTTCTCTCTCTCTCTCTCTATATATATATATATATATTGCATAGTAAATGTATAACCTTGTTTCAAATTATATGTGTTATCTTAATGGTGCCCATCTATCTGTTTCCCAGCTAGGATCGCACCACTAACCCCCTCTAAAGGAAACCCACAAATGGAAAAACCCCATAACTTAACCCTAAGCATTTTTCTTTAGAGTGAGATTTCAATGCAAGACCTCTCCTGTTATATGTCTTGGGTGCCTTATGCTAACCATTTCGACTAAGAATCAATGATTCAAATTCATTATATTCACACCCAAACTTATAACCAAATTTTGTTAATTACAAGATTCAATTTATTTAAGTTGATTAATGTGGTTGAATGAAACCTTCATTTCAATTTTATTATTGGCTTCAAATAGTTTAAGAAAGCAATCGTAACTTATTAATAGCAATAACCGTTTGCGAGTTATGAAGTGAGCGAACCTCTGATGGCATCATAGTAGAGGAACTGGACATCCTCTTATCACAAGAAACATGTTCTTCTCTAGCATCAATGGTTCCTATAATGACCAAACCGTCTAGTCCGCCTTGCACTAAAGAAAATATGTGGATCATGTATAGGTTGGACTCACCTTAGTTTAGATTGTTTGATTTCGCTTGTAATAGGTCCTTTGTTAGTTTCCTTTTTTATGTATTTAACTTTATGTAGTTTTGCAGTCCAGCGAAACTGTGAGCGAAACTATACTCACACTCAGCTGATTAATTCGCTCGGCGAAACTACTGTTTCTGCCGGGCGGCAGTACAGTTCTGTTTGCCAAACTAAGACTGCTATATATTGATTTGATCTTTTTCATTGATGGGTAAGCTTGCAAAACCCTAATCGTTTATCATTATTGCAAGTTAACATTTCAAAGTAGTTATTACATAGAAATATCATTGTGCTTGATGTTATTGATTGTTATGATGTTCATTGTTTTATTTTGAATGAGTTCTTATTGTGTTCAATCTTCTTGCTCATGTTGTTTTGTTTGTATGTTGGATATTGAACGATTCTTCATCTCATTTGCACTGTTATACGATCAAATGGACCAACAATATGGTATGAGAGCCTTAGTGCTCATGATTTGTTGAGTTTTTTTTGTTGTTTTAGTTCAATATCAAGTTTCCATCGATCTTTAGTTCAATATAGTGTGTTTTTGATATGGAAATTGATTGAGTTTTGCTAGTTTTTGGTTATGGAAGATCTACTAATCATCAGATCTCAAATTCATTGAGTTTTTGATGATCTCAGATTGATTTTGGGTTGAAAAAGGGCTTAAAGTTCGACTAGCGAAACTATTGTTCTTTCTGCAAAACTACTATCATCTTTCAGTGAAACTATGGGTGTTATCACTATTGAAATCGTTTTCTAGTTGTTCTGCGAAACTAGTCTCTTTGAACGAAAGTTCACCTGTGCTTGTGATGGTTTAACAAGCGAAATTGATGCCGAAAGTGATTTTGAATGAAAGTTCAAGCTTGTTTCGTGCGAACTTATCGGCGAAACTAAGCCTGTTGTGACATTCGGCTAGCAAAATTGCTGCCGAAATTGTCAGCGAAATTAGCCTTCTCTGCGAAATTGTTAGCGAATTTACCTACTTTCTGCGAAACTACTGAATTTTCAACGAAATTGTCTTTTCTCTTGCCGAAACTACATCAATCCCAGCGAAACTACAATGTCAAAGTTAACATCACTCACTTTTGCCAATCTTGAAAGTGTTGCTCCCAATAGGCCACCGAGACTCATTAACAGAGACAATTTTAAAGATTGGAAGAGGTGTCTCAAAGCTTTCTGCTTCTACACTAATCACAACCAATGGGAATCGATTATTCTGGTCCTCACATACCAACTGTCACTGTTGGTTATGTTGTCTCTCAAAATAAGGACCCGTTTTCTTTCACTGAAAAGGATCTAAAGTTGATCGATCGTGATCAAAAGGCTTTTGGTGCTTTAACTCTATGCTTGGCACCAGACATCTACAATTGTTTTGCAGAGCATAAAAATGCTAAATCTCTTTGCGATGCCCAATGTGAGTTCTATGATGGTAACGCTGATCTGGGAAAGGATAAGAGCATTCAGGTTGAGAAGGATTCAATTCCTTTGTTGGATACAAGAACGAGAGTCTGACAGATCTCACAAATCGCTTCTTGACAGTTTCAAGCACCTTAAAGAAATACGATGAAAAGCTCTCCAACAATGAACAAGTTAACAGGCTACTCGACTCTCTCCCACCTCAGTGGAGTCTTCAGGTGAGGATGCTAAAGCAAGAAAGAGGGTTCACAGATTACAAGCTGATGGATATTATCAATAAGCTTAGATCTTTATGTTGGAAATGAAGAGACGGGAATTTGACCAGACCTGATGCCTACATCTGGTTTTACTCAAAATGCTGCTTTATTATCATCCGCTGCAAGCTCTCAAATATAGAATTCAATTCAAGGAAGAGTTAATACAAGTAATTTTTCAGGAGGAAACGTTACTGTTGGAGAGATCAGATTAATTCTAGGAGAATCTTGAAACTTCAGTTCCATGAGAAACAATGGCTCTTTTTGGAATGTTTGTTCAAAGTTATAAAGCACTTGTGGCATGAGAGTTGAAAGGAAAAGGAATGAAAGTGGAAGATATGTATTAGGTAGATCCTGATGATCTTGAAGAAACTGACATCCAGTGGCAAATGGCAATGTTGACTCTTAGAGCTCGAATATTTATGGAGCACACTGGATGAAAGAACTTCGACAGACAAACTTCCAATTCAAAACTAGGATTTGATAAGTCAAAACTGAGATCAATTGGGACATTTCAAACATGAATGTCTATCACCAATTGTAACCATTTCCAGTAATTCAGGAGTTCCAAGATTAACAATTGAGAGGGAGAAGGAAGATGTGAATCACAAAAATGAGACTGCATTGATTTCTAACTTTGATTGGAGTGCATAGGTTGAGAAAACACGGACTGAGATCAATCATGCTTTGGTAGCTGAGTTTGTTAAAGGGAAAGGTAAGGAAGATAGTAAAGATGGATTTGACCCTTTAAAGGAATTCAAGAGGAGGTTGTGTTGTCTGTGAATAAGAAAGAAGAGAGAGGATGTTAGAATGAGAGCAGGTAAATCTCAAGGTCTAAAGCAGGAAGGAAGTTCATTCACTAGGCAAGGTAAGGATTATGATGATGATACTGTCACCGTTAAGGAAAGCAAGTCAAGTACTTCGGTGTGCCAATGTGAAAAGGCCTTAGTAGCTGAAAAGGTGGTGATGGGACTTCCATATGAGGTAATTCAGGATATGTGTTCATCTACTTGTAATATAAGATTATTTGGGATTTATAAAGCTAATCAGTTATTAATTAATAATGAAAATGATTTAAAACGAATTAATGAGGAACTTAAAATCAATGAATCAAAATATTTTGTTAAATTAAATGAGGCTTTAAAAAAATGATTATTTAAAATGAATCGTTTTGGAAAGAAATGTTGAGATTAACACTTTGACTGAAAGAGTTGCCCTTGGTGAATTTAAAATAAGCAAACTTTAGTCAAAGTTAGACAAATGGACCATATCAGGAATGAAACATGATAATTTATGTAAATCTCAACGGGGAAGCTACGATTAAAACGGGATTGGGATATGAAATGTAAAGGTTGTCCTCTGCCTAGTACATACTATTATTCTCCTATGATTGTCCTCGTCCTTCGAATGATTTAATCAAAACATATATCAGAGTTTGCATTCGGTTGGAGGGTGTTATTCTAAACGTTCGTGAGGACTACGACTATGGACCAACTAGTGGCTTCGAGCACTAGTATTAGTAAACCAGATATCAGAAGTGTTTAAATCATAAGTGAGTTTAAATTATGTCTTTGTTTTTCTATTCACTTGTAACCGAATTGTCGCACAGTTCTCATGATGTTTCTATTCATATTTAAATTCAGTACAAGTGGTGATTTTCTTTGTTTGGGTGATAATGGTGCAAAATGGTCTTTCTACAAAGCCTAACGAGAAACTTAAAACTAAATGTTGCTAAATTCCTTTCTCATCCAATTCCATCTTTTACTTTCTTTTTCAAATGAAAGAATTGCAACTTCGTCTAAAGCTAGCACTAGTGGAAACAGTTCTACTGGTACTTCAAATGAATCATTCATCTATTTGTAAATATAATTGGTTAACATAAACTTTTGATCATCGTGGCATGTATGAAACTGTAAGGATTCCTGAAGTCTGATGCAAACCAAAACTGCCTAAGTGTTTCAGCAACATGCACTAAGTACTGAAGTGAAGAATGCTTCGGAAGAATTACACAAAGCATTAGAAAATACTCTAAGTGTAATTCTTCCGAAGCCAAGACCAATATCTTCCGAAGCCTAACATGAAGTCTTCCGAAGCTTGAAGAGACAAAGTCTTCCGAAGCTTCAACCTATGAAGACAGATTTCTTCCGAAGACTTTTAGTACACATGCTTTATCTGATGTACTGTTCCATAAAGCACCTTTTCCGCTGCGTCTCTGATAAGTCACCAACTTACAAGAGTTGGTGAAAAGGTCCATGCTTTTGGTAACTGTACATTGAGGTCTTGAGTCTGAAACTTTCCACTTTATGTACTTTATCCTTTTTGTAATGTATAAGGATGTGAGCTATGGCATGTCATAGTCACAAGGTCAAAAGGCAGATATGCCTTTTGATCCTACAATTGATTTTGTTAGTGTCTAGTCAATTGTATCCAGCTGGCTTTCATAGTATAGGCTGTAGGTTGTAGTATAAGTATTCCAAGTTCTTGTATCTTTCGTATGCTTTGTAACACTTGTAAAAGAACTTGAGAAAGCAATATACTGCTACCTTGAAAACTATACTCTCTTGTTCTGTCTCTTGCTTTACTTGTGTTCTCTGCATCACCTTTGGTTACCTAGTTCACTGTTTGATTAACGTTTAGTTAATCTCCTCATTGTGTTGTTGTGTTGTAATTGTGTTCAAGCCCTTGAACGATCCTGCAATTGGTATCAGAGCATTCAGGCTCGTGATATAAGATCTAACCATCTTAAGATCCCTCACACACACAAAAACTAAACTTTTTCAAATGGCTTCCATCTCAAAGACTGATATGGAGACTGGAACCATGAACAAATCCCCATTGATCACTCTTGATGACTTCGACACCTGGTGCATGAGGATGGAAGGCTTCATCAGGTCTCTTGACTCAAGAATGTGGGAATCTGTTGAATATGGACCTTTCATACCTAGCACCCCCTCTGCTACCGGTGCTGGTATGATTCCTAAAGATGTGGCCAACTACTCAGATGAAGATAGGAAAAGAGTAGAGATTGACAGGAAGGCCATGACTGCTCTTCAGACTGCTATCCAAACTCTGTGTACAGAGGTTTTAAGAAGTGCAAAACAGCTAAACAGCTGTGGGATGCACTGAAGCTGATGTATGAAGGCTCCTCTGAAGCCAAGGAGAACAAGAAAGATCTTTGAAGCAGCAGTTTGAAAATTTCACCTTTAAACAGGTGAAACCATGACCCAACAATACTTCAGGTATGTTGAGATTGTGGATACCCTTGTGGATGGAGGAGTTCCTCTTGAGAACAGAGACATTGTAAGGAAGTTCATGTCCTCACTTCCTAGGCAATGGACACACTATTGTGTGGTAATCAAGAGGACTGAGAACCTTAAAACTCTTACTCTGACAGAGTTATATGGGATTCTCAGTGGATACCAGATGGAAATGAACTTACAAGGTTCATCTGGCAACTCTAACAATCAAATGGGTTCAGCCCTTCATGTGGTTGAAAGGGACAGCATAGAACCCCAACATCATCTCCTATGCTACCCTGACAACTCACAAAAGGGTCCTTTCATCACCTTCCCGGAGACACCAAGGGAGAACTTTACTCAAGGAAGCCCATTCCAAGAGACAAGTTCTTCTCAAGCCTTTGTGTCTGCAGATGAAAGCTGTGGAAATTATCTCTTCACTCTTGAAGATCTAGACTGTATCCATCCAGATGACCTGGAATACATGGAGATAGTTCAGCAGATGGCTCTTCTCACTCACAGAGCCAAGAAGTTCTACAAGAGGACAGGAAGAAAATTCCAAGCAATGCTACCAGTGGTAAGTTTGGGCTGGATAAAAGCAAAGTTAAGTGTTACAATTGTAACCTTATGGGTCACTTCGCCAGGGAGTGTAAGGCACCCAGAGCAAATGGGGGTCAAACACAACTCAGACCAAACTACACCAACAATACCCCTCAGGCTGAGAAGACAAAGCAACATGCTGCGGTTGCTGTTGAAGAGGGAGGATTTGACTGGAGTTTTCAGGTGGAGGATGCTTCTCCAAACCAAGCATTGATGGCTGATCATGATGAAGCCAAGGTATTAGAACATCTTTGCTCCCTGAGCATTGCTTGCAAAGTAAATAGATACAGGTCCTACAACCTAGAGATGAGATCTGATCTTGAGTCATTAAACATATTAAAATCTGACTTTAGAAAGTCTGAAAATGATTACAAGTTAAAGATAGAAGACTTGGAGAAAACTATTTCAGTACTAAAACATGAACATACAGATTTTAAACTCAGATCCAAGATCTCATCACTAAGTTGACTAAGTGCCAGGCTGAGCTTGTGATCAGCAAAGCCCTGGCAGAGAAAAGTGTTCTTGAAGAAGAGACCTTCAAGAACATGATATCCTCATCCCTACACAATAAGGTTTGTTATCAAAATAGACAGGGACTGGGATCAAATGAGATAGCTCCTCACACACAATCTTGTCTGTAAGATCTCCTAGGTGTGGAACTTGTGAAGATGAGCTTCCTCTCATAGATCCAGTAAGTGAGGATGATGAAGAAGTGATAGTGAGGAATCCCTCTGAGAAGAGTGAAGAAGAGGATTCCTCCAAGGGCCACTATCCTTCTGAGGAGAAGAAATTAACTGTGATGACCAAGTCCAAGAGAAAGAACTTGATCAGGAAGAGAGAAAAGGAAAGCAAAGAAGGCTCAAGAAATCAAGGCTACCTTTGATGCTAAGCAGAAACAAGTGTTCATCTCTGCAGGTTTCAAAGCAATAAGGACTGAAGACATCCACCAAAGCCTCTTATCCAAGAGTTCTGGTTCATGTTCAAATCATCTCAGTACAAAGAAGAAGACTGAGCTGCTGTGTACCACTGCTGCACAGCCTGGACCATCAAATTCCAAGAACAGTTCACAGCCCAAGGGAACTGTATCTGAATCTACCAAGATGAAGGTGAAAAAGGGATGTGACCAAGGCCAGTCTTGCTCTCAAAAGGAGATTTCTTTGAAGAAGAAAATGCTGTGTGTTATGTGTGAAAGTACTTCTCATATTGCCAAGGATTGTCCATACAATCCTAAAAGTACTATCCACATGACCAATACAAAGACTTCAAAGAATCTCAAGAAGTCTCAAGCTTCGGAAGGAAAGTCTGTTTCCTTCGGAAGCTCCAAATCAAAGAAGAAGGTAAATGGAAAATTACCTTCGGAAGCAAAGTTGGTCTCGGAAGAAAGGAGTTCTTCCGAAGTACTAAAGTCTACTGCAGTGACTGTAGATTCTTCCGAAGTATCAGTCATTAAAACTTGTGAAGCTCCAAAAGCTTCTAAGGTTTTGAAGGTCAAGTCCAAGACTCCAAAGGTGGTGTGGAAGTCTAAGAAAGACCAAATGACTGAGGTTTCTCCATCAACAACAGCCGAAGATCCCCTCTGTACAACCATAGGATCTATTACTGTTGCATTACCTTCTATTACACTTACTGAACCCAAGACAAGTAAGGCTTGGGTTTCCAAATGTAACTAATCATTTTCTTTGTGCAGGAACAGCTCAAGACAAACAAGAATGTCTGGATAATTGACAGTGGCTGTTCCAGGCACATGACAGGCGATAGGTCTTTACTTCATAATTTTGAGAGAATTGATGGAGGACCAGTTGCTTTTGGAGGAAATGAAGGTGGTTACATTTATGGAAGGGGCAAGGTCACAAATGGTAAGCTCAGCATTGAGAAGGTAAACTTTGTTAAGGAGCTTGGGTACAATCTTCTGAGTGTATCTCAATTTTGTGATCAGAGTCATAACATGCTCTTCACTGAGCATGAGTGCATTGTTCTCAAACCTGGAGTGGTCATTCCTCATGAGCATATTCTGCTCAGAGCCCAGGAAGGAAAGGAAATGTACAAGATGGATTTGCAAGAAACATCTCCCTCTGGAGAAGTTTCATGCTTTCTATCTAAAGCAAATAGTGATGAGTCTTTCCTATGGCATAAAAGAATGTGCCATGTAAACTTTAAGAATATGAATAAATTAATCAAACATGATCTGGTAACTGGAATGCCAAAGAAAGAGTTTACAAGTGATGATCATTGTGTTGCATGCCTGAAAGGGAAGCAACACAAGGTATCTCACAAGCCTAAGGAAAGAACTCCATCACTACTCCCCTACACTTATTACATATGGATCTCTTTGGCCCCACCAGTGTAATGAGTTTAGGAAGGACCTTATACTGTCTAGTGATCACAGATGATTTTACAAGATTCACTTGGGGTTCTTTCTTAGAACTAAAGATGAGACTCCTGAGATTCTAAAGAATTTCATCTTAAAGATTGAGAATCAATGTGATCACAAGGTCAAAACCATAAGATGTGATCAAGGAACTGAATTCAAAAACCAAATCCTTGATACATTTTGTGATGAAAAGGGTATTACAAGACAATACAGTGCTCCCAGGACTCCTCAGCAAAACGGAGTTGCTGAGAGGAGAAACAGGACACTTATTGAAGCTGCAAGAACTATGTTGTCTGACTCTAAATGCCTATCACCTTCTGGGCAGAGGCAGTTAATACTGCCTGCTATGTGCAAAACAGAGTCTTAGTAGTTAAGACACATGGTAAGACTCCTTATGAACTTTGGCACAAGAGGAAACCTTTCATTGGTTTTCTCAGGTCATTTGGATGTCCCTGCACCATCTTGAATACCAAAGATCAAGTTGCCAAGTTTGCTGAGAAATCAGACGATGGACACTTCATTGGATACTCTTCTCAAGCTAAAGCTTATAGAGTATACAATCTCAGAACTAGAATCATTGAGGAGTCAGCCAATGTGACTTTCAATGAGCACACTCCCAGTGTGGCTGGTTCTGGTCCGGATTGGCTATTTGATCTTGATTTAGTTACCAACTGTTTTAATAAATCTTGTGAGCATGTTTCAGGATCTGCAGAAAATTTAAATACAGGTGATCCTGATCCAAGATTTGAGCTTGGAAGACCTTCAGCTCCAGTTGGAACTACTTCAGCAAATGAGTTTCTATCAGCACAACAATGACAAATCCAGCTGATACATCTGGCATGCCTTCAAATTCCAGTTCAGAGGCCTCTCAACCAGATAAAGACATCTCAATTGCAGAAGATAACAATGGTGATGGTGAAAGTGATCAAGAATCTCTTGATGCTAATAACCATACCATAGATGATAACATCAATGATGTCACACACTCATTGGATCAAGTTAATCTTGATAAGTGTGATAATGTGGAGGATCAATCTTCAAGACCAGATCTAAATTTCTCAAATTTGGATCTATCTCAGCAACTTGCTGTGATCCCTCAGCTAAGGATCCACAAGTCTCATCCTACTACAAACATCATTGGAGATGTTATCTCCGGGGTAAAGACAAGAGGGCAAACCCATGAAGCAAATGTTTGTCTTCACTCTTGTTTTCTATCCCAGTTAGAGCCAAAGAAGTTGAGGAGGCTCTAAAGGATGGAAGTTGGGTTGAAGCTATGCAACAAGAGCTGCTTCAATTCAAAAGACAGAAAGTTTGGAACCTTTGTCCTCTTCTCATGGGAAGACTACCATTGGAACCAAATGGGTTTTTAGGAATAAAAAGGATGATAGAGGAATCATCATCAAGAACAAGGCTAGACTAGTTGTTCAAGGATACACACAAGAAGAAGGGATTGACTACACTGATGTCTTTGCTCCTGTAGCTAGACTAGAAGAGCTGTTAGGATATTCCTGGCATTTGCTGCATCCAAGAACTTCAAGGTCTACCAACTTGATGTAAAGTGTGCTTTCTTATATGGAGTGATTGATGAGGAGGTTTATGTCAAACAACCACCTGGTTTTGTAGATCCTGATCATCCTGATTATGTCTGCAAGCTTGACAAAGCTCTCTATGGGTGCATCAGGCACCCAGGAAGTGGTATGAGACACTGTCTGAGTATCTCTGTAAACATGGTTACAGGAGAGGTACTATAGATGGAACTCTCTTCATCAAAGGACAAGGAAACGACATTCTGCTAGTTCAAGTATATGTGGATGACATCATCTTTGGCTCAACCAATTCAAGGCTCTGCAAAGACTTTGAAAAGCTGATGAAAGATAGATTTGAAATGAGTTCAATGGGAGAACTTAATTTCTTTCTGGGAATTCAAGTGAAGCAGGTTGAAGATGGCATTTTCATAAGTCAGTCAAAGTATATTCAAGATATACTCAAGAGGTTCAACATGACTGATTGTAAGACTGCTAAGACACCATAGCCAGAAACCACTCTCTTGGTCCAGATCTTGAGGGGGAGTGTGTAGATGAGCACTTATACAGGGCTATGATGGGTCTCTTATGTATCTTACAGCTAGCAGGCCTGATATCATGTTTGCTACATGTATTTGTGCAAGATATCAAGCTAATCCTAAGATGTCTCACTTAATCACTGTGAAAAGGATTTTAAGATACCTCAAAGGTGCTTCAACACTTGGTTTATGGTATCCAAAGAATTCTAATTTCAATCTGTATGCCTATACAGACAGTGATTATGGTGGTTGCAACATGACTGCAAAGTCTACATCTGGGGGATGTCAATTCCTTGGTGGAAGGGTTGTCTCATGGCAATGCAAGAAACAAACCTGTGTGTCTGCATCAACTGCTGAGGCTGAATACATTGCTGCTGCAAGCTGCTGTGCTCAAGTGCTTTGGATTCAAAATCAGATGCTAGACTACGGATTTAACTTCAAAGAGACTCCTATCCACATAGACAACAACAGTGCTATCTCTATCACTGAGAACCCTGTGCAGCACTCAAGGACCAAACACATCAACATCAGGTATCATTTAATAAGAGATAACTATGAAAAGGGGTTAATTAAACTAGTCAAAGTTCACACAGATGAACAATATGCTGATCTGTTCACAAAAGCTTTTGATGAACAGAGATTTAAGTATCTGATATCAGCTATTGGGATGATTAACTTTGAGTAGATTTTTTTAAAACTAATTCTAATTATTTCTTCTTAAAATATGTGTGTCCTAAGTTGTCTAGTTCATCACTTTCATAAGCTCATGTTTTCTTTGAATGAAAAACTCTTTTTGAAGACTTTCCTTGGATTCTTGAAAATTTTCTGACACTTCGGAAGATAACATTTTACCTTCGGAAGAAAAATATGTCTTCAAAATAATGACTGTCTAAGAAATTTTACCTTCGGAAGAAGTCAAACTTTATCTCCGAAGCTTAAAATTCTCAACTTAGACACTTATTCATTTTTAAGGACTTTTTCCTTCCGAAGCAAAAATTACTTTCGGAAGCTTTGTTCATTCTTATACAAAGCATCCAAAAGTTATTTCTCTCCGAAGCATAAATCTTTAAGACTCTCAGGAAAATTCTTCCGAAGTCACTTTAGCTTCGGAAGCTTTTTCAATCAAACTTCCGAAGACAAATTACTTTCGGAAGCTTTTCGAATCCAAGAAAACTACTTTTTGAGCAAAAAGGTAAACTACTTTTTCAGAGGTGGGACCGACATACGGATTTCAAAGTTTATCCTCTTTCATTAAACTTTATCTGAAATCCTTCTCTCTCATATAAACCAACGGTTTCCCCCTCTTCTATCATCTGCTTTTCTTCCATACCTAAAACCCAAAGCTTTCTCTCTGAAAATTCCCATTCTTTTCTCTTCATCTCTGAGCTACCTCACAATGGCTGACCTTACACACAGAAATGATCCTCACTTTGCCATGCAGCTACACAGACAACACAATCAGGTTGCTCTGTTATGCTCTGACAAAGATCCTCATTTCTCAGAGGTTTGCCGTTCTTGTCTTTGTCTCACTACTTCACCTCCCTAACCATTGATCCTCCTCTATATGAGGATCATTTGCTTGAATTCTGGAAGACCTGCCAAGAGGTCATTATGGATGGGGAGAAGGCACTGTCTGCCACAGTGCAGGGGAGAACAATTTTCATCACTCCGGCCATCATCAACCGACATCTTCAGCTGGATGATGAAGCAGGTGAAGTGTTCTTTCCAAAAGAAGCGGTTAATCATTCCTTCGAGCAGATGGGCTATGAAGGAGATTTCTCTGTAAAGACCTTCAGGAAAGGGAAGGTCTCATCCCAGTGGAAATACCTGCTCCATGTGGTTATCCACAGCTTATCAAACAAGCATGGTGGATGGGACCAGATTCCTGAGGATCTCTCCTTTATAGTTCATGGGATGGTTCAGGGGGTCAAGTTCAGGTTCACAATTTGTTTATACTAATTTACTTGCAAACTTAGACTCCTTAGAATATTACATGTTTCCTAGATATGTTCAACACATTCTTAACTGTGAACTGGGCTCACAGTTGAGGGAAACAGGCAATATTCTTAAACTGGGACAGATGAAGCCCGGCATCTTTAAAATTATGAAGAAGCCAACTGTAGGCTTCTCAGGGGTAGAAACAGCCCTAGTCCCAAAAATGTTAGAGCTCATTGCTCAAGGTGACAACATAGCAGTCCAAGCTAGTGTTGAACCCACACCTACTGCTCTCCTACCCTCTTCACAACCTCCAATATTCATCACCTACAAAAGAAAATCCCAACGAACCCCTGCTCAGGCTATTGAGTCTGTGCAGGCCCCCAAATACTCAACCTTACAGGAAGAAGTGGACTCCAGAGCTCCCACTTCTCCTGAGGAGCAAACCACTCCCATTACTTTACCTATCAGGGCTGAGGTTCCTCAAGCTCAACCTGATGAGCTCATTAGCCAACAACTGTAAGCCTTCACTCTGAGTCTCAACACTCAAGTGAACAACCTTCAGGGGACAGCTACCATCCCCAGCCTTTGGATCTAAACCAACCAATTCCCAACCTATCCTTTTACACTGATGAAGACTTAGGATTCAGTGAGTACCATGAGTCTCTCTTCTCCTCCCCTACTCAAAGAGAGATGAGTACCTCTGACTCTCCTCAGTCTATCCCTCATCAGTCACCTATTACTGAGGTGGACACATCTGAACCTGTTCAGGATGTCCATATGGAAGAGGCTCTCACTTTTGAAAGTGATTACATCATTAAGACCTCAACCATGGCAACTCAGCCCATTGGCATCTTAACTGAGGTTGCCAGTGAGCAGAGGAAAACCAGCAGCCAAGAAACTCAAGCTGGTGGTGAGAGAAGGGACTTTGGTCCAATCCTCTCATCCCCCAGTGATTCTTCTGATGAAGATGAGGGGAATTTGAGACTAAAGGTACAACAATTGTCACAAACATGCACCTATCTAGTCTCTAAGGTTAGTCACTTGGAATCTCAGGTGACTACCCTGCAAAACAGGGTCAATGATCAGCAACTCCAGATTTCATATCTGCAGGAAAAACTAGCTGAGAGACCTTTAAGGAGAGCTCAACCAGGAACACAAGAACCTGTGGAAGTGACTGATTTATCCTCCAGCTCACCTATGCAAGTGGGTGATGCTACCAAAAAGGGGGAGAAGTTATCACAACCACAGAACCTGGGAGTTCTTCAAAGAGAATGGACATAGAGGACTCACCATCCTCACTTGCTGTTGTGCATTCTCAGCAACTTCCTCAAGTTCACATTAATGTGGACTCTATAGACTCTCTCATCAGGAGTCTCTTTGAGGAAGGTATACCAAGGGCTGTCTCATCTCCACCACATGGAACTGGCAACTACATTATCAGATGGAGGTATGATGATGACAGAAGAGCCCTCATACTTCACAGAGTTCAAGGTCAACAAGAAGTCTTTCAGTTCCAAAGCCTGAGCTTCTATGAAGGACTGGATTTAGTCAACATGCCACTTGTCAACCAAGCAAATCTAGACAAGCTGACAGGCTGGCTCAAAGAATCCAAGACAGGATCCTTGCAGAGTTCTCTCTAAGAAGGAGACTTAGGCAATCAGGCAATGTCATCGGTCAACTGGATGCTGAGGTGGACCCTAAGATTAGTTTCATAGGGGAAACCTTGGCTGAAGGCCCAGTGGCAGAACCTGAGACCCCTGTCTCACCATCAACAACTGCTGCAGAGGTCCAAACTCCATCTGAGACACCTGCTGGTGAAGGTGTCTCTCAGCCTCTCTCTGGCCAGAGCATGGAAGCTACACCAAGCAATGAAGGCCAAGCCTCAATCCACCCTGAGTCACAAAGGTCTGTTGGTGACAAAGGGAAAAGGATAATGACTCCTGAGGAAATTGAGGAGGAAGAGAGAGAGAGGAAAAGGAGGCTAAGGGGAGAAAGTTCTTCTGGGTCATCAAAATTCATGCAAGCTGCAATCAGGGCTGCCCCCAGACCAAATACTCAAAATGATGAACAAAGGGCAGTCAGGATTAATTATTTACAGACCAGGAACTATGATGTTGATGAAATCATCTCCCTCCCCTTAGAAGAGTTGAATGAACTGGCTGACATGGAAGTGTCAAGAGAGATAAAGGAGAAAGAGGATGCAAGGTTACTTCTCCAATTCAAAGAGGAGAGGAGACAGAAAAGACTTCACAAGCATACTCCCACTCTCTCTCCAGTTCAAGAAAGTCCTGCACAGGAAGATGTGGCTCCACAAGAACCTCAGGTAGATAAAGAAGAGGATAGAATCAAAATGATAAACTACCTGAGTGCCACAGGCTTCTATCAGGCAAATACACTTCTTCCCTTGTCCTATGACTTCATTGAGTTCGAGTACTTAAAGCAACTTGAGCTTGAGTTAGTCAAAGAAAGAAAAACAACCAAAAGGAAGCTAAGGGAAGAAGCTGCAAAGTCAAGAGCCATCATTCAAAAGAATGCAAAGAAGTCTGCTGACAGACAAAGAATGATGAGCTTCTTGAAGTCATATGGATTCTCCGGAAGGAGACTTGGTCCCATGTCTCTATCTACAATGGATGAGCATATAAGGGTAATCAAGCAGAAGATTAAAAGTGGTGAACTCATTGATTTGCACTCTCTTCCAAGTCAAGTCCCACTGAAGTGGAGGTCAAGTTTGAACAACCAGAGACACCTGAACCAGAACCTCCAGCTGAGCCTCAGCAAACTTCATCTTCTGATCCAAGACAGGGTCAAACTCCCTCTCCTTCTGAACCTGTGAGGGAGGAACACCCAACTGAGAAAGACACTGATGATCAACATGGTGCTGCAGACCAGTCTTCTCAGTTAAAGACATTAAAGAGGAAGAAGAAAATGGCCTCTAAACCAAAGACTAAAAAGAAGAAGCCAAAGTCATCTACCTCTACCCCAGGGTGAATCAGATCAACCTGAGGAAGTGCATGATGAGGCAGCCCAATCAACTCCTATGCAAGTGGCTCCTCTAGCAACCGAGACACCCATCTTATCCTGGACTTACTCTACCAATCCAGAAAGATGGAATGTTATCAGAGATCAAGGTGTTGAAAATGTCTACTCATGGCAAGACATAATCAACTTACCTCTGCATGATCTCTTTGAAATGAGAAGATACTATGAGAGTCTTGATGATCCTGACCATCAAATGAAGAAAGGGATGGTCTTGATTATTCTGAAGACTACAAACATTTAAAGATCTTCTAGGTGTTTTGGTAGCATCAGCCTAGGGGGAGTTTGTAAGGATTCCTGAAGTCTGATGCAACCCAAAACTGCCTAAGTGTTTCAGCAACATGCACTAAGTACTGAAGTGAAGAATGCTTCGGAAGAATTACACAAAGCATTAAAATACTCTAAGTGTAATATCTTCCGAAGCCAAGACCAATATCTTCCGAAGCCTAACATGAAGTCTTCCGAAGCTTGAAGAGACAAAGTCTTCCGAAGCTTCAACCTATGAAGACAGATTTCTTCCGAAGACTTTTAGTACACATGCTTTATCTGATGTACTGTTCCATAAAGCACCTTTTCCGCTGCGTCTCTGATAAGTCACCAACTTACAAGAGTTGGTGAAAAGGTCCATGCTTTTGGTAACTGTACATTGAGGTCTTGAGTCTGAAACTTTCCACTTTATGTACTTTATCCTTTTTGTAATGTATAAGGATGTGAGCTATGGCATGTCATAGTCACAAGGTCAAAAGGCAGATATGCCTTTTGATCCTACAATTGATTTTGTTAGTGTCTAGTCAATTGTATCCAGCTGGCTTTCATAGTATAGCCGGCTGTAGGTTGTAGTATAAGTATTCCAAGTTCTTGTATCTTTCTGTATGCTGGGTAACACTTGTAAAAGAACTTGAGAAAGCAATATACTGCTACCTTGAAAACTATACTCTCTTGTTCTGTCTCTTGCTTTACTTGTGTTCTCTGCATCACCTTTGATTACCTAGTTCACTGTTTGATTAACGTTTAGTTAATCTCCTCATTGTGTTGTTGTGTTGTAATTGTGTTCAAGCCCTTGAACGATCCTGCAGAAACATTTAGTGACATTGATTCTAGTGTATCTGAATGTGATGAGGAAATTCACATTGATCATATTCCTATCTCATCACATCACAGACCTAGACACAAACCACATTGTTTTAGGTGTGGTCAAGAGAATCATCTTGTCAAGAATTGTCCTACATTGCTTCATGGTCATATAAAGAGGAACTATTTCGGAAATAAATTAACAAAATTGGTTAATAATTTCTTTTGCCAAAAATCTGCTTCTTCTAAAGATAAAGTTGTTCAAACTTGGGTTCTTATTTCACTTTGTTAATCTGTTATTTATTTAATTTTAGGAGTCATCCACTAAGATTGTAAACAACGTTTGGCATGCAGATAGTGGATGCTCTAGAAATATGACGGGGTTAAAAGACTTGCTGACCAATTATCGGATTATAAATGAAGGATATGTTGCTTTTGCTGATGAAAAAAAGGGTGGAAAGATGATTGGTCAAGGAGAAGTTTCTAATGGTTCTTTAACTTTAGAGAAAGTCAACTATGTCCCTGAGCTGGCGTTTAATCTCTTGAGTGTCTCTCAAATCTGCAACAAAGACATTCTAGTCTTGTTTAAATCCGATGAATATCTATTTTTAAAATCAGAGATTGATATTCCAGATGACTTGATTCTTATGCGTGCTCCAAGAAAACATGACACATACCTTCTTGATATGAACTCAAGGGAGTCAAAGTGTACTGCAACCTGTTTTCTTTCAAAAGCTTCAACATTTGAGTCTCTGCTATGGCATCGCGATTGGGCCATGTTAATTTTAAAATAATAAACAAATTAGTCAAAAACAATCTTGTTAGAGGACTTCTTCCACAATATTTAACTGTAAACGAAAAATGTTTGGCTTGTGCCAAGGGCAAACAACATAAAAAACCGCAAAAGCCCAACTTGAAAATATCATAACGTGCCCTCTCGAGTTGTTATATACTGATTTGTTTGGCCCAATCAGCGTTAAATCTATTGCTAAAAAATCCTTTTGTCTTGTTGTTACAGATGATTTCTCAAGATATTCATGGGTGAGATTTCTTGCTCACAAGGGAGAGGTTGCTGAAGAATTGCAGAAGTTAATACATTCAATCGAGACAATGAGCAAGAGAAAAGTTGTGGCCTAGAGAAGTGACAATGGCACTGAATTCAAAAATTAGATTCTTGATTCGTTCTGTGCTCAACAGAATGGTGTAGTTGAACAAAAGAATCGCACTCTCATTGAAACCGCCCGTACAATGTTGATAGAATCTTCGTTACCCATTATCTTTTGGGCTGAAGCGGTAAATTCTGCTTCATATGTTCTAAATCGAGTGTTGATTGTCAAGGACAAAATGAAGACTCCTTATGAACTTTTTCATAAAAGGAAACCTCTAATTGACTTCTTTTGGCCATTTGGTTGTTCTTGCACTCTTCTGAATACTCAATCACAAAAGACAAAGTTTGGTAACATGTCTGACGAGTGTAACTTTATCGGTTACTCTTCTTCTCAAAAGGCATATCGAGTTATAACAAGAGAACACGTATCGTTTAAGAGTCGTTCTATGTTGATTGGTAGGAGTCTAACTCTTCTGATCTTCGATTTGAACCAGCATGGTTCTTTGACTCGATACTGTGTTTAATTCTTTTAATCTTCCAGTTTTCAACGATGATGCATCCATTCCAAATGTTCAAACAAATATTATTTCCTCAACCCCATCTCCTGCCCATTCTACCTCTTCAACAAATGATGCCACTTCAGTTGATGTTGGATCATCTTCTCATCATTTGATCTATCACCAACCCCTGTTTCAACATCACCAACATCTGTTCCACCACCAACATCTCTTCCTTCATCACCTACATCTATCCATCATAGCCTGTTCCATCTCTCTCACCCTCGTCAAATCATTCACAATCTGTGAGCAAAACTTCTCCAAACATCTTCCCTTTAGACACAGACTTCAAAACTTTGAAAGATCATCCTCTTGATAATGTTATGGATCAATCACCAATGGTGTTCGGATGAGGAGTCAATCTAGTTTGATTAATATCTGCCTCTTCTCTTGCTTCATCTCTCGAACTGTCCCAAAAAATGTGCATGACGCTCTACAAGACCCATGTTGGATGGAGTCAATGCAATTGGAGCTTCAACAATTTAGAAAGCTCAAAGTTTGGACTTTTGTTGACCTACCTCCCAGCAAATGCGTAACAAATTCTAGACTGGTTGTAAAAGGATTTGCTTAAGAAGAAGGGATTGACTATACCGAAGTCTTCGCTCCGGTCGCCCGTCTTGAAGCAATCAGGACTTTTCTCGCTCATGCTGCTAATAAATAGTTCAAAGTCTATGAGATGGATGTCAAATGTGCTTTCGTTTACACAGACATTGATGAGGAGATATATGTGTGTCAACCACCAGGTTTGGAGGATCCTGACTTTCCCGATAAAGTCTTTAAGCTTGACAAGTCTCTGTATGGTCTTCATCAGGCACCTAGGATCTGGTATGAGACCCTGACCCAGTACCACTTAAGCAATGATTCTCTCGTGGCACCATCGATATGACTCTTTTCAAGAAAGAAGTGAATGGTGAAATGTTGTTTGTCCAAGTTTATGTTGATGATATTATTTTTGGTTCCACCAATTCATTGTTATGTCGGGAGTTCAAAGAAGTGATGCGTAATCGGTTTGAAATAAGTATGATGGGAGAAATGTGCTCTTTTCTTGGATTACAAGTAGAACAAAAGCATGAAGGCATTCTAATTCATCAGGATAAGTATGTTAAAGAAATCTTGAAGAAATCCAAGATGGATGATGCCTCTCCTGAAATGACTCCCTTTACTACTCAGACGTGTCTCACTCCTGATGAGAACATGAAACCTATTGATCCTCATCTCTATAGATCTATGATCGGTTGCCTCATGTATCTTACAACAATTCATCCTGATATCACTTTTGTTGTAGGATATTAAGCTTGATATCAATCAGCCCCAAAGGAGTCTCATGAGAAGGCTGTCAAGAGATTTTTTTGTTATCTCAAAGGCTCATCTCGTTTAGGTCTATGGTATCCATATGGAGGGAATTTTGATTTACATGCTTATTCTGACAGTGATTCTAATGGTTGCAGGTTAAATAGAAAATCGGTGACTCGGGGTGTCAATACCTGAGCAATTGTCTGGTGTCATGGCAGAGCAAGAAACAGACCAATGTTTCCCTTTCTACAAGGGAAGCAGAATACATTGCTGCCTCTAGTTGTTGTTCCCAAGTCCTTTGGATACAGCACCGGATGATTGACTATGGAATCAACTTTCTCCTATCACACCCCGGGCCCAGGTAGGGTGGGACGTCACAGACTAGCAACATCATATGGCAGCGGAAAAAAACCATTACAAGAGCTCTAAGGAGAGAATATCACATGACATTATAAGTTTTCAAAAGATACTGGGGCTAGAAATAGATCAAGCCCCCAAATGAGTTATACAACCAATATAGGAATAAATTGTATTTTGCTCAACAGAAATGTAAAAATTATTCAAATTATTCATTAAGTAAAATCAGCCAATGCCATGGTCACAGGGATAAGTCTAGGTCTTCACAACAGCTAGGATCTATTCATAAATTACCTGAAACATGCTCAAAAAGAAATTTGTGTCAACTAAAAAGTTGGTGAATTCAAGTGCTTAAAGTTTAAAAAAAAGGACTTAACAAATCCTTATTTCATAAAAAGAAATGAATCATAGTTTCAACATCGTGGGAGAATCATAATCAACCCTGCACTCAGTCCCGGTTGGCCTCTTCTAAAGTTGTGTTTAACAGGCTATTCCCAAAGGAAGAACTAAGCCCCAAACCAGTGAACCATACCTGCCCGGATGGTTCCCCATAGTTTCTTAACAAAACCTGTCACATGCCACAAATGAACCCTCAGGATCTCAGTGGGGTACCCTTCCTAGAACGGAAGCCATTGTGTGTGGGGGATTCCCCAAATAGATCTATCCATATAAAACAAGCGGCTCATGAAAGAATTAATGATCATGATATAAGTATCAGCAGGTAACCATAAATCCCACATACAATCACCAAGCAAAGCACAAATATAATTCATAAATAACAGAGCATGTTTCACCCCAAAACAGTAGTAAAAAGGGGAATCACTAGAACTCACCTTAGGTGTTAAGCCAAAAATAACTCTTCGTGGGTCGGGAATGTCTCAAGTCTAGCACCCTAATCATGAATATATTACGTGGTAAGTTGCTACTTTAAACTTATTTAAGGTGCAACAAGTGTGTCAAAAATTCAGTTGTCAGATAAGGCTTTGATTCCGCTAGGGTTTGTATAAAAAGTTTCCTTTTATGGAAAGTCATGGTTTCCCATATAATTTAGGATTTTACTTCATTAATTTAAGGATATAGGGTAAATATGCTGCTCAAGTGATTATTAGTCTCATATGAGTCGGCTATAGAGTTTGGTAAAATTTTACAGTTTAGCCCCTCAAGTTTCAAAATTGACAGTTTCTACCCTCAAGTTAGGTTTCTTACACTTTATGACAATTAAGACCAAAAATTAGGTTTTTAGAGTAAAAATTGACTTATTATTGAGTAAGTGTTCCAAATTTCCAGAATATGGATCCGGTTTAAAACCTATGTGTTTACGCTCCCGTTTGCGGTAAAACCGGAGAGTTTTAACAGTCAATTTAGGATTCCCATAAGTTTGAGTCTTGGACCAGTAGGTATCATTTTAATGATTTTTATAAGTTTTAAGTCCTTTAGTTTTGAAATTTTGCCTCTAATAGTTGAAAGCCTCGTTTTTACGTTTAACCGTTAAAACGCGTTTTTAACCGAATTTGACTGTTTAAAAGCTGTTCGACCAATATTTCAAATATTTTAGGTCTTTTAACACTTAACTTTCTGAAATGACCTGGTTTTTATAAATCTTAACTTTTAACTCCTTTTTCTTGGATTTTTCTCAAAAACGTTGCCCGGTTATTACCCGTTTCTAATTAAAACCCCATTTAATTTATTCTTTTGACCATTTAAATTACCCATTGACTCCAAAACACTTTATAAACCATTAATAAGCCTGGAATACTTTTCAAGATGGTTAAATCCATGTTTTTATTATTTTAAAGTTGTTTTACCATGTTTCGGGTCCTGAAAATGACTAAAGTGGGTCTAATCTTAACATGTCTTTAATTTCCAGAGATTAACCATTTATCACATACTTAATGTTCCTCAAAACGTTCTAATTGATTGTCTAACTATTATGATACATTTTGAATTGGACCTTATAAGAATCTCTTAGTGGGTTGTATATATATATGCACGCCATGATCCCTCTTCCCGAGGCATGGTGTAATAGGGTATTGATGTATAAGCTATTCGAAACATATTTGAGATGCTAAATGAATCTATTGTGATACTATCAGAATGCCGACTCACAGAGGAACACGATTTGGACGGCGAGGAGCCACTAGGGGCCGCCGTGAGGAAGCCAAGCAAACCGGAAACCAACCTACCCCACCAGGAACTCCCCTCTCTTTTACACCACCACCCTTACCATCCACTCCCATTACATGCAAGATCCCTTTCAACTCTACACCTCTTCTCTCTTCTCTCGAATTCTCAGCAGGAAAACACACACACACACTTGCAACTCTCTCTCTCTAATCCTCTCTACTCCAGCTCAAAATCGTGAACAACAACAACATCTAGCATCAGCCGAGCTCAAATCAACCAACAAAGCAAAGTCTTGTGAGCTTTTGACACACATCTGCATCTTGTACGACTTTTCCAGCATTGTTCGAAGATTCTCCAGCCTTGTCCAAGGAGATTCGAGCCATCCAAGACCATCTACACCCTCCAAACGTGAACAATACCAAATGTAAGCTTCATGTCACCCGAAAATGGTCATTTCATGTGTTTTCTTCACTTCTCTTTTAAAAACACCTCCTCTCTTTGTTGTAGCAGAAACCTGACACCATCATCTTGTTCTTGAGGAGCTCTTAACTTCACAAAAGGTATCTCACACGTTATATTGGTCATTCTTGAGGTGGAAGCCGATTTCCACCATGAAAACCCTCTTTTTTTTGGCGCTTTGCATCATCCAACTTGTTTACTTGTAACCCCTTGAAGAAAAGTATGTAATCTGCTTACTAATGGTTCAAAAGACTTCTAATAACCTGTTTTGAAAGTTACAAGAGGGTATACACCATGAACATAAGGTTATAGCACGAGTTACACCTTAACAACCTTCTTTCTACATGAAATAACACTATTTAAGCACTTGTTTGAAAACCCTCTCAACCGAGGTTCATAACCTGTTCATGAACGACTTTGGAACACCCTAATAATCTGATATTAAAGTGAAATAAGGTTTTGGTAATGTTTAAACGCAAATTATACGGATTTACACATGTGTTATGGTCGGTTATGGCTAAATCCCTAAGTTGATGGTTTATTGTCTAAATCTTTTGGATACAGCACTTGATGATTGACTATGGAATCAACTTGCTCCACACTCCGTTGTTTTGTGACAACGAAGCAGCCGTCGGGATCGCTAAAAATCCTAATCATTCTCGAACCAAGCACATCGAAACACTGATTCATGCAATTCGTGATGCCCAAGAAAAGGGTTTTATCGATATTATCCCATTGACACAAAAAGTCGAAAGGCAGATCTTTTCACAAAAACTTTTGATAAACCTCGCTTTTATGAATTGATCTCTATGCTAGGGTTAAATCCTTTTAAACCTCTTTTCCTTTCTTTTATAAATTTTTCTTAATATATATATATATATATATATAAATAATAATTTTAATAATATTATCTTTTTAAAATAAAATTTTGGGGGACTAAATAAATAACCTGGGTGTTGAATTTGAAATGACGAGAAATGATTCTATATCTTCCGGATATGTTCATTTTTGTTCGACTGGTACTTAAAATGAGAAATGATAGTAACTGATGCTGCTCTCTGATTTACATCTTATTTTTTATTTAATATTAAAGTAAAGTAAACAATATCTATAAATGATTTGCTTGATAGACTCAGCCTGAAAAATAAAATAGACAACAACATTTTGATTTAAATTAAATTTTTGCTTAAGGATAACTAGATTTACCCAATCATTTTGGCTTGCACGAAAACTGAGTCCCCACAAAAATTGGATTGAGAATTGATCTTTTACTTCATGATTCAATTCTTATATGTCATTTCTCCAAATCATGTCTTGTATATTTTTATGTCTTGTACTTGTGCTTATCTCCTCTGCTGTGCGGTAGTACTGACCTGGAGTTATGATCTCCTCTGCTGTATGGTAGTACTGACCTGGAGCTCTCATCGGCACATATTTAAATGGTGATCTCCTCTGTTATATGTGAGTATAGACCTGGAGCTCTCACCATCTTGATCTAAGATGTATTAAATCATCTATACAATGAATTCATCACAGAATGAAATATTCTGTTGATTATCTCTTACACTGATCCGTACAAGACTTGTTCTTAAGATCGTACCAAAATTTAAGAAATCCTGAGGTTGGGTGAGCGTTTTTGCCAAATGATTGTGGGGTCCAATCATTTTAAAGCATCTAATTGAACCTTAACAAATCATCTGCTGTTTTGTGAAAAAAGATAAGGTATGGGTTTAAGTGGACAAACATATCAACAATCATTATTAATCTATTTGAGAATTTCAAAAACATTCAAAGACTGTGATTAGATTCAGTTATTGGTATGATCTCATTGCCGGTCGATGACTAAATTCATCTCTGTGCTAATACATATCTTGAGGATGTGATCTCTGATCAATTTCGATCTCAGTTATGGTTGATTATATATATAAAAATGCAGTGAAACTATAATTTCGATATTTGTTTCGCTAGACGAAATTGCAATTTCGCTCAGCATTCGCATCCTATGCGATGTCTTTTTGATATGAGTTTCATCTGACGAAATTGCAACTTCGCTTAGCAAAACTATAAATTCGTCTGGCGAAACTATAGTTTCCCTCACTGCGGAACTATAAGCTATTTAAGTCATTTTGCGAAATTAAACTCTCACTTTCGCATTATCGTCCTATGCTGCTCCTTAGGGTTTTCCGTGACCCTCTCTTGCGTTTATGTGATTTTGTGTTGTTGCTTATGATTGTTCGCTTATTCCTGTTCACAAGTGAGTTTCGACCTCAGGACAATCACTTAATCTTGTTAATAATATCACATTGTGAGTATATTTGATCGAGTCTCTTCGGTGCCTTCGCTGTTCATCCGGCGAAACTGTAGGATTCTATGTGCCCAAGACACTTAGAATATTGATGTGGTTAGTACGTTATGATCCAAGTCGGGTTATACCCAATAACAAGCTTAGCAAACACCAAATACTATTTAGTTGATGATATGATCATGCAATGAAATATTAACACCAATTTAGAAAATGGGTTTTCTAAACAAGTTGCATATAACATGGAACAATTTATTAGGATATATTGTTCAATGATATTATTTGTAATGTTATTTAGATGACATTACAAATTAATAATGGCTATATATGTTATACAATTAATGGGTTAGTTGTATACATTTCTAAGAGGGACAAATTATAAGACCATTTTAACATGTGATTGTGTTTAACAAAAAAAGGGGGGAAACCCTTTTTTTCCACCTATATTCGGCCGCCCCCCCCCCCCCCCCTGTTGGTGATTGGACCAATTTTGTTGATTAGACACAACACATTAAGGGTCTTTGAATGCTTTCTTGGACCAGCCATCTTGATATACACATGCAACTCAACTCCAAGAAAACTCTCTCTTCCATCTTCTCCAAACTCACGGTTTTGAAGGTGTTATAGCAGCTTCTTCTTGAAGTTTTGGTGACCAAAATCCTAGCAACTAAGGTGTTTGCTTGAAGGCTTGTGGGTATAGACGTTTGAGGACTTCTAGCTTGAAGTGTTGGCCATTAATCAGCCCTCATTCAGCACTATCTTGGACGTTTTTGAAGCTTACAACAGCCCTCTCCTTGGTCGTTTCTTGCTGCTCAAAGAGGTAGAAATCATAGCTCATTGTGGCTGTGATTTTATGTAGTTTTAGTACATTTTCATAGCTTGATCATTCACATGTTATGATCCTTTTTTTTGGGTTTGTTTTCATCTAAAATGGTCACTAAAGAACATTATTTTCAGCTTATAAAATGGGTTTTATTAAGTTATAACTCCGCTGCGTTTTTCAGAAAGTTTAAGTGGTTAAACATTGATTTTATGTTCTAGCAAACCCTTCAATGGCATCAAGAGCCAGGTTATGTGGATGACTTGCTTGATTTATCTTTTGAAATTGGTTTTAAAAGATGATATTAGACATGTTATAGGATGATTTTGGGCTGTTATAGTTTATGTGAATGATTCCCCAAACTTTCAAGGTCATATCACACATGCTAGTGATTAGACCTTGAAAGAAACATATTATGAATGTTGGTTGTTTGGACAATGATTAAAACCCAAAATTTCAGTTTATGTTGGCTGAAATTTGGGGTTTTAAATGGGGTTTTCATTATATGGATAGATGATATGATCATTGGTTGTTAAAGTGAACCTAGCTTGTGGCCTTGTTTGTTTGGATGATTCTAGTGGTTGTTATTCATTCAATTTGGTTGTAATATTTGTGTTTATTCCTTTGGGTTGTAATTATTCATTCATTTGGTTATGTAATAATAGATTAGGTTCATTTCCTTTACTAGAAAAAATGTATTAGGATACATTTTGTAAAAGGAAGATGTACAAGATCAAGACCTAAAGATGGACACAAAGACACAAGAAACATGGAGCATTTGGATGCGGTTTCTAGTGGGAGGTTCTTGGAACCTTTATGATATGTTTGACCCTTAGAAAGACCAAAGACAACACTTGTGATGGCAAACAAGTGTTGTCAACATAAGGGCTATGGTTATGCACATATGATTGTTTATGTTTATGCTTGTTTGATTGTTTGTTGTTTGATTGTTTGTTTGTTTTTTGAATATTCATAACAAACTCATTAACAAACTTAACAAGCTGAAAATGTTGGTTCTTTAAATTTAATAAAAGTTATTAAAATGGTTAATGATTTTAAAGATTAAAATTGGTTTTAATCTAAGAACCATAGGGTACCTTGTATTTGAAAGCATACAAATACAAGTACATAGAGTTTTCTAAACTAGAATTAAGAAATCTCTAAAATTTTAAAAACGAGATCAACACCGTCCTTTTACACAACACTTGAGTCACTTGGGAACTCTTAGTGGGATAAAGGTCACTAACCATTTTGAGGGAACTTGTGATTTGAGGTGAGAATGCCTTACTTATGGGATAAAGGTCACCTAACCATTTGTTTTGGCAAACTCACATGTGGGTGTAAGTAGGATGTCTTGATTTGCAAACCATGTTAAATGGATCACCTACAATGTGGTTTCCAAATGGTGTTGATGGGATTTACATGCCGACTTTACATATGATGTTCAAGAGTCGATCCCATACCTCTAGAAGTTGCAAATGGTTGCAACCGTCAATCGTTGACTACCTTATTAATCTAAATCGTGGGATAAAGGTCACCTAACCACAATTTAAATGTAATGTTGGGTTCTAGATTTTAATATAAAATTGACCTTAAAAGGCATTAAATATTAAAATTAGCAATATCGAAAATACTAAAATTGATCTTTGTTAAATTTTGTAGATGGCCACCAATAATGAAAATCACGATAACTCGTCCGCATCAAACCAATCACTACGAGCGATCCTCCAAAAGGAACGTCTAAATCATAACAACTTTATTGATTGGTATCGAAACTTGAGAATTGTTCTCAAGCAAGAGAGAAGATCATATGTTTTAGACGACCCTATCCCCGATCAACCTAACGAGGATGATGAGGAGGCCTTTAACGATTGGCTGAAATACACTGGGGACTCCATCCAAGTGTCTTGTCTCATGCTAGCGAGCATGACTCCGGATCTCCAAAAGGAGTATGAACATCACGGAGCTTACGACATGATAACCCAGCTGAAGGAAACGTTCCAACAGCAAGCAAGGGTTGAGCGGTTCGAAACGGTTCGAGCGCTCCATGCATGTCGTATGGACGACAACCAATCTGTTTCATCTTATGTACTTAAGATGAAAAGTCATATTGACCGCCTCGAGAGGCTAAACTGCCCCGTCTCAAAAGAGTTGGCCACGGATTTGATCCTAAATGGCCTAACCAAGAAGTTCGAGACATTCGTCTTGAACTACAACATGAATGCATGGGACAAAAGCATTGGTGAACTTCACTCAATGCTCAAAACGGCCGAGGCGGCCATGGGTAAAAGGGTTTTACCCGTTCTCACCATCAATGAAGGTGGGAACAACAAAACGCCTCATCCCGCACCCAAGGCAAAGGTTGCAAAGGGTAAGGGACCTGCGTGGGGAAAAGGGAAAGGGGTGGTAAGGGTACCACCCAAACCACGAGAGAAGAAGCAAAAGGTTGCTACAATGACCCATGCTTCAAGTGTGGGGAGATAGGACATTAGGCAAGGAATTGTCCTGTCCATCTCCAAGAGTTGAAAGAAAAGAGGGATGCCGGGCAGACCTCAGGTACAATATACATGATACATATTGATCTTAATGTTACATCTTCAAACACATGGGTATTAGATACCGGATGTGGAACTCATATTTGCAATTTGTTGCAGGGGTTCACAAGAAGTAGGGACTTCAAGAAAGGGGATGTTAGCCTCTTCATGGGCAATGGAACTAAAGTCTTAGTTGAAGCTCGTGGGGACTACATCCTAAGACTTCCAAGTGGTTTGGAAGTTATTTTGAAGAATGTTTTGTATGCTCCTAGTTTGACTAGGAACATTATTTCTGTATCTCAATTAAGACATTATGATTATGTATTATCTTTTATTGAAAATGATATTCATGTTTCTTTAAATGGTATGTTCTATTTTAAAGCTATACCAATTAATGGTATTTATGAATTGGTTCATGAAAATACTTTAAATAGTTCATTGTACCAAACAAACCCCAGAAACTCAAGTTGGACTTGAGTGATACCTATCTTTGGCATTGTCGTCTTGGTCATATAAACAAGAAACGTTTACAAACACTTCAAAAGAATGGTCTTTTGAAAGCAAATGAATGTGATTCATTTGATGTTTGTGAATCTTGTTTACAAGGCAAGATGACTAAGGCGCCCTTTACTGGAACTACTGAAAGGGCAAAAGATTTATTAGGAATCATACATTCGGATGTATGTGGTCCCTTTAAGCCAATGACTAGGAATGGTGAAAGATACTTCATTACCTTTACCGACGACTATAGTCGCTATGGGTATGTGTACTTATTGAGGCACAAAGATGAAGCTTTTGAAATATTCAAAATCTTCAAGAATGAAGTAGAAAATCAACTCAATAAGTCAATTAAAATTCTCCGTACTGATAGAGGAGGTGAATACCTAAGTGATGTTTTTCAAGATCATCTTAGGAGTTGTGGGATTGTCTCACAACTCACTCAACCTGGAACACCACAACATAATGGTGTGTCTGAAAAGAGGAATCGAACCTTATTGGATATGGTTCGATCTATGATGGCTAGAAGCTCATTACCTCTATCATTTTGGGGTTTCGCTTTGCTCTCCGCGGCCCGTATTCTAAATATGGCCCCAACCAAAAGGTGGAAAGGACACCTTTTGAGATTTGGCATGGAAGAGTTCCATCCCTATCATACTTAAGGTTTGGGGATGTGAGGCTTATGTTAAGACTCCCACCCCAAACAAATTGGAAGTCCGATCCACCAAGTGTATCTTTGTTGGATATCCTAGAGATTCTATGGGATATATTTTCTACGATCCACCGGAACAAAAGGTGTTTGTTGCCAGAAAGGGTGAGTTCTTAGAAGCAAAGTTCCTTATGGAAGGAGCTGGCAGTAGAACAGTGGATCTTGAAGAGAATCAAGAACCACAACCCGATACACGTTTGGTTGAAACTAGCACTCAACATGAGGATGTTGAGGAAGATCAAGGGGTTGATCAATACACACAAGGCGTTCGCAGAAGTGGTAGAACTAGTAATCCACCAGAAAGATATGGATTTTTCATGGATGGATGCTATGTGGTAGATTCTGATGAACCAACCACATACCATAATGCAATGTCCAATTCGGATTGTGACAAATGGCTAGAAGCCATGAACGTTGAGATGAAATCCATGTATGACAACCAAGTTTGGGAACTTGTTGTACCACCTCTTAAATCCAAGGTAGTTGGAAGTAAGTGGGTTTTCAAGAGGAAAACCGACATGCATGGAAACATGGATACTTATAAAGCTAGACTTGTAGCAAAGGGTTTCACTCAAACTCAAGGGGTTGATTATGATGAAACCTTCTCACCTGTTGCGATGCTAAAGTCTATAAGGATATTATTTGCCATAGCTGCTCATTATGATTATGAGATTTGGCAAATGGATGTCAAAACAGCTTTCCTAAATGGATATCTTGAGGAAGATGTCTATATGGTTCAGCCTGAAGGTTTTGTCGATCCAAAACATCCTAATAAAGTATGCAAGTTGAAGAAATCAATCTATGGATTGAAACAAGCATCAAGAAGCTGGAATCACCGTTTTGATGAGGAAGTAAAGAAATTTGGCTTCATCAAAAACGCTGATGAAGCTTGTGTGTATAAGAAGGCTAGTGGGAGCATAATAACTTTTCTAGTATTGTATGTTGATGACATACTACTATTTGGAAATGACATTCCAACCTTGGAAGGTGTAAAAACCTGGCTTGGAAGTTGTTTTTCCATCAAGGATCTTGGTGAAGCCGCCTATATTCTGGGAATAAAGATCTATAGGGATAGATCAAGGCGGTTGATTGGTTTGAATCAAAGTGCATACATTGATAAAATCTTGAAAAGGTTCAAGATGGAAAACTCTAAGAAAGGTACCGTACCTATTCAAAGAGGAACGATGTTGAGTACGACTCAATGTCCAAGCTCAAAGGACGAGCAAGATAAAATGAAGGCAATCCCATACGCATCTGCTATTGGATCCATCATGTATGCAATGATATGCACTCGACCGGACGTGTCATACGCCTTAAGTATGACAAGCCGTTACCAACAAAATCCTGGAAACAGTCATTGGATGGCTGTTAAGAACATACTTAAGTACCTAAGGAGGACAAGAGATATGTTCCTAATCTATGGATCTGGTGACGAGGAACTCGTTGTAAAAGGTTACACGGATGCGAGTTTCCAAACCGATCGTGATGATTCACGGTCTCAATCGGGATACATTTTCATTCGGAATGGAGGAGCTGTCTCTTGGAAGAGCTCCAAACAGGATGTGGTGGCTCTGTCAACTACAGAATCAGAATACGTCGCCGCCTCATTGGCAGCCCAAGAAGCTGCATGGTTGAAGAAATTCATTGCCGATCTAGGGGTTGTCCCTTCCATTCAGGACCCCCTAGAGATCTTTTGTGATAACGAGGGTGCGATTGCTCAAATCAAGGAACCCCGTGCTCATCAAAAGACTAGGCACATTGAGCGGAGATTCAACTACATACGAGATGAAGTTGAAAAGGGAAAGATATGTATTCGCAAAGTTCACACGGATCAAAACGTTGCGGATCCTCTCACGAAGCTCCTTGAAAAGGCAAAGCATGAAGGTCATACTTGTGCCATGGGACTTCGATATTCTAGTGATTGGATTTGATCTGTAAATTTTGTATTTGGATATGTGGAACTTTCTATTATTTGAATAAAGTTATTGGTTATAATGTTTCAAATAATATTCCAATTTAGCATGTTTAATCCATGAGTAAAATGTTTACTCTAAATGTTCATAGTCGTTCATACTTGTGGGAACAAGTTTGAAGGTAAGACTATTATGAACTTGGATTGGTTGATATTCATAAGGATGAATATAGAGCAATGGGTTGCTACCAAGGTTCATAGATATTTGTGGGATACAAATATTGGACTAACCCGCATCTCAAATTTTACTACATGGAATCTTATTGATTGATCATAAGTAATTTGAGTAAAGGCGAATATCATTTGGTATCCTCCGACCTGAGATACATATTGGGTTTTGATATTCACCAAGTGTTACACCTTGAGCCTATTCTTCACTGTCCTGAAATAGTGGACAGTACATAAGGATATGTTCAGGTATAACACGAGGTGATTGTGAGAAACGTATGTAGTCAAGATGGAATTTGTTCCTCTTATTCGTTGAGAGTTAGATGTCTAAGGCCTGATTAAGTTAAATCAACAAGGTATGATCATTCTGTGTCCTTGGATTTAACATGACATCTGTAACAAAAGGATAAATGATTAATTCACCTAAATCATTTCAAGTAGGGAACTTGAAAGGGATGATGTTATTGAATGGCTATAAGTCATGCATATTAAGGGTAGTAAACTGTTGTTAGGCGGTATTTACTGCTTGCATCAATCTTCTATGAATCTTGGGCAAGTGGGAGATTGTAGGATTCTATGTGCCCAAGACACTTAGAATATTGATGTGGTTAGTATGTTATGATCCAAGTCGGGTTATACCCAATAACAAGCTTAGCAAACACCAAATAATATTTAGTTGATGATATGATCATGCAATGAAATATTAACACCAATTTAGAAAATGGGTTTTCTAAACAAGTTGCATATAACATGGAACAATTTATTAGGATATATTGTTCAATGATATTATTTGTAATGTTATTTAGATGACATTACAAATTAATAATGGCTATATATGTTATACAATTAATGGGTTAGTTGTATACATTTTCTAAGAGGGACAATTATAAGACCATTTTAACATGTGATTGTGTTAACAAAAAAAAGGGGGGAAACCCTTTTTTTCCACCTATATTCGGCCGCCCCCCCCCCTTGTTGGTGATTGGACCAATTTTGTTGATTAGACACAACACATTAAGGGTCTTTGAATGCTTTCTTGGACCAGCCATCTTGATATACACATGCAACTCAACTCCAAGAAAACTCTCTCTTCCATCTTCTCCAAACTCACGGTTTTGAAGGTGTTATAGCAGCTTCTTCTTGAAGTTTTGGTGACCAAAATCCTAGCAACTAAGGTGTTTGCTTGAAGGCTTGTGGGTATAGACGTTTGAGGACTTCTAGCTTGAAGTCTTGGCCACTAATCAGCCCTTATTCAGCACTATCTTGGACGTTTTTGAAGCTTACAACAGCCCTCTCCTTGGTCGTTTCTTGCTGCTCAAAGAGGTAGAAATCATAGCTCATTGTGGCTGTGATTTTATGTAGTTTTAGTACATTTTCATAGCTTGATCATTCACATATTATGATCCTTTTGTTTGGGTTTGTTTTCATCTAAAATGGTCACTAAAGAACATTATTTTCAGCTTATAAAATGGGTTTTATTAAGTTATAACTCCGCTGCGTTTTTCAGAAAGTTTAAGTGGTTAAACATTGATTTTATGTTCTAGCAAACCCTTCAGAAACTACCGATTATCCAGCAAAACTGAACGAAAGTACTTGATTTCTCAGCGAAACTGTAAGGTTATGTTGTCCATGCGAACTTAACAGTTTCGCTGACTAATTATCTGTTTCGCAGTGCTGAAACTATAGTTTCGGCCAGGCGAATATGATGTGTTCTTGCTAGCGAAACTACACTTTCGCCTGCCGAAACTAAATCTCTTCCTGTGAATCTATATTTTCGGCCAACGAATTTATTAATTTTATTTCATTTTTTTATATTTATTATTATTCTTTATTATTTTCTTATTTCCATGTATTCATACTTAATACTTTATTCTAATGTAATTCATTTGATTTGTATCTCAGGTTTAAATGGCAAATCTAAAGTTCGATGAGAGAAACAACATCACTGCCATTATGGATGATACACATCCTAAAGCCGCCGGGTTTAGAGACTGTATTAGATGGCTGCAAAGATCTCCCATTGCTTATACTATATCTCATTCCACCACCATATATGATCTTCTTATCAGAGATTTCTGGAGATTTGCTGAATATGATACAAGAGGAAATACTCAAAGAATTAATGCCAAAGTCTTAGAGCATGAGGTGACCATTACTGCAGAGACAGTTTCAAGGATTCTAAGGCTAGAGGAGGATTCTAGTGAAGAGGTTTCTATGTCTGATACAGAGGTGTTCGAAGCATTCAGGAGTATGGGTTATGAGGGGCCAGCTTTTGGTTACCGAAAGGATATCAAGAAGTAATTTCTCTCCAAGGAATGGAGATTTATTGCTCACATCTTCATCATGTGTCTAGATCACCGTAAAGGTGGATCAGACGGGCTAAATATTGACTGGGCAAAAGCAATGGTGTTGTGCTACAAAGGAGAAAAAGCAAACATTGCAAGATTGATATTTGCTTGCATGGCAGAGAACGTAATGGCCTTGAAGAAGGGTAAATGGCTGTTGTATCCTCGATTTCTTCAAATGATCTTTGAAGACCTAATACCAAATGTGCCAAAACACGGGGAGGTGAAAAGGCTAGTACAAATGAATCCCCGTATCTTTGCTGATTGTTGTGTTATGAGACATAATTTCAGTGGAAATATCACCAATCTGTGGGAATATATGTACCCACCAGAGAGATGGAACTACATTAGAAGGGTGGATGAGTCAGAGAATAAACGAGCTGAAGAAACAAGAGCCCAACAGTCTAATTCAACCAAGAAGAGAAAGAGATATGCCAAAGAGAAAGATTACGATTTTGATGAAGAAGTAAATGAAAGAGCTGAAGAGATACGGATAGAAAAGGAGAAGAGATTGAAGAAGAAAGCTAATACAGCAGATTCAGAGAGGCAAACTAAATAGAGACATCAAGCATTCACCGAGAGGAGGGAAAAAGAGGAAACTTAGATGAAGATATGATTCGCAACCTTAATAGTTCTCTGGAAAACGAACTGAGCATGATAAAGACTAAACTCACCAACCATGAGATACATGAGAAGCAAAGAGATAAGGTGATAGAGGGAATGAAGAAGATGCTTGTTGATCAAAACCGTCTGCTAAAGAAGTTGTTTGAGGAGATTGCCCAACTGAAAGATGCTGCTGACCTGCCTAATCAACTAACTCAATCTAAGTTAGATGATTTGACTGATACTTCAAAGTACCCATTCCTGAACGTGAATACTTCATCTAGGGCAGGAGAGGGCACATCTGGTGCAGCAACTGCTAGTGCTGAAGATTGTGATGTATGAAATGCAGATGCGGGAAAGGAAAATGAGGAGGATATTCAAGAGGTTGGGTTTATGAACATGGGATTTAATGTTGAAAAGGATTTGGTTGGAGGTGAGAAAGAAGTTGGTTGATAGAGATGGTGAGAATGGAAAGGGCTTAGTTGATGAAGAAGATGATGATGAACAATTAGTAGACTATGATTCCGAACCAAAATTCTATGAAGTTGATGAGAGGTCGTTGATTTATGTAGCCAAGAAAGGAGAGCTTGATGAAGATGTATTTTAGATGGATAAAGCTGAGTGGTTTGTTAAAGAGAAAGAGCCAGAAGAACTAACTCCCCTTTTCCAACACATGGAAGTGTTGAATAGGAAACAGGCTAACAAGCGGATTATAAGTTGGTGCTATAACCCCGGCCTCAAAATGTTTATGATAACGAGGAGAGGGGTGGAATTAGCTACATGCATAAGAGGAAGGCTTTCAAGACCTTGCCTAAATGGGACCTGAGGCGGTTGGCGGCTCTACCATTACTAAATGCAAAACTGAGTGACCAAGCCTCTCTATTGGAGAAAGAAATTTAGAATGGGCTTAATGACAACTTTGAATCTTTTGGATACATGAAGGCTGAGAGGAAACACTCAAAGAGAGACAAGGATTGGGAGACCAGCAAAGGAAAGATTGTACTAAGGGTGAAACCCCCAAGGACCGTGAATAGGGTTAGATTGGCAGATGTCCTCCCCCAACGACTACAGAATTTTGAAAAGTGGATTTATGATAACTATACGGGGAAGGCAATCATGAGAGCGAAGAATGGTGCTGAGTTCAAAGTTTTTGATCTAATGTGCTAGGATCAGTGATCTATGTTTGATTGATTGACGAGTATTGCAGCGGAATTCAAACAATGAATTAGTCGATTCACAAGAACAAAACGATATTCAATGAAGAACAAAGACGGTTATAGAGAGAGAGAATATCTGCAAATATATTTCATTCAATATTCGCTTTCGTGGTAACAGAATGTCACAATTATGATTAGGTCGACACCTCTTATATAAGAGATGTGACGTCTGCTGATGTCACTTGATAGTGACATCTAACAGATTTATTTCAACTGAAACACAACTACTGAAGATGTCAAAACAGCTGACATCTTCTTACAAAATATGCTAAGTGTTATCAGTTGTTACACTACTGAGAAATATAAAACTACTGAAACTACAACGACTGAAGAACAAGCTCTTCAGTCGTTTTAGAAAACTACTGAAACTAAAAATATAAAACTACTGATATCACAACTACTGAAGAAGTACTCTTCAGCAGTTGTGACAAACTACTGACGCTTCAGTACTTGATCTTCAGACTTTGACCTTCAGATGTTTCATCAGCTGATGACTTCAGTAGATATCATCAGCTGATGTCTTCAGTCTTTGTCTTCAGACTTTGTACATCAGTTGTTGATCTTCAGCACTTGTAAACTCTTCAGCTGTTGTACTTCAGTACTTTGGTCTTTCAGCTTCAGCACATGTATTCTTCAGCTGTTCAGCTTCAGTACTTGTGTTCTTCAGCTGTTCAGCTTTAGTACTTGTATTCTTCAGCTGTTGTACTTCAGCACTTTAGTTCTTCAGCTGTTGAAGTTTTCAGCACTTGATCTTCAGCTGTTGAAGTCTTCAGCACTTGTCAAACTCCTGATGAAGCTTTCAGCAGTTGTTGTGATACCATGTGGGACTTAGAGGTTTTCTGATCTTGGCTCATTGGTTCTTTTGGTCCAACAAACTCCCCCTGAACCAATGCAGCCAAAACCTCTAAATTATTTACTATCCCACTTATTGTTGGCAAAATGTTGGTCTTTTTCCTTCTTGATCAGTAGAGAAGATGACCCATGTAAGCTCCGGCCTGGGAGGAAATCTCAGATATTTGTTTGGCAAGGTATGAATGGGAACTCTGTTTTGGGGAATTGGACACAGAGTTGTTATCCCATTCATGAGATTTACTTCCCCATAATGAGTCTGTATGACTCTCGAACATAGGCCTTAAGGAGAACAACTTGTTCCTCCTTGGAGAGTTCTTCTACTCCTCCTTCGAAGAAGAACTCTGGACCATAGTACTCAGATAAGTACTTCATGGTCCTGCCATTTTTCAGCTCCACTGTAGTTACCTCCCTATAGATAAATTCATCAGGATGGGTGCCTTCAAGGAGTAACTGGAGCTCATTCTTCTTGATGTCTTCAAGCTTTTTATATAACAACCCCTTTTTAATCATCTTGTTTTCTAGTAAGGCTTGAGGGGTCATCTTTGCTTGATGAGCTTTCTTGAATTCATCAATTATTTCCCAAGGTGAGACTACAATGGCCAACATGATGGTAGAATCTATTGTTTTTCTAACCTGGCCATTGTATTTGTGTGGAATAGTTCTTTTATGGATTCTAGAACTCACCCTAGGGTCTGGCCATACTCTCACTCTCTCCTTCTGATACTGAAATGTGTGCCTGAGAGTGTACAGCCTCTGAGCATGCCCTTTCATGGCTTGTATAGATGATGACTGAGGAAATTCCTTGTCAACCATCTTCAGTAGTTGCTCATCATGCTGTTTCTGCTGTTCTTCATCTTCTATCTTGACTCTAACCATTTCCCTTTGAGAGTCAGGTGTGATCATGGGTGACTTCTCGGTTTTGGTAGCTTTAGAACAGCAGAGAGTGGCAGACTATCATCTTCATCCTCTTCTTCTTCTTCTTCCATCCTCAGCACCCTTCTCCTCCTTCTAGGTGCATCACTGGATGATGGTTGGTTGGTAAAGGAATTGGTTTTGAAGAATGAGGATGTTTGGTTTTGGGCTTAGAGATTGGTTTGGAGATTTGAGGGGTAGGCAGTGTTTGAGTGGGTGGAAGGGAAGGTTGATCCAGCATCATTTTAGTAAGTTTCGTCGTTGTAAGTTTTGCCATTTCTAACCTTTTACCAGCCCCAGCCTCATCAAGGGCTTCAACAATTATCCCCTTGTGGAATTGCTCAGACAGACAGCTTCTGGTGGCTATAGCCAGAATACTGTCCCTGGTCCACGCGCGAATCTCCATTAAAGATCTTCCTAAGTATTTTGCAATGAAGCGGATCATTATCTCCAATCTCTCTTTTTCAAGAGCATCATACCCAGCCCATCGGGTTTGAATCTCTTGGACTTCCAACCTTCTGATCTCATTATCCAATGTGGTTGTATCAAACCCTTGCCTGAAGAGTTGTTCAATTATTTTATCCATGGATCGGCTGTGTGTAGTATCAGCTTCTTTTACCAGCTCTTCCAAGGATTTGTCTTCAGCAGTATGATCATCAGCACTTTCCTTTCGCTTGTAAGTGAGCAGTGGTTGCTTTTCTTTCTCCTCCTCTTGGGATTGCTTCTCTTCCTTCTCTTCCTCTATTCTTTTCCTCTTCTTTTCTTTCACTGCAGTACTCTCCCCCTTTTTGGATGCATTGGTGGAAGGGGTTTGTACCGCAGAAAGTGTCTTTTGCACAGCAGCATCAATCAAGGGTTGTAAAGTTGAGGAAAGCCTCTCATCAATGGCTTTAGTCACAATATCAGTGATTATGGGTGTGATGAGAGGGAGGGAATTTTGAAGTACAGCACCTATTTGCTCAGGAGGGTTCTGTTCCTGAGAAATAGGGCCTGAAGCAGAGGCAGGTGGTTGAGTTTGGAGTGGCTCAGTGTGTGGGGAACCTTCAACTGAAGGTGCCATCTGTGGGTTGGTGGAGGCAGATGGTCTTTCTCCTTGTGAGAGTTGGTCAAGTAGGGTTTGCAGCCTACTGACTTTCTCTTCAAGGATTGTGTTCTGGGCAAGAACATCGTAGAAAAAGCCCAGGTCATCATCAGCCGAAGCTGAATCATCTGACCTCCTACTTGGAGCAGGATTTACATGCACTGGGTGTAGACCAGTTGTTGCATGTGCCCCTTTTCCTTGGTACTAGGGACTTCCAGCCTCAGGACAATGTCCATCATCAGCTGTTGCCTCTAGTGAGGTCTTGGCAATGTTACCAGCCTCATTCTTATCATGTGCTGATTCAGAAGAGGTGGCAGCCTCACTAGATATTCTAATCTCCTTATCTACACCAGGAGATAGAAGTGGTAAACCCCTGTGCTGTGGGTTCTCAATTGCACTGTGTTCCTCCCCCTCAATTGTAGAGGTGTTCCCAGTAGTAAGTGGTTTCTGGGGAGGGGGTGAGAAGTGCAGTTGAGTCAGCACTTGTGCAACTATTAAAGTTGGGCTGTGAGGGGCGGTTGTATGGGGTGAAGGGATAGAAGCAATGTGCACCTGGGGAGGTTGGTGCTCTTCAATGGCAATCCCCTCAAGTGAGGAAGATCCCAGATGTGTAGGTACCCCTTGTGTGGTTGTTGCAGGCTCCTGTTGGGAGGAAACCTGAGCGGCTATGGCTGGAAGAGTCCTTATATCCACTAGGGGGTTTGGACCAGTGGATATCTCCTGCGTTGTGTTGCAGGGGCATCCTCAGGGGACTCAATTCCCTGAGTAGCTGTTTTGGGTTTCTTTTTGGTGGGTTTGGTGGGGACTTTTGATTTGGAGGTGGTGGCTGTGGGTTCCAGCTGCGTGGGTTTGCACAGCTTTGCAGCCAATTTGAGTGTCTGGTCAGAGTTGTGCCGGGAGTATACTTCCGGCAGAACAGCCGTAACAGGGACTCCCAAGCCAACAAGTCCCTCAGCATTAAGCTGGTTTGTAATGATGGCCATTATGAACCGTGGATATAGTATCCAACGGTTAACAGTTAGTTTTTGAGCCATATCCTTGAGCTCCGAAAATATTAATTCTGAAAAATTTAACGGTTGTTGCTTAAGAATAGAATACATTACCTGCTGCCACTTTGTCGACATTTGATCCCAAGACGAAGTCTTAGGAGCCAAACATACATTCACCATGTGAAAAATTAGGCGTTCGGCGTCATGGAAGTGTTTCTTCATGATAGTGGAGGCACTTAGATTGCCTTGATATCCATGTTGGGCAAAGGATAGATCTGTGGTGCCCTTGGGATATCCAGCAGGAGAAATAGCATCATCCAGATGAAGAATTTGGCGGATTATTGCAGGAGTGATGACCACTTCTTTGTTGTTGACGACCGACTGAAGAGATGGTGTGTTGTTCTCCCCAGTGGTAATGGTGACGTTCATCAAAAACTGTTGGAGGGATTCGGCATGTAGAATGGGATTCAGAAGAAATGCCGTTTTGTATTGGGACTGAACCATAAGATCGATAGTAGTATCGAACTTAGCCCAGACAGGCGATTTAGTAAGGTAGGCAACACAGTTGTGTCGCGGTTTAATTTGCATGGACGCCATTGAGAAAAGAGAATTTTTGGAGAGGAACGTTAGGTTTGAAGAAGATGAAGCTTTGAAGTATTAGGTCAGGGATATTTATAGGGTACGGGTAAGAAAACGACTGAAGGATGTGGTGTTAGTCATCAGTAGTTTTAAACGACTGTTGACATGGTATTATCCTTTCAGACGTTGAAACAGCTGAAGTCGTGGTGTTAGGCATCAGGAGTTAGAAAACTACTGAAGACCGTGGTTTTGACTTCAGATGATTGAAACAACTGAGGACTTGGTGTTTTTCATCAGTAGTTATGAAACTACTGAAGACAGTGGTTTTGTCATCAGTTGTTGTAAACAACTGAAGACGTGGTATTAGTCATCAGTAGTTATAAAACTACTGAAGACATGGTTTTGCTTCAGTTGTTTAGAATGAAACAGCAGTTGTTGAAACAACTGAAGAGAAAGTTCTCTTCAGTAGTTGTCGTCAATTCATAGCCTTTCAGCTGTTTCATGCTGTCCTCAACACTTACTCATCAGACTTTGCATCTGATTTTCAGTGTTTCATAGGACATCAGTACTTATCTGTTTATACTGATTTCAGTAGTTGTAACTACATCAGTAGTTTTAACTATATCAGTAGTTTGGAACAGATAAAGTACTTCAGTACTTATGAGGCATTTAGCCATCAGTAGTTATAAAAACTACTGAAGGGAAAAGGACTCATCAGTACTTATATGTGACATGGGTACCAATGATCACCAGTAATTACTACTGAAATCATCAGTAATTGTCACTTATTCTAGCTGCAGCATACCAAGCCTTAACACAAGGTTTTGGAAAGTAGAACTATCCAAAGGCTTAGTAAAAATATCTGCAAGCTCATCAGCACTAGGCACAAACTTAGGATCAATCAGACCTTTTTCAAAACAATCCCGAATAAAATGATGTCTGTTCTCTATATGTTTGGTCCTAGAGTGCTGGACTGGATTTTTGACAATACACAGAGCTGAAGCACTATCCATTAACAATGGAGTCTTAGTCTCTGTAATGCCATAATCCAGAAGTTGGTTCTGAAGCCAGAGTACCTGAGAGGTGCAACTTGCAGCAGCAATGTACTCGGCCTCAGCAGTTGATGTAGCAACAGATGTTTGTTTCTTACTCTACCAAGAAATCAAACAGTTGCCTAGGAATTGACAACCACCAGAAGTTGACTTTCTAGTTAACTTGCACCCTGTATAGTCACTATCTGAAAAGGCAACTAATTTGCAAGAGTGTGTCAGTGGAATACCATGAACCCAGAGATTGTGTACCTTGCAAATATCTAAAGATTCTCTTGACTGCAATCAAATGAGACTTTTTAGGAGCAGCCTGAAATCTAGCACAAACACATATAGCAACATAATATCTGGTCTAGAAGCTGTTAGATACATCAAGGACCCAATCATACATCTGTAAAGCGTTTCATCAACAGCTTTACCTTTCTGATCAGCATCCAGTTGTGTGGTGTTGCACATGGGAGTAGAACAGGGCTTACAGTTTTGTAAATCAAACTTATTCAAAAGATCTTTTGTATATTTGGACTGATGAATAAAGGTTCCATCAGCCTTTTGTTTGATTTGCAAGCCTAGAAAGAACTGTAATTCTCCCATTGCACTCATTTCAAACCTCTTTTTTCATCAATGTTGTAAAATCATCACACAACTGGGGATCAGAGGATGCAAAAATAATATCATCAACATAAATCTGAACAAGTAGCTTATGCTGATCCACCTTCTTATAAACAAAGTTTTATCAATGGAGCCTCTAGTGAATTATTTTTAAGAAGAAAAGTAGAGAGTGTCTCATACCAGGCTCTAGGAGCTTGTTTCAACCCATAAAGAGCCTTATCAAGTTTGTACACCCATTCAGGATGTTTATTATCCTCAAAGCCTGGTGGTTGACACACATAAACTTCTTCCTTTATTTTACCATATAAAAATGCACTTTTAACATCCATTTGAAAAACTTTAAGATTGTGGAATGCAGCATAGGCTAAGAACAATCTGATTGCCTCTAGTCTGGCTACAGGGGCAAAGGTTTCATCATCAATAATACCTTCTTCTTGTGAAAACCCCTGTACAACAGTCTAGCCTTGTTCTTAACAATGCCCATTTTCATCGTTTTATTCCTAAACACCCATTTAGTGCCTATTGCACACTTACCTGGGGGAAGAGGAAGTTCCCACACTTGTTGTTTCTTGAACTGAAGTAGCTCAAGCTGCATAGCTTCAACCCATCCATTGTCTCTCAAAGAACATGGTAGTTCTTTGGCTCTAGCTGACTGATGAAGAGAGCATAGAAGCAGAGTTAGACAATTGACTTCTGGTTGAAACACCAGCATTGATATCACCAATAATCTGAGTCAGGGGTGATTCTTCAGTTCTTGATAAACAATGAGATCTGTGCAAGTGTTTGTAGAACCTTCAGCAGCAGCAGATGTTGATGTAGACTCTTGAAACCAAGAATTTGATGGTAACTCAAAAGATGTAGAGGAAACAGAGATCTCATCAGCATTTGTTGTGGATGGAACTGTTGAAGCTACAGGAACATCAAGTTTAGCAGACACAGGCAGTTGGTCACTAAACTTGAATAGGTGAGTATTGATATTATCATCATCATCATCAATACCACCAGGTGGAAGACATGCTGCAGAAGATGATTGAGCCACAGGATCTGCAACAGCTGGAGGTTGATAAGGAACATATTGCAGTATGTCCAAATCAAACAACTCCACAGGTTTTGTGGAATCTTGTCCAAAGGAGATTCATTAAACTTCACATGCAGAGTCTCTTCAACTATCTTTGTTCTGCAGTTGAAGACTCTGTATGCCTTGCAAGTAGATGAATAACCAACAAAATACCCAGCATCCACCTTAGGATCAAATTTATGGAGTTGATCCTTTGTGTTGAGAATAAAACAGGGACATCCAAATGCTTTGAAAAATGAAATCAGAGGAGCCAAATGATGGAGAACTTCATATGGAGTCTTCATCAACCTCTGATTTACTAAAACTCTATTCTGCACATAGCAAGCTGTGTTGACAGCTTCAACCCAAAAGGTCAGTGGCAAACCAAGTCAGCCAGCATGGACCTTGCAGCTTCAATGAGGGTCCTGTTCTTTCTCTCCACTACTCCATTTTGTTCTGGAGTCCTTGGGATGCTAAACTGCCTTTTGATTCCCTTTGAGAGATAGAAGTCATCAAGTGTATGATTCCTGAATTCAGTTCCATTATCACTCCTGATACACTTGACTGGAAGGGAATACTGCTTCTCAATATACAACACAAAGTTAATAACCTTCTGAGCAACCTCATCCTTTGAATGTAGAAAGAAAGTCCATACAATCTGGAGTAATCATCCACAATTACCAGACAGTATTCTTCTTGGCCATGCTCATCACTCTCACAGACCAAATAGATCCATATGCAGTTATTGCAAGCAGGCAGTGGACTTAGGCTCTTCAATAGAGGGAATGAGACTTTGTGTTGTTTTCCTTTTAAACAAGCAGTGCAGGTTTCATCACAGTGGAACTCCTTTATTGGTAAGCCTCTGACTAAACTATTGTGGATAAGCTGATTCATGTTTTTGAAATTAACATGACCCAGCCTTCTGTGCCACAGTTTAGATTCTTGAGAAGAGGCTTTGGAAAATAGGCAAGGATTGCCTTTGAGATCTATTTTCTTGGAAGATCTAAGGCATACACTCTTCCTGTCCTGTTAGCTCTCAGGAGAGTGTGTTCATCCAACACCTTGTCAATCAAATGCAAAACTTTGGATGACAGAATCCTACAGTTCTGACTGGTGAAAAGAGCAACATGGCCTTTATCACACATTTGACTGACACTAAGAGATTGTACTTGAGATTTTCCACATGATTAACATCATCAAATTTGATTTCTCCATTGGAGACAAAACCATTACCAATGATGTAACCCCTAGCATCATTGCCAAAAGAAACAAATCCCTTCTTTCCTTGAGAGTAGTCATGAAGAAGAGAGCTGTTCCCAGTCATGTGCATAGATCCCCCACTGTCTACATACCAGATGCTAATTTGGCATGTTGGAGAACCTTGCAAAAATAAACAATCAGTTAGTTTTAGAGACCCAAACCTTTTTGGTTTTGGGCCTGGTCTCATCAATAGATGGTAAACTACAGGTTTATTTGAAACAACACCTGAGAGGAAGAAGATGGGAAGAAGAGGATCCTTTGGCTTGGATCTCCTTTTCTGTGGTTTCAACATAGGAGCATCTAGTTGGTTAACTCTACCCAACAGATGTTGAACCATCATAACCAGCTGTGTCTGATTTTGTGATAAAGCTTTCAGCTCATCAGACACATTGCCAGTGGAGTTTGATAAGTTCCTATGTTGCACCTTCTTCTTCTGAGCACTCTCAGCTGCCACCTGTTTAACCCCTTCCTTTTGGATTTCTTTGAGGACTTAAGGTTACAGGATTTGATGTTGCTGATACAAATGTGGTCTAAAACTCAGTTTTCATTTTTACCATTTTCTCTTTAATTTCTTCTTTTTGTTTGAGTTTGGAACCTCTTTTGTACCAGCAATCATCTGTAAGATGATTGAATAAACCACATACTTCACATGGTTTCTTCTCTTCATCTTAGGTTGATCATCAACTAAAGAGGGTGAAGCAAACTCATGATCATGTTGAGTGTCAGCATTTGAACCTCAACATTAGCTGATAGGTTCAGAGAGGGCTTGATGTCTGACTTCTCCTACTTCTGATTGTGCTATATCAGAAAGTAGATCACATGATGAGATGGATTGGTTATCACTCTCACCATCAGATTCTACCTCTGCTCTTGGGGTAAAATCTGTAGGTGGAGCAGTGTGATTGTAACCAATGCCAAACTTCACATTGGAAGCAGATTGCTTACTAAGAAGCATTTCAAAACCTTTGCATGATTGTACCCATCTATCACACTCTACCTGGGTAACTGCAAGGGTTTCTTTGAGATCTTTATACTTCTCTAGAAGTATCTCTTCCCTAGCCTTATCATCAGTTATTTGGCATTTCAGTTTGTAAATCTCATCATTTTTATCATTTAGCACAGACTCAAATTCAGCTTTGTTTTTGGAAATAATTTGTTCTAGCTCAATGTTCTTGTTGATTAAAGCTACATTTGCTTCTCTAATAGATGCAAATGTTGCTATGCATGTGTCAGAACATAATTTGGCTTTTGCCTAGAGGATACCTGTGATACCTTTGGTGTAGAGGCATTAGAGGATGAAGTATCAGCAGAATCCAAAGCCATAAGAGCTAGATTTTCAAATGGACTTCACCACCATGTTGACCAGCACCTGAGAACAGTTGTTCATGACCAGACATGTCATCTGGTAAACTGCTCCAGTCAACAACTCCTGGGGTGAAGAAGCTGTGTTGTTGAGGTTGAGTTTGTTGATGAGATTAGGAAGGCTGTGGTTCAGGCAATGCTTGTGGTTGTTGTGCAATTGGAGCTTGAACAGATATTTGGTTGAGGCACATAATAGCAGGGATAATATATGACATTTGACCCTGGGGAACAAAGTATGCAGGAGATCTAGGATGTGAATAATGACCAGAACCAGCAGGATGTTGCCCTCTGTTTTGTGGACTAGTACTAGGAAAAGTCACAAAGGGTGCAGAAGAGTTAGATCCAGTTGATCTACACTCTCTTGCAAAGTGTCCTAGCCTTTGGCATTTGTGACACCTCAACTTACTCTTGTCAAAACCAACTTTGGTTTTGCCAGAGAGTCCAAAATTTCCTGCCAGTTCTCTTATAGAATTTCTAAGATCTGATATTAATCAGTGCCATTTGGCTCAGAATATCCATCTCTTCTAGATCATCATCAGCTATTCCTTTCAGATCATCCATGATGAAGCATAAATTGTCACTATTACTGCCAGAATGACTCTCAATACCAACAAATGCATGATCAGAACTATTTGAAGAGAAATCAATATGCTCATCATAATTGCTTTCAGATGCAGCATATTCTGACTCATGACCAACCAAGGCAGTGTTGCCTAGTACAAAGTCATCAGTGAGCTTTCCTGATGAGGACAGTTTCCTCTTCTGCTCTATCTCTCTTTCAAATGTAAGCAGTTTCCCATGAAGTTGGGTGAGAGATAGGCCTTCTAGATTTGCACTGGAGCGTAGGACAATAGTGTATGTGTCCCATCTCTCAGGCAGTGATCTGAGAAATCTGTTGTTCATCTAGCTATTGGTGTATTCCTGTTTCACCATTTTCAGCTCAGATATCAAGCAAGAAAAGTGCTCAAACTGTTGAGTCAGTGTCTCACCCTTTCTATGAGAGAATGTCTCATATTGTTGAGCAAGGATTTCTCTATTGTTTGCTAAGACCTCATTAGTGCCACCGAATTATTCCTTCAGGGCATTCCAGAGATCATGAGCAGTTTCATGATGCATAAGCCTGAATAGATTTCATTAGGCAGTGCCATGGCCAGAATTCCATGGGCTTTAGCATCAATCTCAAATAGTTTCCGATCTTCATCAGAGTATTGTTCCTTCTTCTTCGGAACCATTTGATTGGTTTTCGGATTGTTCACCATAGGCTTATGTGGTCCATGTACCACAGATGTCCAACAACCTGAACTGTTAACAGACAGGTGATGAAGCATTCTTCGTTGCCATATGTTATACTCGTGCCTAACCAGCATCGGAGGCTTGGTTGAGGAACCGGTATTGTGAGGATCATTAGAAGGAGTCGTCATCTCGGATTCAAACAAATTCGGTTAAGCTAAAACAGATTTAGAACAAAAACGCAACAACCAATTGAACCAGAAGATCTCTAAATAAATGAACGAAAGCGGCATAAATTCAATAATCTATAACCAGTTCTTGCAAATACGCTAATTCAATCAAACACAGATATCAATTAGCAGTTTCAATGATCAATTGTTAGATCGATCAATGATTAACCTTGCTCTCATACCACTTGTTAGGATCAGTGATCTATGTTTGATTGATTGACGAGTATTGCAGCGGAATTCAACAATGAATTAGTCGATTCACAAGAACAAAACGATATTCAATGAAGAACAAAGACGGTTATAGAGAGAGAGAATATCTGCAAATATATTTCATTCAATATTCGCTTTCGTGGTAACAGAATGTCACAATTATGATTAGGTCGACACCTCTTATATAAGAGATGTGACGTCTGCTGATGTCACTTGATAGTGACATCTAACAGATTTATTTCAACTGAAACACAACTACTGAAGATGTCAAAACAGCTGACATCTTCTTACAAAATATGCTAAGTGTTATCAGTTGTTACAACTACTGAGAAATATAAAACTACTGAAACTACAACGACTGAAGTACAAGCTCTTCAGTCGTTTTACAAAACTACTGAAACTAAAAATATAAAACTACTATATCACAACTACTGAAGAAGTACTCTTCAGCAGTTGTGACAAACTACTAACGCTTCAGTACTTGATCTTCAGACTTGACCTTCAGATGTTTCATCAGCTGATGACTTCAGTAGATATCATCAGCTGATGTCTTCAGTCTTTGTCTTCAGACTTTGTACATCAGTTGTTGATCTTCAGCACTTGTAAACTCTTCAGCTGTTGTACTTCAGTACTTTGGTCTTTCAGCTTCAGCACTTGTATTCTTCAGCTGTTCAGCTTCAGTACTTGTGTTCTTCAGCTGTTCAACTTCAGTACTTGTGTTCTTCAGCTGTTGTACTTCAGCACTTTAGTTCTTCAGCTGTTGAAGTTTTCAGCACTTGATCTTCAGCTGTTGAAGTCTTCAGCACTTGTCAAACTTCTGATGAAGCTTTCAGCAGTTGTTGTGATACCATGTGGGACTTAGAGGTTTTCTGATCTAGGCTCATTGGTTCTTTTGGTCCAACATAATGGAACTTTTAGTTTCTGCGATGAAGACCTGCTAGTTCTTTGTGAGAATCATATCAAAGTAGGTGCAGGTGAGGAAACGAGGAAGGAAGCCAGTCTCTTTATGACTGTAGCAACAAGATCAAAAGTGTGAGGACAGAGGTGAAGATATTAGCCGAGAGAGTTGTTGGACGAAAAGAAACAATGAGTCGGATCAGAAAAACCTTAAGTCCCACAGACGTCACAACAACTTCTGAAGTCCAAAACAGCTGAAGACAAAGTCTGAAGACAAAGTCTGAAGACACAAGTGCTGAAGACAAAGTCTAAAGACAAGTGCTGAAGACAAAGTCTGAAGACACAAGTGCTGAAGACAAAGTCTGAAGAGACAAGTGCTGAAGACAAAGTCTGAAGACAAGTGCTGAAGACCAAGTATCAGTCGTTGTCACAACAGCTGAAGAGGTCTTCTTCAGTAGTTGTGACGGTTTTCCTTCAGTAGTTTTGTAAAACGACTACAGAGCTTGTTCTTCAGTCGTTGTAGTTTCAGTAGTTTCGTATCAGTAGTTTTATGTTTTATACTTAGCACTCTGATATGTTCTCAGTAGTTGTGAACATTTCAGTAGTTTGTTAAGTTTTAGTTATTTCTGTAACAAATCTGCCAGATGTCACTATCCCGTGATATCAGCAGTGATTGCACTCTATATAAAGAGTGTCAACCTTATTGTAATTGTGAATGATTGAGCAGAAATATTTGATATTATTGAAACATTCCTTTTCACAGAGATATATTCTCTCTTTACAACCGTATTTGTTCCTAATACATACGAATATCAAATTCTTGCTATAATTTGTCTAATTCTTGTTCTTATTCCGCTGCGTTACACTCTAATCCATCAAACTTAAGATCACTGATCCTGTCAAACGTATCAGAGCACGTTCGTCATTGATCGATCTAAATGATCATTGAACTGCTATCCAAGATCCAAGTTTGATTGAATTAGCATTTTTGCAAGAAACGTTTATAGAGATTGAATTTTCTGTGTTTTTGGTCATTCATCTGAGATTTATTCTTGGTTTTCATTGAGTCTGTTGTGGTGTGTGTAAAATCTTTTAAAAGCTTGAATTAAATTGTATTTGGACCTAAAATGACTACTCCTTCCAATGATCCTCACAATACTGGTTCCTCAACCAAGCCTCCGATGCTGGTTAGGAATGAGTATAACATATGGCAACGACGAATGCTCCATCACCTGTCTGTTAACAGCTCAGGTTGTTGGACATCAGTGCTACATGGTCCACACAAGCCTATGGTGAATAATCCGGAACCAATCAAATGGTTCCGAAGAGGAGGGAGCAATACTCAGATGAGGATAAGAAATTGTTTGAGATTGATGCAAAAGCCCATGGAATTCTGGCCATGGCACTGCCCAATGAAATCTATTCTGGGCTAATGCATTATGAAACTGCCCATGACCTCTGGAATGCCTTGAAAGAACAATTTGGAGGAACAGATGAGGTCTTGGCAAATAATAGAGAAATCCTTGCCCAACAATATGAGACATTCTCTCATAGGAAGGGTGAGACACTGACTCAACAGTTTGAGCGGTTCTCTTGTTTGATCTCTGAATTAAAAATGGTCAAACATGAGTACACAAACAGCCAGATGAATAACATATTTCTCAGATCACTGCCTGAGAGATGGGACACATATACTATTGTCCTACGCTCCAGTGCAAATTTGGACAAACTATCTCTCACCCAACTCCATGGGAAATTGCTCACATTTGAGAGAGAGATAGAACAGAAACGAAAACTGTCATCGTCTGGAAAGCTCACTGATGATTTTGGTACCAGGAAACACTGCCTTGGTAAGTCATGAGTCAGAGTATGCAGGATCAGAATGCCACTATGATGAGCATATTGATTTCACCTCAAACAATTCTAATCAGCCTTTGTAGTGTGGTGTGCATTCTGGTAATAATAGTGACAATCTATGCTTTGTCATGGATGATTTGAAGGGGATTGCTGATGATGATTTAGAAGAGATGGATATTTTGAGCCAATGGCCTTGATCAATATCAGATCTCAGAAATTCTACAAGAGAACTGGCAGGAAATTTCCTGGACTCTCTGACAAAACCAAAGTCGGTTTTGACAAGAGCAAGTTGAAGTGTCACAAATGCCACAGGCTTGGACACTTTGCAAGAGAGTGTAGATCTACTAGATCTAACCTTCTGCACCCTTTTGACTTTTCCAAATAATTCACAATTCAAAGGGCAACATTCTGCTAGTTCTAGTCATTCATCACACCCTTAATCTCCTGCATATTTTGTTCCTCAAGGTCAAATGCCATATCCTTATCCCTGCTATTATATGCCATAGTCAAATCAAGCTCAAGCTCCTATAGTACCACAATCTCATGCACTACCAGAACCTCAACCATCTCCATCTCAATCACAACCTCATCACAGCTTCTTCACACCTGGAGTCGTTGACTGGAGTAGCTTACCTGATAACTTGTCTGGTCACACTGAGCAATACTATGCTGGTGCTAGTCAACATGGTGGTGAACACCCTTTTGGAAATCTTGCTCTCATGGCCCTGGAGTCTACTGAGGGTTCCTGTTCAAATGCATCATCTTCACAGGTAACTCAGGTATCTTCAGAGGCTAAAGCCAAGTTATGTTCTGAATCATGCATAGCTGCCTTTGTCTCTATTAGAGAGGCAAATGTAGCATTAATAAATCAAAAACTTGAGCTTGAGAAAACCATTTTCAAAAGAAAAGCTGAGCATGAGTCTGCTCTTAACAGTAAAAGTGATGATATTTATAAGCTTAAATGCCAATTAAATGATGAAAAGGCCAAGCTAGAGGTTATTCTGGAAGACCACAGGAGTCTCAAAGAAAAACTTGCAGTAACCCAAGTTGAGTGTGAACGCTGGGTCTCATCATGCAAGGGATTTGAAATGCTACTTAGCAAGCAAACTGCTTCAAATGTGAAGTTTGGCATTGGTTACAACCATACTACTCCACCAACAGACTTTACTCCTAACTCCATAGTTAAGTCTGAAAGTGAAAGCAATCTCCAAACCACATTATCATGTGAGTCATTCTCCAATGATAATCTAAGATCAGAGAATGAAACCAGTGTTAAAATCTCAACAAATAAATTGACTGATGGTCTAACTACCGAGACTCATATGAAGCTGAGTACTTCAGATTTTGTTCCTCAATGTACCTCAAGTACTGAAAGAGACCCAACATCTGAAAAGCATTTCAAATCAGTTGAAATACAAGGACTAACAACTGCTGAGGAATCCATCAAACAGTCTATTAGGACGGATGGAAAACAGTTGAATTACCAGTCTTCAGCTGTTACAAATCCTTTAGTACCTAGTACTGATAGGAGGAAAGTACTGAAGATCACACCTTCAGTAGTTTCCACTTCAGCAGTAAAGATGTCCAAGATGAAGAATAAACCATGTGAAATTTGTGGTAATTCAATCATCTATCTGATGAATGTTGGTACAAAAAGGGTTTAAAGCTCCAAAGGGATGAGCTCATTAAACTAGAAATAAATAAAATGAAAACTGAGTTTGAGACCAAGTTTGTACCATAATCATCTCAACCTGATAAACCAAGGCCTTACCCAAATCCACTAAGAAGGATGCGGTTTATCAGAAGACAGCTGATATTGTTCCTCATGATAAACATAAGACTAAGTCTGTGAAGTCTAAGAAGGAGGAAATGGTGGGTCACAGGAACTCATCAAAAACAAGCTCTGGAGTGTCAAATGAACTGAAAGCTCGAGCTTCAAATCAGACACAGCTTGTTATGATGGTTCAGCATCTGTGGGGGAGAGTTAACCAACTTGAAGCCCATGTGATCAAACCACTAGAGAGGAATTCCAGGTCCAAATCTACTTCAGCACCATCTCCATCTACATCAGCTGTTAATCATGAGAAACCAGCTATGGTTAAATCTGTTGATAAAGTCAGTCCCAAAACCAAAAAGGTTTGGGTCTCCAAAGCTAACTAGTTTCTTATGATTGTGCAGGGTTCTTCAGCATGCCAAAGAAGCATCTGGTATGTGGACAGTGGAGGATCCATGCACATGACTGGGAGCGGCTCTCTTCTTCATGATTACTCTTGGGAAAGAAGGGATTTGTCTCATTTGGAATGATGCTAAAGGTTACATCATTGGAAGGGATTTGTGTCTAATGGAGATATTAGATTTGATGATGTCAACCATGTGGAGAATCTCAAATACAATCTGTTAAGTGTCAGTCAGATGTGTGAAAAGGACATGTTGCTCTTCACAAGCCAGAACTGTAGGATTCTGTCTTCCAAGGTTCTGAGCCTGATTGACAAAGTACTGGATGATATACTCTCCTGAAGGCTAACAGGATAGGAAGAGTATATGCCTTGGATCTGTCAAGAAATTGAGTTAAGAGGCCATCCATGCATGTTCTCCAAGGCCTCTCTCCAAGAATCTAAACTGTGCATAGAAGGCTGGGTCATGTAATCTCAAAAACACGAATCAGCTGATCCACAAGAGTTTACTGAGAGGTCTTCAATAAAGGAGTTCAATTGTATGAAATCTGCACTGCAGCTTAAAGGGAAACAACATAAAGTTTCATTCCCAACCATAGAAGAATCCAAGTCTAATGCCTGCTTACAACTACTGCACATGGATCTTTTGGTCCTGTGAAGGTAATGAGTATGGCAAAGAAGTATACTGTCTAGTAAGTGGATGATTATCTCTAATATGTATGGACCTTCTTCTTGCATTCAAAGGATGAGGCTGCTCAGTCATTATGAATTTGTGTTACACGTTGAGAAGCAGTATTCCCTACCAGTAAGTGTGTGAGGAGTGACAATGGTACTGAATTCAGAAACCACATCTTGATGAGTTTTACTTGTCAAAGGGAATCAAGAGGCAGTATAGCATCCCAAGGACTCCAGAGCAAAATGGAGTAGTGGAGAGAAAGAACAGGACCCTCATTGAAGCTGGAAGGTCCATGTTGGCTGATTCTGGTCTGCCATGACTTTTGGACTGAAGCTGTCATAAGCCTGCTATGTAAGAATAGAGCCTTAGTAAATCAGAGGTGATGAAAACTCCTTATGAAGTTTTACATCATTTAGCCCCTTGATTTCATTCTTTAGAGCATTTGGGTGTCCCTGTTACATCTCAACACAAAGGATCAACTCCAAAAGTTTGATTCTAAGGTGGATGTAGGGTATTTTGTTGGGTATTCATCACTTGCAAGGCTTATAGAGTATTCAATTGTCGGACAAAGATAGTTGAAGAAACCTTGCATGTGAAGTTCAATGAATCCCCTAAGGATTACAATTCCACAAAACCCTGTGGAGGTTGTTTGATCTGGACATTCTGCAATATGTTCCTATCAACCACCTGCGTTGCAGATCATAGGAATCTATCATCTTCTGAAGCTAGTCATCCATCTGGTGTTACTGATGATGATGATGATATTAGTAATCACCGTTTCAAGTTTAGTGATCAACTGCCTGATTCAGCTAGACTGATGTTCCTGTAGCTTCAGTAGCACAATCCACAACAAATGCTGATGAGATTTCTACAACTTCAACTTCCTTTGAATTACCATCTACTGATTGGTTTCAAGGATGCTTCACCATCACATGTTGGAGCTGAGCTGCTACAAACACTTGCACAGATCTTATTGTGTATCAGGATCTGAAGAATCACCCTATGTCTCAAATCATTGGTGATATCAATGCTGGCGTTTCAACAATAGAAGTCAATTGACTAATTTTTGTTATGCTCTCTTCATTAGTCAGCAAGAGCCAAAGAACTATCACATGCTTTAAGGGACAATGGATGGGTTGAAAGCCATGCAGCTTGAGCTTCTTCAGTTCAAGAAACAGAAAGTGTGGGGAACTGGTTCCTCTACCTCAGGTAATTGTGCAATAGGCACTAAATGGATGTTTAGGAACAAAACTGATGAAAAGGGCTTATTGTTAAGAACAAGGCCAGACTGTTGTACAGGGGTTTCACAAGAGGAAGGTATGATTATAATGAAACCTTTGCCCCTGTAGCAGATGGAAGCCATTCGATGGTTTAGCTTATGCTGCTTATCAAACCTTAAAGTTTTTCAAATGGATGTCAAAAGTGCATTTTTGTATGGGAAAATTAAAGAAGAGGTTTATGTATGTCAACCACCAGGTTTTGAGGACAATAAACATCCTAATTGAGTGTATAAGCTTGATAAGGTCTCTTATGGGTTGAAACAAGCTCCTAGAGTGGTATGAGACATTATCAAACTTTCTTATGGAAAATAATTTCACTAGAGGCTCATAGATAAGACTTTATTCATTAAGAAAGCTGGGCAGCATAATCTACTTGTTCAAATTTATGTAGATGATATTATTTTTGCATCCTCTGATCCATAGTTGTGCGATGCCTTTACAAAGTTGATGAAACAGAAGTGTGAAATGAGTGCCAGGGAGATTACGTTCTTTTTGGGTTGCAAATCAAACAAAAGGCTGATGGAATTTTCATTCATCAGTCCAAATACACAAAAGATCTTTTAGAAAAGTTTGATTTACAAAAGTGTAAGCCCTGTTCTACTCCCATGTGCAAACACCACACAACGGATACAGATCAGAAGGTAAAGTGGTTGATGAAACACTTTACAGATGTATGATTGGGTCCTTGATGTACTTATAGCTTAGACCAGATTATGTTTGCTACATGTGTTGTGCTAGATTTCAGGTGCACCTAAGGAGTCTCATTTGATTGCAGTCAAGAGGATCTTTAGATATTTGCAAGGCACTCCATCTCTAGGTTCTGGTATTCTGCTAGACATGGTAAATTAGTTGCTTTTTCTGACAGTGACTATGCACGGTGTAAGTTGACAAGAAAGTCCACTTCTGGAGGATGCCAATTCTTAGGCAACTGCTTGATTCTTGCAGAGTAAGAAGCAGACCTCAGTTGCTACATCACATGCTGCTGAAGCAGAGTAATTGCTGCTGCAAGCTGTACATCTCAGGTACTCTGGCTTCAAAACCAATTATTGGATTATGGCATACAGAGACTAAGACCCCATTGTTAATGGACAGCTTTTAGCTCTTTGTATTGTCAAGAATCCTGTCCAGCACTCTAGGACTAAACATATTGAAATCAGACACCATTTTATTAGAGATTGTTTTGAAAAAGGTCTTATTGATCCAAATTTGTTCCTAGTGCTGATGAGCTTGCAGACATTTTCACTAAGCCCTTGATAGCACAACTTTCCAAAACCTAGTGTTAAGGCTTGGTATGCTGCAGCTAGAATAAGTGACAACTACTGTGATCTCAGCTCACAAGTACTGATGATCATTAGTTTATTATTGTCATAATATAAGTACTGACGTTATTTTCTCTCCGTTTTTCTTAAACTACTAGAGCTTACTTCTCAGTACTCAAGTACTTTATTTGTTAAAACAATTGATGTAGTTACAACAGCTGATGTAGCTACAACTACTGTTGTCAGAAATACAAATACGTACTGATTGTCCTATGAAACATCTGAAAACAGATGAAAACATCTGATGATACGTGTTGAGGACAGTATGAAACAGCTGAAAAGCAATGAATGACGACAACTACTGATGAGCCTTTTTGTCTTCAGTAGTTTCCCAACTGCTGTTTCTTTCTAAACAACTGAAGTAAAACATGTCTCAGTAGTTTCACAACTACTGATGACTAACACCAAGTCTTCAGTTGTTTACAACAACTGATGGTAAAACCAAAGTCTTCAGTAGTTTCCCAACTACTGATGACTAATACCAGTCCTCTTGTTTCATCACCTGAAGTCAAAACTGTCTTCAGTAGTTTTATAACTACTGATGACTAAATCTCAGTAGTTTTATACTACTGATGACTAAATCTTCAGTAGTTTTAAACACTGATGACTAAATCTTCAGTAGTTTTATAACTACTGTGACTAAATCTTCAGTATTTTATAACTACTGATGACTAAATCAGAGACTTCAGCTGTTTCAACGTCTGACGGTTAAAACAAGTCTTCAGTTGTTTTATAACACTGTTGATCACACCAATACGGTCAGTCATTCCAAACCTCTGAAAGTTAATACCACGTCATCAGTAGTTTTTCAACACCGATGACTAACACCAAAACCTTCAGTCGTTTTTTCTAACCCTACCCTTTAAATACCTTATCCCACCTTCAGAGTTTTTACTTTCTTCTCTTCTCAAACCTAACGTTCAAAAACTCTGTACCCTCTCTTCATCAATGGCGACCATGCAACTAAAACCTCGACACAACTGTGTCGCACATCTCACAAAATCGCCATACTGGACCAAGTTTCACAACGCCATTGATTTAATGTTCAGTCACCTTACAAAACGGATTTTCTGTTAAATCCCACCATATATGCCGAATCTCTTAACCAATTCTGGACAAACGTCACTCTTGTCTCTGAGGAGAATGACACAGAGTCTCTTCAATCGTTTGTCCATCGTCAAAAAGTGGTCATTACTCCAGACATTCTTCGCCAAAACCCTCAATCTGGATGATGCCACTTTCCCAACTGGTATCCAAAGGGCACAATCGATCAATCATTTGCTCAGCATGGATACCAGGGTAACCTGAGTGCATCTACCATATTGAAGAAACATTTCCAGGATGCCGAACGTCTCATCTTTCACCTGGTAAATGTCGCCTTGCCCCCAAGACTTCATCATGGGATCAAATGTCCACAAGGTGGCAACAGGTAATGTACTCCATCCTTGAGCAACAACCTTTAATTTTTCTGAAATACTTTTTAGAGCTCAAGGATATGGCCCAAAACAACTTGCTAACTGTTGGATATTATATCCTTGGTTCATAATGGCCATAATTGAAAACCAGCTTCAAGCTAGGGGACTTGTTGGCCTGGGAGTCCCTGCTACGGCTGTATTGCCTGAAGTATACTCCCGGACAACTCTGACCAATCACTAAATGGCTGCCAAGTTGCGCAAACCCACGCAGCTGGAACCCACAGCCACCACCTCAAAATCCAAAGTCCCCACCAAACCCACTAAAAAGAAGACAAAAAAGGCTACTCAGGGAAATGAGTCCCCTGACGATGCCCCTTAACACAAACGCAAGCCTATATCCACTGGTTCTAACCCCTAGTGGATACAAGGACTTCACAGCCATACGCTCAGGATTCCTCTCAAAAGGAGCCTGCAGCACCAAAGAAGGGGTACCCACTAATCTGGGATCTTCCTCATTTGAGGAGATTGCCATTGAAGAGCACCATTCTCCCCAGGTGCATACTGCTTTTACCCCATCTCCCACTACAACCGCCCCACAAAGTCCTACTCTCATTATTGCAAACGTGCTGACTCAGCTGCATGCCTCTCCTCCTCCCACACAAACACCTACAAAGGGGAAAACCACAGCAATTGAGGAAGAGGATCAACAACTTCTGACAGCCCACAGCACAAGGGTTTAACTGTTCTATCTCCTGGTGTGGATATGGAGACCAGAACATCTGGTGAGGCTGCCACCTCTTCTGAATCAGCACATGATCAGACTGAGGCTGGTAACATTGCTAAGACCTCACCAGAGGCAACAGCTGATGAAGGACATCGTCCTGAGGCTGGAAGTCCCCAGTTCCAAGAAAAAGGGGCACATGCTAAAACTGGTTACACCCAGTGCATGTACATCCTGCTACAAGCAGGAGGTCAGGTGATTCAGCATCTGCTGATGATGACCTGGGCTTCTTTTATGATGTTCTGGCCCAGAACACAATTCTGAGGAAGAAGTCAGTAGACTACAAAGACTACTTGACCAATTCTCTCAAACAGCAAGTCCATCTGCCACCAACATAAACCCACAGATGGCACCTTCACCTGAAGGTCTCCCACACACTCAGCCACTCAAAACTTCCAAGCCACCACCGCTTCTATTTCTGGCACTGCTTCTCAGGGACAGAACCCCTCTGAGCAAACAGCTGCTATCTTTCAGCAATCCCTACCTCTCATCACCCCAATGATCACAAACATTGTGATCAAAACCATGGATGAGAGGCTTCCTCAATCATACAAGCCCTGGTGGAGGAGATTGTGAGCACAAGGCTTTCTGCTACTCAACCCTTGCAACCAATGCAACCAAAATGGAGAGAGTCAGTCAGTGAAAGCAAAGAGGAAGAGCATAGAGGGGAAGAAAGAAAAGGAGACTGAGAAGGAAGAGGAGTTTGTGAAGGGAGCACATTGATCAAGTGGGTGAAAGTCACAAAGACTTTCATGTCACATATAAGAAGAGGAAGGTTGAAGAAAAGAAAAAGAACTCGAACTCGATGAGATGATCAAAATGGCGGATGCTACACACAGTAAATCAATGGACTCCATTATTGATCAACTGTATAGACAGGGGTTCGATACTGCACAGCTTGACTCAGAGATTAGGAGACTTGAAGTTGAAGAAATTAACTCAAGATGGGCAAGTTATGATGCATTAGAAAGAGAAAGACTAGAGATCATGATCAGATTCATTGCAAAGTACCTTGGGAGATCATTGATCGAGATTAAGTCATGGACCAGGGACAGTATCTTGGCAATAACCGCCAAGATCTGTTCGTCTGAAGCATACACTAAGGGATTGGTGATTGAAGCACAAATGAGGTAGGTGCTGGGAACAGAAAGGAACTAGCAAAACACTCAAAAGCCTCACTCACTACAAGAATGCTAGAACAACCTACAAAACCTCCCACCTCAAAATCACCACTACCACAACCCTCTAAACCAACTCCTTTACCCTCAAACCAACAGCCGATGATGCACCCAAGAAGAAGAAGAGAAGGGTGTTGAGGCTAGAAGAAGAAGAAGAAGAGGATGATGAGGAAGAAGATAGGCTGCCTCTTTCTGCAGTCCTAACTTTGCCTAAAGCCAAACCTATGCCCATCACTCCCCCTCACAGATGGAAGCTGTGAGAGTAAATAAAAAAGAACAACAGCAAAAGCTTCATGATGATAAGATGCTGAAAAGCATAGACAAAACTTATGTTGCTTCTTCATCAATAATCAGTATTAAGAAAGAAGCTCTGAGATTGTACACCCTTGCTAACACATTTCAATATCAAAAGGAAAAGGTGAGAATATGGCCTGATCCTAGGGTGGCTCATAGAATTGTGAAGAAAGACATTCCTTCGAGATACAAGGGCCAAGTAAAAAGGATCGTAGATGAAGAGATCACAGTGGCCTTGTAGTATCACCCTGAAATTTGTAGAAGATTTCAAGAAGGCCTATGAAACTAAACAGCCACCCCAAAAGTTAGAGAACAAATAATTAAAAAGGGGTTAGTCTACAAGAGGCTTGAGAACTTCAAACAAAATGAGCTCAGTCTGTTACTTGAAGGGACTCACCCAGATGAGTTTGCATACAGACAGATCACAACAGTTGAGCTCAAAAATGGCAAACAGGCTAAGTACATTTCAGAGCTGTATGGGCGTGAAGGATTGTTTGATGGTGGAGCTGAAAATCTTACCATGGAAGAACAAATTATGTTTCTCAGAGCATACACCAGAGAATCCTACAGGCTTATACATGGGAAGCAGATTTCATGGATAGGACCACAGCCCTGTGTCCAGTTCCCCAAAGTCAGGGCTCCTCTCCATACTATGCCAACCAAATTTCAGAAATCTATTCCCAGGCCAGTGCTTAATTAGGTCATCTTCTTAGCTGATCAAGAAGGAAAAAGACCAATCTTATTGCCAACAATAAGTGGGACCTCAATAAAGTTAAGGTTTTGGCTGCATTGGTTCAGGGGGAGTTTGTTGGACCAAAAGAACCAATGAGCCAGATCAGAAAAACCTTAAGTCCCATAGACACTGAAGTCCACAACAACTGTTGAAGTCCACAACAGCTGAAGACAAAGTCTGAAGACACAAGTCCTGAAGACAAAGTCTGAAGACAAGTGCTGAAGACAAAGTCTGAAGACACAAGTGCTGAAGACAAAGTCTGAAGACACAAGTGCTGAAGACAAAGTCTGAAGACAAGTGCTGAAGACCAAGTATCAGTCGTTGTCACAACAGCTGAAGAGGTCTTCTTCAGTAGTTGTGACGGTTTTCCTTTCAGTAGTTTTGTAAAACGACTGAAGAGCTTGTTCTTCAGTCATTGTAGTTTTAGTAGTTTCGTATCAGTAGTTTTATGTTTTATACTTAGCACTCTCATATGTTCTCAGTAGTTGTGAACATTTCAGTAGTTGTTAAGTTTTAGTTATTTCTGTAACAAATCTGCCAGATGTCACTATCCCGTGATATCAGCAGTGATTGCACTCTATATAAGAGTGTCAACCTTATTGTAATTGTGAATGATTGAGCAGAAATATTTGATATTATTGAAACATTCCTTTTCACAGAAATATATTCTCTCTTTACAACCGTATTTGTTCCTAATGCATACGAATATCAAATTCTTGCTATAATTTGTCTAATTCTTGTTCTTATTCCGCTGCGTTACACTCTAATCCATCAAACTTGAGATCACTGATCCTGTCAAGAGTAAGGGCCAAGATGACCTAAACATGGATATACAGGATTTGGCCAAGCAGTTTGAGCGAGCAAGTGCTCATCCCAAAAGGGCTCGTGAAGCAGGAGGAAACCATGGAGAATCAGGGCTGAAGCCTCTGAGAAGTTGTTGCAGGTAGTGCTAAATATTAATCAAAGGCAATGAAGGACACCGGAGCTGAAAAGACACATCAACGAATAAGGTGAAGGTGATTTCCAACCTATGGGGAGTATTGTAAATCATGTATATGTGGACTCACCTTAGTTAGATTGTTTACTTTTCCTTGTAATAGGTCTTTTGTTAGTTTCCTTTTGTATGTATTTAGTTTTATGTAGTTTGCAGTCCATCGAAACTGCTAGCGAAACTATAGTTTCGCTCACAGTCAGCTGATTAGTTCGCTTGGCGAAACTACTATTTCTGCAGAGAGAAACTACAGATTCGGCAGTACAGTTTCGCCGGCAGCGAAACTGTCTGCGAAACTAAGACTGCTATATATGGATTTGATCTTTTTCATTGTTGGGTAAGCTTGCAAAACCCTAATCATTTGTCATTGTTGCAAGTTAACATTTCAAAGCAGTTATTACACAGAAATATCATTGTGCTTGATGTTATTGATTGTTATGATGTTCATTGTCTTATTTTGAATGAGTTCTTATTATGTTCAATCTTCTTTGCTCATGTTTTTTTGTTTGTGTGTTGGATATTGAACGATTCTTCATCTCATTTGCACTGTTATACGATCAAATGGACCAACAAAATATCCTATGATGATCACAACCACACTTTAGGAACTCAACTCGCCATTCTCTAATCATATACACTAACTAATCAGAGGATGGTTCTTTGTCTCACCAAAACCAGCAAGAAGACTTTCAAGGGGGTAGGATTGATGAGAGTATGTGAAATGTAACGTGTGCCATCAAAACGAAATATTGCATGCATTGACCATGACGTGTGCGGGTTAATCATACTCTTGGGTCTCTACTTGTATGACCTAATAAAGTAAATAATATCTAAGAGTGCCCTTCCTCATTGCAGGACCGTAAAAGGATTATGCATTCCAATTTAAGTAGTAATGATTATATTCTGGTTGGAAAATATACAAGTGTGATTTTTGCTGACTATATTTGAAAAAATGAGGATATGAGAAAAGGCTAAGTATTGTTTAACCGTATTATTCTTTACGGGTGAACAAAGACAAATGTGGATGAGCATTTGTCTAACCATAAAGAACTAATGCGGGTAAACTAAAAAAATGCTTATGCCTAACAACAACAATAACAGAAAAGACTTGTGCACATGCAAAAACAATACAGATGTACATAAGACAAATTGTAAGGATCACACTTAAAGGCTAATGAAACTAAAGAGCTCTTAGCATGCACCATTAAAGTACAAGGAAGTTACTTAGGAAGATTTGATACAACTCGGTTAATTATACTTAGTATCAAATCTTCCAAAGCCAAAAGCCCATATCTTCGGAGCCAAAGATAAGTCTTCTGAAGTTTCAAAGACAAAGTCTTCTGAAGCTTATTATTGTTTTTTTCCAAACATAGAGAATACATGCTTTCTATGAATCACCTTTTGACAAAAGTTGAACCACTTTTTGCTGCAATCTCTGAAGACTCACCAACTTGGATGAGTTGGTGAAAAGTCTATACTTTTATCAACTATAGATTAAGGTCTTTTGTCTATAACTTTCTACTTTTATACTTTTACCCTTTTGTAATATATTAGGATGTGAGCTATGGTATGTCATAGTCAGAAGTCAAAAGGCAATTTGTCTTTTAACTCTACATTGATCTTATTGTCTAGATAATGTTTCCAGCTGGCTTTCTAAATATGGTTGGTTGTATATGTAGTATAAAGTATCTCAGGTACTTGTAGCTCTAGTGTATGCTTTGTAACACTTGTAAAAAACTTAAGAGCAATATACATAATTCTTTAAAACCAATATTATCTTGTTCTTATTCTTGTTCTTGAAAAACAATATTTAGAAGAGCTTGCTTGTAGTTGCTGTTGAAAAATGAGGCTTTGATTGAAGCTTTCAAGTTGAAAATTTTTCTCCAAACAATGCATTGATGGATGACCATAAAGAAGCCAAGGTATCAAAACATCTTTGTACTCCTGAATGTATTACTAAAGTAAATAGATCCAGGTCCTATAACTTCGAAATAAGATCTAACCTTGAGTCCTTAAATATCTTAAAGGTTGATTTTAAAATAGCTGGAAATGATTATAAACTCAAAATATAAGAGAAAACAATTTCAACTCTTAAGCATGAGCATACAAATTGTAGGAATCACATTAAAGATCTCATTACCAAGCTAAATGAATGCTAGGCTAAGCTTGTGATCAGGAAAGCAAGGGCTATAAAATATGTTCTTAAAGAAGAGATCTTCAAGAATTATATAATCATCCTTGAATGCAAAGATTTGTTATCAAAATAAACAGGGGCTGTGATCTACTAAGACAGTTACTCCACACACACTACTATCTGTAGGATCTCCAAGGTGTGAAACTTGTCAAGATGAGGTTTCCCTCATCGACCCCTTTTAAAAAGAGGATGAAGATGAAGAGCAGATAGTGAAGGATGGATATGAGATGAGTGAAGAGTATCATCCTAAAAGGGTCACTATTCTCCTAAGGGGAGGAAAGAAACAATGATGAAAAAGTCTAAAAGGAAGAACTTGATCAGGGCAGCCAAAAGAAAAATCAAAGAAAGCCACCTTTAACTCCAAGAAGAAACAAGTCTTTATCTTTGTTGTTTTGAAGTGGTGAAGACTAAAGATTGAAGACTCATCCATGGACTCTAGTACTAGGTGTCCTAATTCATGTCAAACTCATCCTTATCAAGAAAAGAAGATTGATTAGTTGTGCACCACTACTGCACAGAAACCACCTAGTTCCAAAAGCAAGCCTTATCCTTAGAAGCCTGTTACATCATCTGTGAAGACAAAGATGGAAGTTAAAAGTCATCAAGCTCAGCCTTCTACTCAGAAGAAGACTCTCAGAAAGAAGCTAACTGAATGCATCATGTGTGGTAGTGCTTCTCAACTGTATGAATACAATCCAACTCTTCAGGAGTGAAGAGAAAGTTTCAGAAACTTATATCAGCAAACATAAAGGCTTGAGCAAAGCTTGTATCTTGGAATGGGCTTCCTTGGATATAGCACTCCCTTGGTGTCTTAGAAAGGTGATGAAAGGACCTTTTATGAGTTGTCAGGGTATGAGATAAGAGAATGTTTTGGTTCTCTATAGTCCCTTTCAACGATATGAAGGGCTGAACTTTATTGATTGTTGGAAGAGCTTCGTGATGGATTTTGCAAGCTCATCTCCATCTAGTATCCACTGAGAATACTATACCACTCTTAAAGAGTAAGGATTGAGAGGTTTTCAGTTCTTTTAATGGTCACATAGTAGTGAATCCATTGTCTAGGAAGAGAGAACATGAACTTCCTCATAATGTCCTATTCTTAAGATTTACTCCAATAGCCACTACATAATGTCCTATTCTCAAGATTTACTCCAACATCCATTAGAGTATCCACAATCTCAATATACCTAATGTATTGTGAAGCCTCTGTAGATAAGTTTGGAAGAGCAGTTTGGAGAAAGGTCATGGCCTTCTGATCTACATCAATTTTCTTACAGTCTTCCTCTGAGTAGTCAACCACTTCCTTTGGAATTATACCACTAGCAGAAACAATTGAAGTGGTGCTTGGAATGTGAGGTCTTGAGATAACGGATCTCCACCTTCTGTTGTCTTGATACTTATGAAGCCTTTTATTCTTTGGCACCAAGTATCGAAGTCATCAGGAGCGATCAGTGGAGATTTTGTCATGGTATTGGTTTTCATATCAACCTTAGTAAGAGCTGTTATTTGAGTTTTTAAGTGGTTTGTGAAACTAAAGGGATTTTTAGATGGTGAGATCTTACAATCAAGAGCCTAAAATGCTCTTATACCAATTACAAGACTGGTGAAAGGGGTCAATGCAATAGTTTCATAATGAGGAGAGACTTAGAACACTAGAAGTCAAATATGGAACCATGTTTATGATGACACTAAGAACACAAGTAATGAGATAGAATAAGAACAAGGAGGACTATGATCTACTAAGATAGCTACTCCACACACACTACTATCTATAAGATCTCTACGGTGTGGAACTTGTCAAGATGATCTTCCCCTCATAGACCCCATTCAAAAAGAGGATGAAGATGAAGAGGAGATTGTGAAGGATGGATCTCAGGTGAGTAAAGAGGATCATACTAAGAAGGATCACTATTCTCCTAAGGAGAGTAAAGAACTAGTGATGAAAAAGTCTAAAAACAAGAACTTGATCAGGCCAGCCAAAAGAAAATCAAAGAATGCCTAAGAAATCAAGGCGACCTTTAACTCCAAGCAGAAACAAGTGTTTATTTCTGCTAGGTTTAAAGTGGTGAAGACTGAAGACTCAACCATGGACTCTAATACCAGGAGTCCTAGTTCATGTCAAGCTTATCATAGTCAAGAGAACAAGACTTATTAGTTATGCACCACTACTACACAGCCTGAACTATCCAATTTCAAAAGCAAGCCTCACACTAAAAAGCCTGCTACATCATCTATGAAGATGAAGATCGAAGTGGAAAGTGATCAAGCTCAGCCTTCTACTCAGAAGGAGACTCTTAGAACGAAGCCAATTGAATGCATCATGTGTGGTAGTGCTTCTTAACTGGATGAATACAATCCAAGTCTTCAAGAGTAAACAGAAAGTTGCCATAACTTTCATTAAAAAACATAAAGGCTTGAGCAAAGCTTGTGTCTTGGAATGGGCTTACTTGAATATAGCTCTCCCTTGGTGTCTCTAGGAAGGTGATGAAATAACCCTTTAATGAGATGTCAGGGTACCAAATAAGATGATATTGTGGTTCTCTATAGCCCCTTTCAATCATATGAAGGGCTGAACTCTATTCGTTGTTGAAAGAGCTTCAACATATATTTTGCAACTTCATCTCCATCTAGTATTCACTAAAAATATCATACAACTCTATGAGAGTAAGAATTGAGAGGTTTTTAGTTCTCTTAATGAACAAATAATAGTGAGTCCATTGTTTGGGAAGAGAAAACATAAATTTTCTTACAATCTACCTATTTGTTGGGTGTCGAATCCAACAAATTAAATTATGAACCTACCATACACACTAAGAATACTATGAGAAGAAGTAGGGTTCGTATCCTAAGGAATACATGTCAATTATTTTATACCAAAACTTTTTTAGCACAACTAATTTGATTGATTATGGACTAACGAATGTGGGGTTTTAATTAAAAACTAAAACTAAAAGTAAATTACAAAAAGTAGAAAAATTCCAGTGAGCTGACACGACCATGTCAAAACTATAATGGAAATTCCACGCGGCCGTGTTAAGGTTCTGCCGGAAAAACGTATATTGACATTTTTTGTATTTTTTCAATTATGAAAAAGAGATTACTCGAGACGTTAATTATATTGTGAAATTAATTCAATAAAAAGACTAATTCCAACATTAAGGTAATTTCCTAATTTGATGTGGCTTACGATCATGAACAACTATGGTGCAATGATTATTTTCGATTAATGATTTGAATTAATACTAGACATCACATCGTTAAGATATCTACACTATTTAATGTCTAATCAATCACAGTTCGTTGATTAGAGTCAACCCGCTACTCTAACTCATGTCATTCGGATCTTAGCGTGCGAGTTGTAACGATAGAGGTATCAATTATAATTCAACACACATGTTGTTCGGTATGCTTAACTAGATTGTGTGATTCTATAACGAGAATGAAATCAAATCTTAACAAACTTTAATAAAAATTTTAATAAAGTGGCCAATTTTATAAACAATCTAATATATACCGGATTAGATCCGGGTTTAAGATCAAGAATCAAAAAAACAAACTTTAAAAAAATCTCATAATCGTTTCATATAAGTTCAAACCAAATTCACAGAAATTAAACTTTAATGTTGAAACTAAGAGTGCCCTAGTCGGACATATCGACTACCTTAATAAAAATTGAAATAAAATACATTAAAATCTTACTAATCAAAATCTGAAAATAGTTAGAGTTGCTTCAAACTACTCTAGGAATTTACAAAGATTCCTTTGTTGTCTTCTGCAAAAAAAAATCCACCAAATGGCTCCTAAACTCCCTTTTCTTTTTTTTCCTTGGTTGATGTTCTTCAGCCTCAAAAAGATTTCTCCTCCAACATAATATTCCAGCCCTATTTATCATGCTCTTTTCCTCAGCAAACTCCCCTTTTTTCTATGGATTTAAATTTGAATTCTTTTATGAGTCATTAAAAGTTTTCAAACTTAATGATATTTCCTTTTAAGCTCTCTCTTTCTCTTTTCTTCTTTTCCAGCAATTAAATGGGCCTACAAAACCAAATAATATATATAAAAAAGTAGATTTTGTTAGAGGACCACGTACGTACGGAGTACTAATGGATTCTACATTTTACTAGATCAAATAGTGTGGAATCCTATTTGATTGGTGAACCAATCAGTGAGAACGATAACCTGATTGATATAAGAATGAACTAAACGTTAAGAACGAGTAGGGGTCGATCAAGATCGAACTATGAAGTTGGACAGACTGTTTGGGATGCTCTGGGCGCTAGGGTTTATGTATATTCGAAGTATCTCTCAAAGTGTTCTATTTTTTAATGAATTAAGTGGTATTTATAGGTATGCAATTTCCATTCGTACGACTGAACCATTAGCATGGTTCAGTCGTGCGACTGACTCATATGATTAATTCATACGCACAACTGAAGGTTCAGTTATGTGACTAAGTCAATCTTATGTCTTAATCATACGAACTGGTCCATAAGCATGATATATTAATGTGTATGGTCGATAAGTATGGTCCATTAGCATGAATAATCACCCGACTAGGTTGAAAACATTTCTTAATCATCATTGACTAAGAATTATATACAACAACCTCAAACCTATATAAGAAGTCATACATATGAATTAAAGATAAATAAACATCAAAGCATATATCATAATTCATTACATCGTCACATTACACATATGTAAGACATGAAAAGACTTTTACATTTAAGCTCATAAACTAGAAACATCATGTATCTACAAACTCCCCCTTGGACCTAGTTTACCCTATTGTCTAACATTCTTCACATGCTCTTGAAATTCTTGTACTTCTCTTCTCTGGTGACTCCTGCATGTATCTCAAATGCAAAGCAGAGATGTATAACGTGTTGGAATTAAAGAGCTTGTACAATGTCTTACGTGTCATAAATAGTGGCAACTTGTATAAAGTATAAACATCATCAGCAGACAAGTTAGTAAGCCTCATAGAGTCAAATACCCTGATAGTCTCTATCTTCCCATCTTTGTTCAGAACTATGACCACTTCCCCTGTCCTCCAGTCATAATACCACCATTTGAAGTGTGGAGTGAAGTCCTGAGGCATTTCCCGTAATGGAATTTTGGACATTATGTGTGGGGGACTCCACTACAATACTACTTTAGGCCTTCCAGATATAGAATCAACTTCAGACTTATGAATGAACCTCTTAGGTTGTTGAGGTCTAAAGTTTACCCATCTAGTGTGGTATTCTTTCTTTAACGCTGCCTCAAACCATCCTAACATCTTTCTCAGGTTGGCATACAAAAGTTCTAAGCATGCCAGTCGGTTGAGTTCAAAATTAAGAAGAGCCTTCAAATCATGTGGATATCTGAAGTACTTAATCCCTTTCACCCTTTTAACAACATAGACTTCTAAGTCTTCAAAATATACCCACGTGATAATCTTGCCTGACACTTTCTTATGTCTTTTGACTCTGTAAAGTTTGGTGTAGTCATTTTTCTTTGGGGTTGCACGCTCGGCTTTCATCTCAATAAAACAAGCTGCCCATTCAACTTTCTTAATATCAACATTTGCATCTAAAGCTTAGGCTGTACTTTCATCTTTCTCTTTTTCTTTCTCCATCTCCTCCAACATATCAAAAGTACCAATGCGAAAGGTTTACCCAAGTTGGGGATAACGTTGCCCTCAGGGTCAGTGTACTATGGATAGTAAATCTACAGTGACATCTTCTATGTCTATCTCATCCACATCTTTCAGCTCATCATCACTCCTAACATCAACTTCTAGAGCATCTTTAACAAGCTCATCAGGATTCAATCTAAACATTTCAGCGAGCTACTCGTCTGTCAGATCGTGGATGATCTCTCATTCCTCAGGAATATAGCTCACAGACCGTCTTAAGATCCCTTACAAATCAAGAATCATAGTGAGTTGAGTCTTGACTTGCTAAAGGGGACGACATCATATTCATTAGGTTGTTGAGCTTCATCTGTTTGATTGAACATTCAACACATCACACATTAATCATTAATCAAGACATTTAAAGATAAATAATCATTAATTACATTAATGTAGTATATAATTCAAGTACAAAAGTTTCAAATACATAAACATCCAATCATTACTTTTGTCTTGATCGGTTGTCTCTTTAGCTTGAAGAGCTGAGGACGAGGCTCTTTGATCTTGATTTCACTTGGTGTGCCTCTCCTTTGCTGATGGATTTGAGGCTGATGCAGATGCATCACCTTCTTGGTCATCCTCATCATCATCATCACCACCTTTTCCTTTTCCACTTCTTCCCTCTTCTTCTTCATCCTTATCTTTTTCTTCATCAGTAAACTCATCATCATCATCTACATCATCACCATCATCATCACCCTCTTTAATCTTTAAGGGCTCACCTTTTGATCCCTTAAGCCTTAGCATAATCTACTTATTCCTTTTCTCCAGACCCTCAATCCTTTTCACCGATGCCAACACCAACTCATTTTGACTTTTTAGTGCATGGTGTGCATGGCCTAAGGCACTCTTATACTGTGCGTTCTTCTCACTCATCTGAGCTATTTGCTTTGCCCGAGCCGCATTTACTACCATCAACTGGTTCATCTGAGTATCTGTCAGACCAACAATAGCAATCAACTTTAGTATGATGCGGTTTTGGTTTGCCACTCGTTCTTCTAACCCGACCGTGGGTAGAGTAGAGCCATGAGCCATTGGGGATTGGGTGGATGTGCCGGCTTGTTGAGTAGTGGTTGTGGTGGTGGATGTGGTGAAGATGGGTGGAGGCATGGGAGTGGATAGTGGTGGAGTAGTGTTGGGTAGTATGGGTGATGTGGTGGTTGGTGTATAAGTGGTGGAAGGAGTATCAGTGGATGTGGTAGTGGTAGTGGCTGAGGTAGTGGTAGTGGTGGTGGTTGAGGTAGTGGTAGTGGCTAAGGTTGTGGCAGTGGCTGTGGAAGATGTGATCAATGTGAGGCCTCTTATTGTTTTTTCACAAGGATGGGTCATCCTCTTCTTCCTGGAGCCATTTGTTGTAGAGGCTCCCCCTAAGCAGATAGGCTGGTTAGGTGTGTAGGTGGGATCAATGACATCCGTATCATCACCTGTAGTACCAGCTAGGCATCCACTGACCACCTCTATTCCCTTCTCAGTAGCCACGACCCGGCTCCCAACTGTCCTAACCAGAGGCTCATTATCGGACTCTTCTTCTTCATCTATCGTACAGTGAGGAAGTGGTGGACATATATTAGACGTGTCAGTGGCCCTTGAATGACTGGGGCTAGCATCTCCGCCACCTTGACCATCATCAAGGTCATCATCATCATCGTCATCTTCTTCAGTGGGAACCTCTAGGGGCTCAACATCTGAATCATTGTCGTCGTGACGCCACTTCTTGTGAGACGGTGCCACATAATCTTCGTTGGCCAAATGCCTAAACAGTCTCCTGACCGGGGGCTTCACCTGCTTCCCCTAGTACACCTTCATTCTACCCATGTAGTGTCATCCATAACCTCCATAACAATAGCATCATCCTTCTCTTTCGGCAGCAGAGGAAGCTTCTTGTCAATGATCATCTGTAAACACCTTGGGTACATGCAGAAGCCCTCCTTGCCCTTAGCTTCGATGTTCTCTATCATGTAGGAGAAGAGCATGTGGGAGAAACTAACAAGTGGTTTAGTACCAGAGCAACATATGCATTCTGGATTTGATCAGACTCCTCATCGAATCCTCCTCCCTTGATGCTATGCACTTAAGGATGACATGAGCCAAGTACTTGAACTGGGGGCACAAGTTGCTCTTGTTCCCTAGTGTACCTCATCCTTAGAAAGCATCCCCGAATAGTCAGGGGATGCAACTTCGTTGGGTGGGCACCGTCCTCACCCAGATCCAAGACTTTCCTTAGATCTGCTGTAGCGATCCTAATCTCTTGTCCAAAGATTGAGCTCCAAATACTGTGGGGCTCAATGGACCTGTCAACCGTAGCACCTTCCTAGAAGGTCTACTGTATAGATCGGTAGGGTGTGCATGGATCAAAGATAGCCTTGTAAATCCTTGATCTACGTAGAAGGCTATAATCCCCGCAAACTCGGAAGCATTTTGAGAGGTAGCATCTAAGTGAGCACAGATATTGTGCTTGGTGCTCATCATCCATCAATGAGCCATGTTGTTGAAACAAAAGAAAAATATATGCTAGATTTGTGCATAACAGAAGACATTTGGAACTTAAACTGTTTTGATCAAACTTGTTCAGTTGTGCGACTGAAACATACGACTTAGTTTTAGTCGTACGATTGAGTTCAGTCATACGATTGAGCCTGCAGCTGAGTTCAATCGTGCTATTGAGCCTGCGACTGAACTTAGTTGTATACTACACCATGCGGTTGAGTCAGTCATGCGATTAAACCCATACGCATGATTCATTCGTGCGATTGGATCGTGCACCTGGCTCAATCGTGCGACAGAAGTTCATTAGCATGTCCATTCGCATCCTTCACTGTTGAACATCTTGGAGTTGCACCTATGTGAAAACTTTATGTTATACCTCGTGTTTAGACTCATTAGACTCGCAGGGACTCTAAATACCACTTAATGTCCTTTAAATAAACTTTTATGTCCATTTAAGTGGTCTATTTTTAGGGTTTAGTCTTGGTTCTAGGTTTTAGCATGATTGGTCCTTAAAGGTGCAATTAAGACATTCATTTGGATCGATTTTAGTTGCCCAGTACCTATAGATGAGTAGAACAAACATTAGGATCACAATCAATCGGTAAAATCAGTCAAATGAAATTAGAGCAGAGTATGTGTGTATGGGCGATTTGGGAGAGCTTTGAAGGGTGGTAAGGGTTATGAACAACTGACCCCCTTATTTATACTATTTTTAATTTCAGTCGTGCGATTGGAGCCATAGGCATGCTTCAATCGTGCGACTGGGTTTCTGTCGTGCGACTAGCTCATACTCCTTCATCCATTCGTACGATTGGTTCAGTCTTGTGGTCCAATCTCATGGTTGTCCAATACTCATGGTCCAATCATGTGACTGGCTCATACTTATGATACAATCGTGCGATTGGCTCATACTTATGATTCAATCATGTGATTGGCTCATACTTATGAGTTTGACCTCATACACTTTCAAACACTTAAAATTTTTAACTTTTAATTATATCATTATGACCTTTGATCATATTAGACATGACCCATTTAATTTAACACCATTTGATCACCTCAGACGTGATCCTTTTAGTTTGGAACCAACTGATCACCTCAGACGTGATCCTTTTAATTTAAAACCGATTGGTCACCTCAGACATGACCCTTTTTTATGAGTGATTTACAAATTCATCTAGTTGTATAGTCCGACATTTACGCAACAAGAAAAACTAGAAAATAGAAAATAACTTGAAATTCAAAAGAAAACAATACGTGTTTTTGTGGTTTGGGGTTTGAGATGGATGGAAACCTTTTAGAATACATCTAACTGATTTTACTTCCTTTGCAGAACAACTTCAAGTTAATTTGATCATTTCTGCAAAGATTCATTATGGAATCATACAGGTATAACATAATCATTTTGGAACCCCTTTTAATATGCACTTTGATGCTAGATTCTTGTTTTGTCTGAGAGTTAATAGCATTTTCAAGAAATCATACTAGAGCTATAAGATGTACATAATGATTTTGACTGTCAAGAGTTGCAGCCATGATGATTGTCAGTATATTTGTCCACTTAAATCCATACATAGATTTTTGACTCATATTAGTGATGACTTAGGTTACATTATTTCAACAAGCATTTGTGGATCCCACACATATATGGTAATCAACATTCCTTAAGAGATTTCTTAGCGGTCTATAGGTATTTGACAAGAAGAAACTATTCTAAGAGCTTTCAAAGAGATGCCAAGCCTCAGGTTAGTGCCATCGCATATCAGAGAGGCACAAACAACAATGAATTCTAGAATATTTAGGTTATGCTTATCCCCAGGTTAGTGCTACTGCACAACAGAGAGGCACACAACCTATCTTCTTGTTAGAGCATTTATTATTCTTTTGCACACAATGCACCAACAACATTAGTCGTTAGCTTGATTGCTTTTAGCAGTTTTTCCATGTGTTTCACTCAATTTATGGTCATCCGCATATATTTGTGGCGTTAATTTTGCTCGTCACCCATTATTGGAAATGCATTGATTGTGTTAACCAGGGATAAGATGAGAACCCACAACAAGTTGAACAAATTAGTTTGAATTTTATTCACCAATGAAGTCTACTTAACTTTAGTGTTGAATCTACCGACATATCATATAATGAACTAGCAACCTCTAGGTCTACTTTCTCTATGTTACCTCAATAGCAGACTAGTTTTACCATCATTTTTCTTTTATTGTGCTTAGACTTCTTAGACTTGTAATTTGAATTTAGCATTTTGAACCAACTAGTTTTGAAGTCCCAAACAATTTGTTCCCTGTGTACTATCATTTTCCATAAACTTTAAATCATAATCATCGATTTCATTCATTTCTTTCGGCTAATTTGCATCCCCACGATTTTTAAGTAAATAAATACCGCAACAAAGTAAAACTAAACTAATCAGATACTATTCTCCCCCTAAAATTCTAAAAACAAAAATCTTTTTGTGTTTTTGGATTTTAAAAGACAGGAAAATAAAATTAAAATAAAAGAAAATAACTAATAACTAAGAAACTAATTGTCGGACTAAGAACTGTCGTCTTCATGAATCACGTCACTTTTTCTTCTTCACGCCATTAACCTCTAAAAGAAAAAAAACACATGGTTTGTCAAATGCTTTAGTGTAGAGGTTAGCTCGTTGAAAATTAGTATTAATTTTAACAACATTAATTAATTGTTTTTCAAAACAGTCACGTATAAAGTGATATTTAATACCGACGTGTTTTGTTTTCGGGTGTTGGACCGGATTTTGGTGACAGCAATTGCAGCTGAATTATCAACAAAAATGGGGGTGTTAGAAAATTTAAAATTGTAGTAGCGCATTTGATGTTGAATCCAAATGATTTGTGAACAAAAACTTGTAGCAACAACATATTCAGCTTCACAAGTTGACAGAGCAACTGATATTTGCTTCTTACATTGCCAGGTGACTAACCATCTACCAAAGAACTGACATCCCGCTGATGTTGACTTGTAATTCATCTTGCCACCACCATAGTCTGAGTCACCATACGTTGTAAGCTCAAAGTCATCATCATGAGGATACCACAACCCAAGTGTTGGAGTACCCTTCAGATAACTAAATATCCGTTCAACTCCTATGAGATGATTTACTTTTGGTTTTGCCTGATATATGGAACAGAGACAAGTGGCATACATAATATCAGGACGAGAGGCTGTGAGGTACATTAGAGATGCGATCATTCCTCTATACATGGTGTCATCAACCAGATCACCATTTTCGTCGGGTGCCACATCATGGTTAGTGGCAAGTGGATTTCCAGTAGTTTTAGCATTCTCCTTGCCGAAACGACTAAGGATATCTCCTACATATTTGGTCTCATGCAAGAAGATTCCTTTTGGTGTCTGATCCACCTGTAATCCAAGAAAGAACTTTATCTCCCCCATGGCACTCATATCAAACTCTGCTTTCATTACAGATTCAAATTCTTTTCATAATTCTTCCTTTTTGGAACCGAAGATTATGTCATCCACATATATCTGTACCAGGAGTAAATCACCATCCTTTTCTTTGATAAATAACATGCAGTCAATAACTCCTCTGCAAAACCATGTTTCACTAGATGAGTTGAGAGTTTCTCATGACAGGCTCTAGGGGATTGATGGAGCCCATAAAGAGCCTTGTCCAGTTTATAAACTCTATCCCGATGATAAGGATCCTTAAATCCTTCGGGTTGACTGAAGTAGACTATTTCACGGATTTCACCATGAAGGAATGCGATTTTCATATCCAATTGATAAACTTTAATCTTCATGTAGGATGCATAGGCTAAGAAAATGCAAATTGCTTCCATCCTTGCCACCGGTGCAAACACTTCATTGTAATCTATGCCTTCGACTTGTTAAAACCCTTGAACCATAAGTCGAGTCTTATTTTTGATTATGACTACTTGGTCATCTTTCTTACACTTCAGCACCCATTTAGTGCCAATCACCTTAGCACCTTTTGGTCTGTCCACACGAGTCCATACTCCTAACTTCTTAAACTGTAGGAGTTCTTCTTGCATAGCACTTACCCATGCCTTATTGTTTAAGGCTTCAGTTACATATTTTGGCTCAAATGGAGACACAAAACATCGATAAGCACCATGGTGAAGATATCTTTTTTCCATGACTGAGGCATAATGAGCTGAGTATAAATGACTTTGTCTGTACTCCCGATCGAACATCCCCAATGATGTTGTCCAAGGAATGATAAACATTAATTCAAGATCCGGGAGTGGTGGGAACAACTACCTCAGTATCCAGATTGTGAATCCCAGTTTCAGTATCTACAGTTGTTGGCGTATAAGGTTCAGAATTGTCAGAGGCATCAAGATTTGATGCTTGTGTACTTTCATTGGTGGGAACCTGTTCCTCCTGGTTCACATTTCAGTCTCAACTGCTTCATCATCAGAGGATGAATCACTTACTTCAAGGTCTCCCCCTCAAGGGCTAGAAGTATCATCTAATGGAGCAATTAATGTCGAGTATGGTGGAGGAGTGTTCAGAACAGCGTACATCATCCTAGCAGACAACTCGTCATCAGGATGGTTGAGTGGTAAAAAATCCATCATAGTCAACAAAGAATGAGGGTCCTTTTCTATGACATTCGTCACCACAAGGTCTGTCAATTAACGTGGTTTTCATTAACTTTCCCTTGATCGTTCATTTCTCATCTTTATTAACTATTTGTGTGGATATGATGCTTGCTTTATCGTCCTTATACTTGTGTTTTTATCGTTAACATATGATGCACTTAAAACTTTTACAAATTCCATCACCATTATCACTAAATACATCATTCTTATATAATATTATTTTCATTAATAAAACCATTTTTAAGTTACCAATTATCATTAAATACATTTTTAGCATCAATATAACTAACTTATTAACTTCATTTTCAACCGAAACAAATTTGAGAAACTCGAGGGCTAAGTGCAAGGACCAAGTGTGTCAATTTGCAAACTAGGGCTGGGTATATAAACCCTATTTCCAGCCCCTTCATTCTCCATCTTCTTCTTCTTGATTCTTCTTCTTCACTTTACATCTTCTTCCTTGCACCTAAACCGCCCCGTTTGGTCTTGTTTTCTTCGTCTAGACTTCGACTACAACCTAGTCTACTCTACCCTTGCACGTAGACGACCTTGGTTGTCCCTTTCTTGCTCGTTTTCCTGTTGTCCATTTTAGGGTTTCGGGTGTTCGGGTCCAACCCGAACACATGTGGTCGCGTGGGTGCATGTGATGTCTTTCTGCGTGTTCTTCTTGTTTGTGTATGTTTGTAGTGTGTTTCTAAAAGTCCTCGTGTTGTAAAACCCATGCACGGAGCAGCCGGAGGCTACTCTGCACTTCTGCAGTCGCGATTTTTCTGTTTAGGCGACTGGGTCGATCATGCGACTGAGCCGTGCGACTGGGTGAGTCGTGCGGCTGTGTGTATGTGTGCGATTGAGTCATGCGGATGAATGATGTGTGCGATTGAGTCAATGCGGATGAATGATGTGTGCCATTGTGCGTGTGTCGCATGACTGAAATGCCAGTTGCACGAATGGAGGTTCAGTCATACGAATGAAGCTTGATGGCTTTTTCTTTTTAAGCATCTTCTCTCATCTTTCTCTTTGTTGTCTTTTTCTCTTTGGGTACTTCAAGTTCAAGCTGTTTATGATACTCAAACTCTATGTACTCAAAGGACAAGGGAAGAAGTGTATCTGCCTGATATAGGCATGTGGCACATAAGTAGTTGATCATATTGATCCTATGAGTTTCTTTGTCTACCTGAGGTTCTTATGGAGCCACAGCCTATTGTTCAGGACTTTCTTAAACTGGTAAAAGGGTAGGAACATGTTTGTAGAGCCTTTTCAGTCTCTTTTCTTCCTTAATCTACAGAAGCAATCTTCTATCCTCTACTTCTTTCCTTTCTCTTGACATCTCCATGTCAGCCAGTTCATTTAGTTCTTCTAAGGGGAGAGATATAATATCATCAATGTCATAGTTCCTAGTTTGCAACTGCCCTCAACTCATCATCTTGAGTGTTTGGTTTGGGGGTAGCCCAAATTACAGCTTCCATCCTGCAGACCTATAGGAACTTTCTCCCCTTAGCTTCCTCTTCCTCTATCTCTCTCCTCCTCCTCCATCTCCTCAGGAGTTAGAATCCCTTTCTCTTTGTCACCCACAGATTTTTATGACACAGGGTGGAGAAAACTTTGGCCTTTATTGCTTGGTGTAGCATCTAAGCTCTGGCCAGAGAAGGGTTGTGATACACCTTCACGAGTAGGTGGTTCATTAAGGGAATGAATTGCTGAAGTAGTTGTAGATGTGGTAGGAGGCCTTCAATCAAGGTTTCCCCTTCGAAGTTAATCTTAGGGTCTGCCTCAACATCCAGTTGACCAATAGTATTACCTAATTGCCTTTGTCTCCTTCTTAGATTGAACTCTTTAGTTATTGTGTCATGAATCCTTTGTGGCAGCGTGTCAGGTTGTCTAGATTGGCTTGGATTGACAATTCGAATCTTAGGAAGTGCATTTCAACATCCAGTTGACCAATAGTATTTTGAACTCTTTGGTGCGTGAACTGTAGACGCGGCCAAAATATTCAAAACATCCAAAGTCTCTCTCCATGCATGCACCAAAAAACTATTGTAGAAATGCTTCAAAAGTTTTACACCTTGCATTAGAAATATTCTAAGTGTAAAATCTTCCGAAGCCAAGACCAACATCTTCCGAAGCCAAAAGTGAAGTCTTCCGAAGCTTCAAGACAAAGTCTTCCGAAGCCAAAGAGTAAAGACCGATTTCTTCTGAAGACTTTTATGAACATGCTTTTATCTTATGTACTTTACTATAAAGCTGGACCACCTTCCCGCTGCAACTCTATTTAGTCACCAACTTACAAGAGTTGATGAAAAGGTCCATGCTTTTGGTAACTGTACATTGAGGTCTTGAGTATGAGCTTTCTACTTTATGTACTTAATCCTTTTTGTAATATATTAGGATGTGAGCTATGGCATGTCATAGTCACTAGTCAAAAGACAATCTACCTTTTGACTCTACATTTGATTTTGTTGTCTAGTCTTATGTATCCAGCTGGCGTTCAAAGTATGGCTAGCTACAGGATGTCGTATATGTATCTCCGGTACTTGTAACTTTCCATTATGCTTTGTAACACTTTGTAATATAATTGAGAAGCAATATACAGCATTCTTGAAACCCAAATACTTGTATTGTGTTATGTCTCTCATTTACTTGTGTTCTTAGCATCTTTTATTCTAGTTAACCAGTTCCCTATTTGATCTGTTAAGTGTTCTAAAGAACTCTCCAGAACTGTATTGTTGTGTTGTAAAGTGCATTACCCCTTCTAACGGTCTTGCACATGTTTTCTCTGTCTATGAAAGAAATCAGTCTTTGGCTTTAGAAAACTTTATCTTTGAAGCTTCAGAAGACTTCATCTTTAGCTTCGGAAGATACGGTCTTTTGGATTCGAAAGATTTGATACTTAGCATAATTCATTGAGTTGTATCAAATCTTTCGAAGTAACTTCCTTATACTTCATACTTGCATGCTAAGAGCTCTAGTTGTTCTTTGGTTAGCTTCTAATTGTATTCCTTACACTTATACATTACAACTTCCACCACTTATTCTTATATATCCAATTATGCATGTATCCTTTCTAAAAATAATACTACAGTCCATTACCTATTCTCCCTACTTCTCCCCAAATACATCGGCCATAGTTAACAACCAAAATGTGTTAGACAAATGTTTTCAAGAAGAATAGTCGTTTGCATGTCAAGTGGTTGGTTTAGTGGAAAGAGGGTTTGTTTGAAGATGCAATGTGAAAAGATGCCAACTTTATTTCTAGTTGGTTTTCTTCATTTGATCCTTAGGGTCAAGGATCTTCTAAAGGGAAGGTATTGCAACGATTCAAGAAATGATCTGAGCTAAGCAAAGTTGACTGAGTTCACTGGGTTAAGAAAGAGTTGACTAAGTCAAATAGTTAGTGATTTAGTGTGTAGTCGATTGTTGTAATAAATAGCTAAGAAAGGTTAGAGGAAATCATGTATGAAATTGTAACTAAATTTCCGCTAGTTCTGTAAGGCCCCGTTCCCGGGACAGTTGGATCCTCATCGCATATAAAACATATATTTTCATCAAATTACATAAAAACGTCGTAGTGGAAACATTTAAACAAAACATTCCATTTCAATATAATAGCTTTTGCAAAATATATATCGTTATCCAATTACAAAACCCAAGTTGCATTACATCACAAAAGAATTATAAATGGCTTCCATCCCAAAAGATCTGAATAGCCACCTCGTGCCATCCTCAGCAATCATTACCTGCCACTGGAAATATAAAATTCAGCGTTGTTGAGTGAATTCTAGTTTTATAATAAAATATACTTTTCTTTCATTAAAACCGTTCTTTACATTCATGCGATCACGCAACATACGTACACATAGATAATATCATTATTATCTTCCTTATTCGTTCTTTCTTCCACTTTTCATATCTTCCGTACCAATACCATGTGCTACACCCCAAACTATATGGCTACTGGGCTGAAGTCTATAAATGGACAGGTATACATGGTGCCACGGTACCAAGGTAAGCGGTAGAGGTTCTATACAAATGGTCGATCACAAAGAATGACCCCAATGTGCATCCTCCCGGGGTAGCGAACCCGCACACCGTTAGGCTAACACCTTTTAATGGTGTGTCCCTTCCATATATTTGCTTGCAAGACTTTCTTTACTTTTATCATTTATTAATGCGTGCATTCTTCCTTCATGATCCTCTTTCATTATCTTTCGCTTTTCGTTACATAATACTTTCATTTCATTCATTAACATACAACGCAAAGCCATGAGAAAGATAAGCATACGTCATAACAAGGAACATAACATACACAGTCATCATCATACAGGGCAACATCATACATACATACATAATCATGCAACATCATCATCATCATGCCCAACATACTCTCTAAGGCCTCAACAGTCATCTTACATGAACTTACGGGACTTCCCATGTCACAACCTACATCTGCACTTCCCCCCGAAAGTCAGAACATAAACTACGTTTTCCTCGGGTACAACAGCCCTACTTGGATGCATGGGCACCCTTCAATCGCATGGCCTTCAGGCGACTGAACATCATGCAATTGGACCAATGCGGATGAACACCTATGCGGATGAACACCCAATCATGCGAATGGACTCCATGCGAATGAGTCCCATGCAAATGGACCTAATGCGGATGGAACTAATACGGCTGAACATTTATGCGACTGGGGTCTCAGTCGTGCAAATGAACCCTCTGTCGTGCGAAAGAACCCTTAGTCGTGCGAATGAACCTCAATCGCACCTATATCGGCCGTATGGCCTCCATTTGGTCGCATAGCCCTAGCTGGTGCAGAATGCAGTTCAACCCGAACCCAATCTACCATTTTCGACCTCCAAGCTCATCTAAACCCATTCTAAGCCCAAATCAACCATCCTAAACTTAGGAATGCATACCACAACACCAATCAAGCACACACAAGCTCAAAAGCAAGACCCAACGAATCATAGACATACCCCACATACATAAACGGGTCAACACACATATACTTCAAAAACCCGATTTTCAAATGTGTTCCAACCCCAAAACCATTCAAAACGTGTAAAAGAGGGGTCCTAGAACTCACACAAACGACCACAACGAGAAGAGCTTTGATTTGACTCGCTACATGACGATTTGGCACCCTTGAATCTACCCAAACCAACTTTTCTTCCTTTTTCTCTCTTCTTTCTCTCTATACCGAAAATGTGAGTGTGGGGAGATGGTAATGGCTGCCCTCTCCCTTCAAATATCACCACCTACCCAACTTTCTCTCGTTGGCGAGTTTGGTCCCTTGACTTTGGACTTTATTTTTTTTCTTCATTCGTCAGCTTCAAAATAAATAAATAACCAGGTGTTACAAGTCCACCCCTCTTAAATAGGTTTCATCCTCAAAACCTATTATTCCTTGAACAAACGTGGGTAATGCTGTCTCATTTATTCCATAGTCTCCCATGTTGACTCGGATCCCTTCCTGTGCTTCCACTATACACGCACAGAAGGAACCACTTTATTTCTCAGCCTTTTCTCTTTTCGATCGATGATTGCCACTGGTTGCTCCACATAATTGAGTTGTTCGTCTACTTCGATATCCTCCAGTGGAACAATCATGTCTTCATCTGCCAAGCACTTTCTTAGATGAGATACATGGAATGTCGGGTGAATTCCACTTAACTCATCCGGTAACTCCAGTTAATAGGCCACCTCTCCTACTCGAGCAATAATTCGAAAAGGGCCTATGTACCTTGGGCTCAATTTGCCCTGCTTCCTGAATCGGATGATACCCTTCCAAGGTAAGACCTTTAACATAACCCAGTCACCCACCTGGAACTCAATTGGTCTGCGTTGTTTATCAGCATACGAGTTCTGTCTATCTTTAGTTGCCTTCATGAAGGCCTTGATCTTTTCGAGCTTTTCAGTCATAGCCTCGATTACCTCGACGCTCCCTAACTCCTTCTGACCAATGTCACCCCAACAGACGAGTGTTCTGCATCTCCTACCGTATAGCATTTCATAAGGTGGCATACCAATGCTTGCATGATAACTGTTGTTGTACGAGAATTCAGCTAACAGTAAGTGGTCATCCCAACTTCCTCCAAAATTGATAACACATGCCTGAAGCATGTCCTCCAATGTCTGAATGGTCCTTTCTGAATGACCATCAGTTTGGGGATGATAAGCTGTGCTAATATGTAACCTCGTCCCCATAGCGTTGTGGAATTTCTTCCAAAATTTAGATGTAAACTGGGTGTCACGATCAGACACAATAGACACCGGCACATCATGATGAGTTATAATTTCCCTGATGAATAGATCAGCCAACTTCTCAGACGAATATGTATCGCGGATCGGTAGAAAGTGAGCACTCTTCGTCAAACGGTCAACTATCACCCATATGGCATCGTACCCTTTTGGGGTACGCGACAGCTTCGTAATGAAATCCATGGTGATGTGCTCCCACTTCCATTCCGGTATATCCAAAGGTTGGATCTTCCATACGGCTTCTGATGCCCGGCCTTCACCTGTAGACAAGTAAGGCATTTACTCACATACTCCACCACGTCACGTTTCATACCCGGCCACCAATAATCCTTCTTCCTGTGTTGATACATCTTTGTGGCACCTGGATGAATGGAGTATTGAGTCTTGTGAGCTTCATCCCAAATCTTCACCCGTAGATCCCCATAATGAGGAATCCACACCCGTCCAAATTGGGTTCTAACACCAAGTGTGTTTTCACCCAACTCCACAACCAGACCACTCATTCTTTCCGAGTTAAGATGATCTTCCTTCAATGCCTCATCTTGAAACTGTTTAACTTGCTTCATCATGTTAGAGGTCATGATTAGCTGATACCCCTTCACCCGAATAGGCTCGGGCCTCTCCTTTCGGCTAAGGGCATCAGCCACCATGTTGGCTTTGCCCGGATGGTAATGGATTTCGCAATCATAGTCCTTTATAAGCTCCAACCATCGTCTCTTCCTCATGTTCAGATCTTTTTGCTCAAAGAAGTACTTCAAGCTCTTGTGGTCAGTGAAAATGGTGCACTTCGTCCCGTAAAGATAGTGCCTCCAAATCTTTAGTGCAAAGACCACGGCTGGTAGCTCCAATTCATGAGTAGGGTAACTGACCTCATGAAACTTCAACTATCAGGATGCATAAGCTATAACCTTCCCTCTTTGCATTAACACACATCCCAACCCCGAGTAGGAAGCATCAGAATAAACCACCAGATCTTCACTTCCATTGGGTAATGACTGAACAGGAGCTTGAGTCAATCTCGTCTTCAATTCTTCGAACGCCTTCTCTTGAGCTTGACCCCATACAAACTTTACATCTTTCCGGGTCAACTTAGTTAATGGAGAAGTAATCTTAGAGAAGTCTTGGATAAATCTTCTACAGTAGCCTGCCAAACCCAAGAAGCTACAAATCTCGGATGGCATCTTTGGAGACTTCCATTGCATCACTACCTCCACCTTTGCTGGGTCCACCATAATCCCATCAGGATTCACCACATGACCCAAGAATTGAACCTCACGCAACCAGAGCACACACTTGGAGAACTTAGCGTACAACATCTCCTTTCTCAACGTCTCCAAAACCTCCCGAATGTGACCGGCATGCTCAATCTCGCTCTTCGAATAAATTAGGATATCATCAATAAACACAATCACTGATTTATCCAACATCGGCCGACACACCCAATTCATCATATCCATAAAAGCAGCTATCGCATTGGTCAAACCAAAAGACATGACAAGGAACTCGTAGTTACCATAACGTGTGCAGAAAGTTGTTTTAGGAACATCATGCTCTTTCACCTTCAGCTGATGATAGCCAGATCGAAGGTCTATCCTTGAAAACCAACTGGCACCTTGAAGCTGATTGAACAAATCATCTATTCTTGGTAAGGGGTATCGGTTCTTCACCGTCAACTTATTCAGCTCATGGTAGTCAATACACATCCTCATACTACCATCTTTCTTCTTCACGAACAGGACCGGAGCACCCTAAGGGGAGATACTCGGCCTAATGAACCCCTTATCAAGCAGCTCTTGCAACTGGTCCATCAACTCCTTCATTTCCGTTAAACTCAATCTCTCTATCAGGTGGCACTCCCGGTAAGTCTTCAGGGAACACGTCTGGAAAGTCACACACAACCGGTACGTCAGACAGTTGTGGTGTTGGCGTATCCACATCCTTTACATAAGCCAAGTAGGCGCCGCATCCATGCCTCATACACTTTCCCGATCCCCATAAACAGTTACCTAACTCCCATCAGGCGCTGTCAAACGAATCATCTTCTTGTGACACACAGTGTTTGCCTTGGAGTCCGCCAGCCAATCCATCCCAAGAACCAAATCGAAACCACCTAAGGTCATCATGAACGGTCTAACAGGAAACTTATGACCTTCTAGCTCCATATCACAGTTCTCTATCACCTCAGAAATCCTGGTAGACTTACCTATGGCAGTTTCTACATCAAAGGGCGCGTCAACGCGTCTACTACTAACAGGCAGCTTAGCACAGCAAGCAGCAGAAATAAAACTTTTACTGTCACCCAAATCAAATAACACAGAAGCTAAAGTTTGGTTCACCAGAAATGTACCGGACACAACGTCAAGGTTCGTCCTAGCCTCCTCCTCTGTCATAGTGAATGCCCTGGCGCTTGCCCTCAGTCCTTCACTTCCCGTCTTCTGCACCCCGGAACCCTCAGCCCTCGGCTTCTTGCAATCTTTACTCATATGACCACTCTCCCCACTATTGAAACATCTGCCCGCACGGAAATCCTTTGCGATGTGCCCCGTCTTCCCACATTTGAAGCACATTTTCAATCCCAACCTACATTCTCCCGCATGCTCCCTTCTTGTTAGGACCTGGTATTTGAACGAAATACCTGGAGATTAGCGTGTAAACCAGATCAAATAGTGCGGAATCCTATTTGATTGGAGATCCAATCAGTGAGAACACACGAAGAATCAATCAAGAATTGAAACTAACGTTAGAAATCGATTGGGAATCAATCTAATGTGTTCTATGAACTTGGAGAACGAATTGGGAGGCTTCTGGACGGCTAGGGTACGTCTGGAATCGTAATTAATCAAGAGTCTTTATTTTTCACGAATTGAGTTGTATTTATAGGTTGGTATTATTCAATCGTGCGACTGAACCATTAGTATGGTTCAGTCGTGCGATTGAACCATGCGGTTGATTCATCCGCACGACTGAGTGTTCAGTCGTGCGACTGAGCCAATCTTATGTGTCAATCATACGACTAATCCAGTCACCCGGTTCAGTCGTGCGATTGAGTCATTCGTATGAAGTTGTTCATGCTTATGGTCCATTCGCATTATTCGCATGAGAACTTCATTATGTTAAGTTTGAATGTATTAATTAGTAAAACTTATATGTAAACATTCAACCAATCACTAACTTAATTAACCAATTTTATATCAACTCATTAATGAAATATTAATCATTACAAATCACATCAACCAATATCATTTCATTCATCATATCAAATTACACCAGAATTAGATAAACAAGATCTATTACATTTCATATCATGATCTAGGGACATACATGTATCAACAAACTCCCACTTGGACCTAGATCTCTCTAATCTTTTGTTTTCTGCATAACCTCTTTGTATTTCTTGTACTTCTCCTCTTTTATGACTCCCGTGTGTATCTCAAACGCGAAGCAGAGTCATATAACTTTCTGGAACTGGAGGGCTTGTACAATATCTTGCGTATCATAGAACAGTGGCCACTTGTATAGTGTATATACATCACTTTTCGACAAGTTTGTAAGCCACATCGGGTCGAATACCCTGATAGTATCCATTTGTCCCTCTTTGCTTAAGACTATGACCGCTTCAGCTGTTCTCCAATCATAGTACCACCACTTAAAATGTGGAGTGAAATCCTGTGGCATTTCCCTGAGTGGGATTCTCGACATTGTGCGCGGAGGATTCCACTTCAACACTATCTTAGGCTTGCCAGTAATGACATCAACCTCAGACCTTCTGATATACCTAGTAGGCTGTTGGGGTATGAAGTTAACCCATCTAGTGTGGTACTCCTTCTTTAGAGCAGCCTCAACCAGCCTGACATCTTCCTCGGGTCAGCATACAAAAGCTTTAGTTTGGCCAACTGGTTGAGCTCAAAACCTGGTAGAGTCTTCAGATCATGTGGGAATCTGAAGTACTCTATGCCCTGTTCTCTCTTAACTGCATACGCATTGATATCTTCAAAATACGCCCATGCTATGATCCTTCCTGACACCTTGTGATGTTTCTTGACTCTATAGAGTTTGGTGTAGGAATCCTTATTTGGTGCAGTACGTTGGGCTCTAACTTCTTCAAAACATGCAGCCCACTCAGCCTTTCGAATGTCAACATCATCATTTGAGGCTTGGGCTGTGTCTTCTGCTTTCTCTGTTTCTTGCTCCATATTGTTCAACACCTCAATAGTATCGCTGACAAGGGATTCACCCAGATTGGGGACCACATTACCCTCATTCTCAGCGTACCGAGGGTACTCCTCGGCAGTGACATCTTCGATCTCTACATCATCAACATCGTTGAGCTCTTCATCACTAGTCGAATCGCATGTTGGGGCATCTTTTACTATTTCATCTGGATTTAGCTCGAAAAGCTCTGTGAGTTGTTCATTTGATAGGTCATGAATTATTTCCCCTTCTTCAGGGGTATAATTCACTGACCTCCTGATAATCCCTTGCAGATCAAGAATCATTGTTAGCTGAGACTTGACCTGCTAAAGGGGAGCAACATCAAACTCATCTCTTTGGTAATTTTGATCTGTTTGATTTAAACATACCACACATAAATCATTAGTAACTAATCAAACAGAAAGGCATTAAAGTAATATAAACATTAAATACATTGTGTTCAATTACATGATTCAAATACAAAAGAAGATAAATACATAAACATCTAATCTTTACTTTTTTCTTGTATCATGGTTTCATCACTTGGAGGGGCAGAGGTAGAAGCGGATTGATCTTGTCTGTTCTTTGTCCTTTTCTCTTGACCTGTAGCAGTGGCCGATGCAGGTGCATCCCCTCCTTCTGCTTCTTCATCATCCTCAGTATCACTCTCATCATCCTCATCATTATCTTCATCATCTTCATCTCTGTCTCCTTCCCTGATTCAATGGCACCTCTTTAGATCCTTTCAGTTTTAACAGGATGATCTTCCTTGCCTTCTCCAGCTCCTCTATTTGCTTGCTTTATATGACACTTTGAGCTTGGAGTTGGTCCATCTTGGTGCTCTGAGCAGCCAACTGCTGGCCTGCTCCTCAATTACTCGAGCCTGCTCTGCAATTTTGTGAGATTGTGCAGCAGTCAGGTCGGTAAGCTGGCGGATCTGAGCTGTCTTTTCCTCATCAGGCGCCATAAGCGCATCACCATTCTGTTAAGCGCTAACAACTGTTCCTCTACCCCGATTGGAGGTAGAGGAGATCTATAAGTGGTGAGGGATGGGCTGAGGGTATTGATTGGTGTGACGTGGTGGTGGAGGTGGCTGTAGTGAAGATAGGTCTGTATAGTGGTGGAGGTGATGAGGGAGTAAAGGATGTGGTGGTGGAAGGAAACTGTGCTGTGGTGGTAGGTATGGTGGGGGCTGTGGTAGATGTGGTGGATGTGGTGGATGTGGTGGCTGTGGTGGATGTGGTGGCAGTGGTGGATGTGGTGGCTGTGGTGGATGTGGTGGCTGTGGTGGATGTGGTAGATGTGGTGGTGATGAAGGTCACCCTATGCTCTCTTCTTCTGGCCATGGGGTTTGGCCATTCTCTTCCTCCTTGTTCCAGTTGAGGTGGAAGCTCCCCCTAAAACCTGTCTGTGGACCCCGGAGCATAGCCTGGGTCAGTATCTGTATCTCGGAGTCCTCGGGTGTTCACCAAACCCCCTTACCCATGTTCTGTGGGAACAACTTTCCTTCCCACATTTCGTGTAAGTGGCTCCTCATCCGATTCATCCTCCTCCTCCACGTCAAGAAAAACTCCTGATGAAATTCCGCTGACTCGGTTACTTCTCCAGATGTGACGGACACTGTAGGTATAGAATAGACACAGTGCCTCTGAGTGGAATAGCAGCATCCCCACTGTCATCCTCATCGAGTCATGAGTGGGTAGGGCTATCTGTTGCATCAGAGTCACTGTCCTCGTGACGCCACTTTCTCTTTTCCGGCACCACATAGTCATCCCGAGCAAGATGACCAAACAACCTCCTGACAGGAGGCTTCACTTGCTTCCCCCGGTATACTTTCATTCTTCCCAGGTTAGTGTCATCCATTACCTCCAAACTACGAATCCTCCTTTTCCTTTGGCAGGGAAGGAAGCTTCTGATCTATTATCATTTGCATAAACCTCGGGTACATACAGAAGGCTTCCTTACCTTTCCCCTCGATGTTCTCCACCAGATATGTGAAGATCATCTTGGAGAAGCTGAACGGATGGTTCAGCACCAACGCAACGTATGCGTTCTGCATCTGGTCAGACAGCTGATCAAAACCATCTTTTCTTGAAGCCATGCACTTGAGCACGTGTGCAAGATATTTAAACTGGGGACAGAGGTTACTCTTGTTGAGTACCCCAAAATTGATGTCCCCAGAGTATTTGGCTCTAAGAAAGCATCCTCTGACAGTGAGGGGGTGTAAACGAGTTGGACAGTCAGCGTCATCCCCAATTGTAGTACAATCCTAAGATCCTCCTCTAAAATGGTAATAGCCTCGCCAAATATGGTACTTCTGATGCAATGAGGTTCAGATGATCTATCAACTGTAGCGCCTTCCCAGAAGGCTTGTTGAATGGATCGATATGGGGTGCAAGGGGTAGATATGGCATGTGCAATCCGTGATCTCAATAGAAAGTGATTATGCCAGAGAATTCTGCAGCTTCTGGATGTTAAGTCCAGATGAGCACATATATTGTGCTTTGTGCTCATAATCCATCTACGCCATCTGTTACACAAAGATAGTAAACATTAGTACCATTGACTAAAAAAGTCATGATATCCTTAAGCTTGAAGAACATCTTTCTGTCATGCGATTGAGATTGTGCGACTGAGTTCAAACATGCGATTGAACCGTGCGAAAGGGGTTCAGTCGTACGATTGAACCGTACGAATGGGATTCGGTCGTGCGATTGAACCCATACGTACCTCTGAGTGTGCGATTGGGCTCCTACGTATATACACTCATGCGGTTACATCAGTCGTGCGACTGAACTTCATACGCACGGTTCAGTCATGCGTATAAGCAGTTTGAGCCCTTCAGTCGTGCGACTGAAGTTCATCACGCTGTCCATAGCATGAAGAACAGACTGTTCAATTAAAATTACTTTTTCACCATTTTTGAGTTTTAGACATTGTTATCTGGTTCATTTGACTCGCAATTCATTCTTAAACCACCTAACATCGTTACTTTCGTTGTTTGAGTCATTTAGGTAGGTTATTTAGTCACTTAAGTCTCGGGTACTTTGCGAGCCCGAATGTACCGTTTTTTTCATCAAATTTAACGTTATGGGAGTGCATGTATACAGTAAATTACCTGTAGAGTCGATGTAGATTGGTCAGTAATCAAGAAACAGGTGTTTTGCGATCAATTGAAATTTTTGCAGAGTTGGGTTAATACGTGCGATTCAGGGTGATTTTGAAGGTGGTGAGTCTCTGCGACCGACTCCCCTTCTATTATATTAACCCTAGATTCAATCGTGCGACTGAGCTCATACGCACCTTTCAGTCGTGCGAGTGGAACTCAGTCGTGCGATTGGTTCAATCGTCCTTCTTCAGTCGTCCGACTGAATCTTAGTCGTGCGACTGAACTCACTCATTCTCCCTTAATCATCCGACTGGGCCAATCGTACGGGCCATTCGGTTGAATAGTCCATATTCATGGTCCATTCGTACGAATAGCTTCCATTGTATGATTGGTCCATACGGATGGTCCATTCATGCGAATAGGTCATATTTATTAACTTTTCTGCTAGTTTGAATATTTAACGTTTAAATCGCTTTAATTGCAGAAATTTACGTTATGAGCAGTTGATCATCTTAGACATGATCGTTTGACTTGAGAACCCTTTTATCACCTCAGACGTGACTGATTTAAGCTTTTAACACATATGTGGTCATCTCAGACATGACCCTTTTAGTGAGTTGATCCCTTACCAATTTTCATGATGTAGTCGGCAAACAAACAAAACTAAAGAACTAAATGAATAAAAATAAAAAAAACTAAACTGACATACAAAAATAAAACTTGGTTTTGGCTTTTTGTGAGAGGTAAATCCTAAGATGGAAATCTACTGGATTTAGTTCTGGAATAGACAGCTTTAACTCAGATTGACCATACCTGGACCAATTCAATTTTGGAATCATACAGGCAGTTCAAATCAGTTTGGACTTGTTATCAAAATCTTTTGATGCTCAATTCTTGGTGTTCATCCAGAGTCATTTGCAACTTTAGGAAATCAAACTGAAACTCTTAGATTACCACATTGATTCAAACTTTCAAGACTTGCACCCACAATGATTGTCAATATGTTTGTCCACTTAAATCCATACACAGACTTTTGACCCAAGCTGGTGATAGATTTAGGTTTACTTATTTCAACTAACATTTGTGAATCCACACTTATATGGTAATCAACATTCCTCAGGAGCTTTTGAGTGGTCTACGGTATTTTACAAGAAGAGACTATTCTTAGAGCTTTCAAGGAGAAGCCAATCCTCAGGTCAGTGCCATCGCACAGCAGAGAGGCGGCAAACAACAATGAATTCTAGAATATCTAGGTTATGCTTATCCTCAGGTCAGTGCCATCGCACAGCAGAGAGGCGCACAACCTATCTCCTTATTAGAGCAGCTTAATATTATTTTGCACCAAATGCACCAACAACATAAGTCATTAGTTTGATAGCATTTTTATTTCATTTTTTCTGGTGCTTTGCTCTATTTATGGTCATCCGCACACATTTGTGGTGTTTACATGCTCATTACCCCTTATTGGAATATTGTTGATTGTGTTAACCAGCGATAAGATGGGAGCCCACAGTCAGTTGAACCACTTAGTTTGATCTTGAGATCACCAGTCAAGTCTAAATCTATTGTGTTGAATCTACCGACATATCACTTGTGGTCTAGCAACCTCTAGGTCTGCTCTCATTGTGTTACCTTAAGAGTTACCAGTTTTTCTATCATCTTCCCTTTTCTAAATTAAAATTTCAAAGTCCCTCTTGATTTGTTCCTGTGTAGTATCATAATCCAAAGGGTTTGAATCGGTATCACAGATACCATCTACCTTATATCAGCTTCCACTCCTTCTCCCTCGTTTTTTTAATGTTGCTTGTTGACTTATTCTCCCCCTAAAATACTAAAATCAAATGGTTTCATTTTATTTAGGATTTTAATAAACATCAGAATAACATAAGTTTAATTTTAAACAGTCTAATTTAACCAAATAAACTCAAATAAAATGAAGAATTAACTAAGCTACATCGGACTACACATGATCATCATCAGGAATAACCTCACTTTTCTTTTCAACGCCGTTGACCTCTAGCAAATATTGAAAACGGGGTTATCAAAGGCTTTAGTATAGAGGTCAGCGCGTTGAAAATCAGTATTAATTTTTACCACATCAATTAAGTTCTTTTCAAAACAATCTCTTATGAAATGATATTTAATACCGATATGTTTGTCTTAGGATGTTGGACCGGATTTTTAGTTACTGCAATTGCAGCAGAGTTATCTACAAAAATAGGAGTAGAATAGAACGTTAAACCGTAATCCCGCATTTGCTGTTGAATCCAGATGATTTGTGAACAGCAACTTGCAGCAGCAACATATTCGGCTTCACAGGTTGACAATGCAACCGATGTCTGCTTCTTACACTGGCAGGTAATTAATCTTCTCCTAAAGAATTGACACCCTGCTGATGTAGACTTGTAGTTCATCTTGCAGCCTCCGTAATCCGAGTCACTATACACGTGAGCTCAAAATCATCATCATGAGGATACCACAACCCAAGTGTGGGTGTACCCTTTAGATAGCAAAAAATCCTTTTGACCCCGATCAGATGATTGACCTTGGGTTAGCCTGATATCTAGAACATAAACATGTCGCATACATGATATCAGGTCTTGAGGCAGTGAGATACATGAGGGATCCAATCATTCCTCGGTACATCGTGGCATCTACAAGATCTCCATTTCATCAGGTGCTATGTCGTGATTTGTAGCAAGTGGAGTACCGGCAGCAGATGCATTCTCCATGTCAAAGCGATTGAGAATGTCTCCTACGTACTTGGTCTGATGTAGAAAGATCTCATTTGGTGTTTGATCCACCTGTAGCCCGAGAAAGAACTTCATCTCCCCCATAGCACTCATCTCAAACTCTTTCTTCATAACTGCTTCAAACTCTTTGCATAACTCTTCGTTCTTTGAACCGAAAATTATGTCATCAAAATAGATTGGTACGAGCAGTAGGTCGCCATCTTTTTCTTTAATGAACAGCGTGCAGTCAATGACTCCCCTGCGAAAGCCGTGTTTCACAAGATGAGTTGATAGTTTCTCATACCAGGCTCTTGGAGCTTGATGAAGCCCGTATAAAGCCTTGTCGAGCTTGTAGACTCTATCCCGATGATAAGGATCTTCAAATCCCTCGGGTTGACTGACATAGACTGTTTCTCTGATTCCCCATGAAGGAATGCACTCTTCACATCTAATTGATAGACTTTAATCTTCATGTACGATGCATAGGCAAGGAAGATACGAATGGCTTCCATCCTTGCCACGGGTGCAAACAACTCATTGTAATCAATTCCCCCGACTTGGCGAAAACCCTGAACCACCAGTCGAGCTTTGTTCCTGATAATGACCCCTTGGTCATCTTTCTTGCATTTTAAAACCCATTTGGTGCCAATGACCTTAGCACCTTTAGGTCTATCAACCAGAGTCCATACATCTAACTTCTTGAACTGAAGAAGTTCTTCTTGCATGGCACTCACCCATGCCTCATCATTTAGTGCCTCACTGACATATTTTGGCTCAAACTGGGAGACAAAACACCGATAAGCACCATCATGAATATATCCCTTTTCCATAACTGAGGCGTAATCAACTGAGTATAGCTGATTTTGGGTTTGCATTCCCAATCTGACATCCCTAATGACATTGTTTAGGGGATGATAGACGTTTAGTCATGATCCTGGAGTAGTAGGAACAGCTACCTCAGAGCCAAGATTATGAACATTGGATCTGCATCTGAGGGGGTTGGAGTTTGAGGCTCTGAAGTCGAAGGTGCATCACTGATAGATGCTTGGGCTTTCAGGAACTGGAACCTGTTCCTCCTGACTATTCTGGTTATCTTTTTCAGCTTCATCTTCAGAGGAGGAGTCACTGTCGTCGACTACTCCCCCTGACTGAGTAGATGATTCTCCCTGTGAGCTAGATGCTGGTGGATTCAAGCTATCATACATCATTCGTGTAGCTAACTCGTCATCCGAGGGAGAGAGAGGAATGTTGAACGACTTGAAGAATCCATCATAGTCGAAGAAGTAGACGGGTCCTTTGCCAGTAGGTGGTGTGGTAAATCGCTGATGTCAACATTACACCACACTTCTACTAGACCGTTGAGTTGTTGTAAACTCGCTTGTTCGGTATGTTGTATCCTAGAAAGATGCCTTCATCTGCCTTCTCGCTGAATTTACCCTCTTGTGTCTTCTTCAGAAGTGTGCACGGCGCCCCAAATGGTAGTAGCTCGTAACATGTTTTTCCGTGGTGCTTGACTATCAGGACTCGATCAGTGTATAACAAGCATTCGCCACTGCCTCATTCTAGAATTGGATAGGTAGTTCGAGTCTGCCAGCATAGTTCGTGCTGTCTCTATCAAGCTTCTGTTCTTTCTCTCAGCAACGCCATTCATCTGAGGTGTGTAGGCAGAAGTGAATTGATGCACAATTCCCTTTTCCTTGCAGTATGCCTCCATCCACTGGTTCTTGAATTCCGTTCCGTTGTCTGAGCGTACTTGTCTAACTTTCAGCTTGTAGAGAGATTCCAGTGTGGTTACCAACTCCTGAATGATTCAAATGTTTCTGATTTGGATTTCAGAAACATTACCAAGTGAACCTTGAGTAGTCATCGGTGACCACAAAACAGTACAAGTCGCCTGCAATGCTCTTTGTACTGACTGGACCAACAGATCCATGTGAAGAAGTTCAAGAGGAAGTTCTATTGAATTAACTTTCTTTTCCATATGAGACTTCTTTGTTTGTTTGCCTTTCTTGCAAGCTACACAAAAGTCAGGAAGCTGAAAGTTCTTGACATTAACTCCTCTCACCAGATCCTTCTGAATCAAGTGATTCATCTTCCTTTGACTAACGTGTCTATTCTCCTATGCTAGGAGATGGAATCCTTTTCAGTAGCTTTAGATAGAAAACACTGAACCTCATGATCCATTGTAGAAGCTGTTGATAGATCCAAGACATAAAGATCTTTATATCTTGAAGCAGTCATCAAAACTTGGTCCTCTAGGATCACGTAGTCTTTCTTTTGTACGTAACACTTCTTGTTGTAGAAGATGAATTTAAATCCCTTATCACATATTTGGGAAACAGAAAGTAAGTTGTTTTGAAGTTGCTGGACGTAGTTCACCTATAAAAACTTAACTTTCTGATTTCAAACTTCTCCCTGAGCTGTGATATAGCCTCCCTTGTTTCCAGCAAACGAAACATGCCCCCTTTTATTTGCTTGACGTTTGATAAAAGAGCTCTGTTTCCTGCGTGTGCCTGGATGCTCTGCCGTCTACTATCCACGTGTTAGTTTCAGCACTGTATCGAACACCCTGCACATACAAGGTAAAGGATTAGTTTAGGTTAGGAACCCAAGCCTTTACTGTCTTGGGTTTCCCAGAGGCATCACACATCAGAAATTAAACCCATTGACCCTTAGAAGGTGAGGGTAGCTCAGGTTCCTTCTTGTCATCATTATCAGACACAGAGGTTGACTTCTCTTTCCATAAGCCAGATTGTGCAATGCCTGTTTGTGATAAACAGTCGACTGGCTAACGGGTTGAACTTTCTGTTCACTAGTTCTCTGGTGGAGTTAAAGAGCTCCTGTTAGAAGACCTAGGTTTTGAGTCCTGAAGTTCAATCTTCTTTCTAGGTGTCTGATAATAAGGACAATAGGAAGCAATGTGTCCACATTCTCACAGTTGTAGCACGCCCTCCTATCAAACTTATGATTAAACTTTCTTTGTGGAGACGTGTGTGACACTCTAGTAGCATCACTCACTTTAGGTTTTGACTCTGGTTCTTTTGATGTTTTCACTGGTTTAACAAAGTTAACTGTTTAACCTGTTTAACATCCTTTTCTTTTTGGTTAATTGGTTTTTGACTTGAAGTATGTGAAAGATTATCCTTAGAAGCCTTTTAGGTTCTGATTTGACTCTGTTTGACCCTGACTTAAGTTAACCTTTTCAATTCCTTCTCCAGATTAACACAAGGCAATTTACCCTTTGCCTTTGAAGGGCCTCCTTTGTTTGTTTCCAGAGTCAATAGATGAACATAAGGAATCTGGATCACTACAAGAGGAGTAGACACTACATGATCCTTGATGGGATTACTATTTATTGGTCTAGTCTTAGTGTTCATTAACGTCTCAGGTGGTGGTGGAACCACTTTATAACCCAATCCCTCCCCGTTGTTCCTTTCTGTCACTAAGTGTTGGACTATGTCTGAAGAACTTGTCCAACTATGCAGTTTCTGTTTTAATGAATTTACTTCTACTTCTAGAACTGCCTTTACTTCTTAGTGTCTTCTAGGGAGTTTAGATAATACCTAATGTCATTAGCTTGGTAAAGGCAACTACTTCGGTTTCCTTAAGCTGTTTAGTCAAAAGGTCTATCTTTTCTTTATAACTGGTCATTTTGTTTTAATACCCTGTTAGCCTCAGTGCATAGTTGCAAATATTTTACTAAGTTATCATTATGATCTAATAACCTAGCAAATTTACATCTATGCTATTCTAAAGGTATCACAATCAGAACAAGCATGATTATTAAACATTGTGTCAGTAGTACTTACCTGAGTTGATTCACAAGCGTTTGCCATCAATGCAGCATCGGATGTCTCTGGTCTGGTGCTTCTGTTTTTTCTGTCTCTGACAGGGTAGTCTCCGCTTTTGGCTTGTAATGATCTCGGTTGCAGTTGCTTCTTCACTATGTGACATCGCTATCTCAACTGCTAGATCTCTCACTAGCGGAATCACTGTCAATATCTTCTACACTTGCAATGTTTGATTCCCCTGGTGAGACAAACCTAAAGCTCCAATCCTGTCCTTCATCATCATGAGCGGTCAAGGCTTTTGAGTCCTTGCTTGATGAAGTAGAACTGGTAGTTTGCTTGTCTTGACGAGTGAAGGATGAGAACGGGTTCCGTTACCCGTCTTCTTAGGCTTGACACATTCTCTTTTGAAGTACCCCTTCTCTCCACAGTTGAAGCAGGTCACTTTGCTCTTGTCAAAGCTGAATGTGGTATCCTTAGTCGCTACTAAGTTCTGTCCAGTTTGTTTTACAAACTTCTTTGCCCTCCGGACAGCACTAGCTAAAGCCCACATATATCCATTCTCTCAAGCTCCATTTCGTCCACCTGCTCGTAGTCCTCGTCTGCCAGATGGCAGTTTCCAATCTTTGCAGCAACAAGTTCATCATAAGAATGGACCATTGCGGCCAATAGATCCATGTGTTCTCGAGCTACTTCCACAGTCACATTCCCGAGATTCTCGGTCTTCAGTTTAGTAGCACTTGCTTCAGATCCAACATAGTGGGAACAAGAAAGTCCCGACTTGTCTGATCCTGAAGGAGGTGCATGTGTAGGACTCGATGAGCTAGACACAAATGCAGTCTGGAGAGGTGCTCCAGATGTCTTAGCTTGAGGCGTGGCATTGTATAAAGCTGGATTTTGATTGTACTAGACTTCTGAGCTCTGTACTTCATCCTAAGTGATTCTTCTCGCAACTTAAGAATGAAGTCATTAATATCCAGTTTTGCTAGCATTCCATTCTGTCTAAGATTAGACACGAATGAAGCCCACTTTTCAGGCAATCCGTCTGCAAAATTAGTAACTTTCTCTTCCATGGTAGTAGCCACCCCATGTGTATGCAGTTCACTCATCAGATGGTAGAATCTATCTATAACATCGTCCAAACTCTGTTTCCCATCGATGAGAAGTTATCGAATTCCTTCTTTAACTCCTTAGCCTTGATTGCCTTCAACGAAGCATTCCGTCGTACTCTTTTCTAGCTCATCCCATAGTTTCTTGGACTGCTTATTCTCTGAGTACTGGTGGAATATGTCTTTAGGGATAGACTGTGTAATCAATGCATAACCCTCTTCTCTGCATTATATTTGACTTTCTGTGCGTCTGTCATCCCTCCTAAGGTTAGCTTTACTCCATCGGCTCCCACCGGCGTACTATATCCAATCTCGATGGCTTCCCACAGATTCGGATCCACTCCATTGAGGTAGATCTCAAAACGTTGTTTCCAGTGGGGAAACTCATCTAACGTTAAAAGCTTTGGTGGTTTATTATGATTACCCACCTCACTCTCAAGTAACAGCAGATTCTGGATCCTAGAGTCCTTCCCAGCAGTAAAGGCTGACATTTGGCTTCCATTGCGAATAACTTTAAGTCTAATAAAACAATTGTCACTGGGGCGAATGGACTAGTCGTGCGTATGAACTCTACGACTGGTTCAATCGTGCGGATGAACTAAGTGATTAGCTCAGTCGTGCGAATGAATCTGATGCGTATGAACAGTATGCCTGAAAGGTTTATTCGTACGAATGGAGATGCGACTATGTCCAATCGTGCGTCTGAGCAATGCGAATGAGGTCCAGTCGTGCGAATGGCTCACTCGTGCTACTGAAGCTGCTGTTTTGCGAAAATTTCTAGGTTAAACGTGTTTTAGCCGTAAAAATTCAAAATTTCGCAAGGTCTAATCGCCTAGTCCGTAGAAACCAAACTTTGATGAGCAGGGAACGTCCAAGATCACCTTTGACACAAAAGATGTGTTTTTTAGTGCAAAAACACAAACTTTTTATCAATCTTGATTGAATCACACGTAATCAAGAGCCAAAGCTCTGATACCACTTGTTAGGACCTGGTATTTGAACGAAATACCTGGAGATTAGCGTGTAAACCAGATCAATAGTGCGGAATCCTATTTGATTGGAGATCCAATCAGTGAGAACACACGAAGAATCAATCAAGAATTGAAACTAACGTTAGAAATCGATTGGGAATCAATCTAATGTGTTCTATGAACTTGGAGACGAATTGGGAGGCTTCTGGACGGCTAGGGTACTCTGAAATCGTAATTAATCAAGAGTCTTTATTTTTCACGAATTGAGTTGTATTTAAGGTTGGTATTATTCAATCGTGCGACTAAACCATTATGTTAAGTTTGAATGTATTAATTAGTAAACATTATATGTAAACATTCAACCAATCACTAACTTAATTAACCAATTTTATATCAACTCATTAATGAAATATTAATCATTACAAATCACAAACAACCAATATCATTTCATTCATCATATCAAATTACACCAGAATTAGATAAACAAGATCTATTACATTTCATATCATGATCTAGGGGCATACATGTATCAACACTTCCACACATGCCACACCTCTTTGACCCCGCACTTGATGTGGTCACATGGCGGTCATCCACCCGTGCCTTTTTGTTACCCGTCGAGGCATCACCCCACCAAACCTTTTCCCATTCCAATTCCGGTCGCCACCACCCTTCTTGCTCACTTTGGTCACCACCACCTCCCGTTCATCATATAATCTCCCCACCAAATTGACCGGCGACCTAAACGTGCTTGGCCGGGCGGCGATCATATGCCTGCGAATATCCACCGGCAAGCCCTGAATGTACCTCTTGATCTTTCGAGACAGAGGCGTCACCTGATCTGGCACTAGCCATGCCATTTCATTGAATTTGGTTGTGTACTGCTGTGTGTCATGGTTCCTGCCTCCAGCTGCAGGAACTCTCTATGTATCTTATCCATCTCCCTATGAGGGCAGAACTCCTCAATCACCATCTTCTTCAACTCCTCCCACCTCATCCTTCCTATTGCCCGACTACCCTCGTCTTGGACAATATTGTCCTACCAACACAGAGTCGAGTCTACAAACAAGTGGGTAGCAAACTTCACCTTCTGGTCCTCCCGGCACTCGCTGATATCAAGAACAACCTCCATTTCCCTCACCCACCGATGAGCAGCAGCAGCAGTGCCGTTACCATCAAAAGTAAGGGGCTTGCATCTCATAAATGCCCCGTGGTTAGAGCCTCGTGTCGACTCCGGCGCAGGCTCTTCTTCTTCCTTTTCTTCATCATTAGAGAGAAACGTTTCTGGCTCCGGTTGCTCCCGTCTTCCCGAGGACCTATTTTTCTCAGTCCTTTCCCCTTCCCGTACTACCTTGATAACTTTAGGCACTACAGACGGTAAGATCGTCTGCATGACCTGATGAACTTCTTCAACCACCACCTCTTTCACCGAGGCCTTTAGGTTTGCATTCTCGTCACCACCCTCCGGGTGAGGGGTCTTGGGTTCTTCAGGAACCACCTTTTCAACTCTGGTTCTTCCCCTCTTGGGTCGTGTTCAGCACCACGACCTCCACCCCATGAAGCTTCGAAGATCTACCACCGGCCATTCACACGCACACTGAAAGATTCAAACACCAACACGGTCATTCAAGGGAATAGCTCAGTTTATGTCAAGTATAGTAAGTCCCTAATTACAGTAGCCAGTTGTGATTAGCCACTTACTTTACTCTTCATACCCCGAGCATTACCTATCCTGACTACATCAGTATTGAAATCTACAAACAACACATAACACATCACATGCGCACATAATACCGATTAACGTTACGAAAATACCAGATGCCACACAGCTACTCAGATTGGCATCCCTTCCCTTTCCGTCCAATTCTCAGTTTAAGTTAAGGTTTATTTTGAAAATTTACCCATTTCACTTAAACTTTGGCTCTGATACCAACTTGTAAGGCCTCATTCCTGGGACGCTTATAGTTGGATCCTCATCGCACATAAAACATATATTTTTGATTATTTACATAAAAACGTTGCAGCGGAAACATTTAAACAAAACATTCCATTTCAGTATAATAGCTTTTGCAAAATGACACATTGTTATCCAATTACAAAACCCAAGTTGCATTACATCACAAAAGCATTATAAATGGATGCCATCTCAAAAGAGCTGAGTAGCCACCTCGTGCCATCCTCAGCAATCATTACCTGCCAACTGGAAACACATAGAAGTTAGCGTTGCTCAGTGAGTTCTAATTTTATAATAAAATATAATTTTCTTTCATTAAAACGTTCTTTATATTCATGTGATCACGCAACATACGTGCACATAGATAATATCATTATTGTCTTCCTTATTCGTTCTTTCTTTCACTTTTCATATCTTCCGTACCAATACCATGTGCTACACCCCAAACTATATGGTTACAGGGCCGAAGTCTATAAATAGACAAATGGTGCCACAGTACCGGGGTAAGCGGTAGAGGTTCTATACAAATGGTCGATCACAAAGAAAGACCCCAATGTGCATCCTCCGGGGTAGCGAACCCACACACCATTGGGCTAACACCTTTTAATGGCGTGTCCCTTCCATATATTTGCTTGCAAGACTTTCTTTACTTTTATCATTTATTAATGCATGCATTCTTCCTTCATGATCCTCTTTCATTATCTTTCGCTTTTCGTTACATAATACTTTCATTTCATTCATAACATACAACGCAAAGCCACAAGAAAGATAAACATACGTCATAACAAGGAACATAACATACACAGTCATCATCATACAGGGCAACATCATACATACATACATACATAATCGTGCAACATCATCATCATCATGCCAACATACTCTCTAAGGCCTCAGCAGTCATCTACATGAACTTACCGGACTTCGCACGTCACAACCTACATCTGCACTTTCCCCTGAAAGTCCGAACATAACTACGTTGTCCTTAGGTACACCAGCCCTACTTGGACATACGGGCACCCTTCAGTCGCATGGCCTTCAGGCGACTAAACATCATGTGATAGGACCAATGCGGATGAACACCCAATCATGTGAATGAAACTAGTGCAAATGGACTCCATGCGAATGAGTCCCATGCGAATGGACCTAATGCGGATGGAACTAATGCGGATGAGCATTTATGCGACTGGGCTCTCAGTCATGCGAATGAACCCTCAGTCGTGCGAAGGAACCCTCAGTCATGCGAAGGAACCCTCAGTCGTGCAAATGAACCTCAATCGCACCTATATCGGTCGTATGGCCTCCATTCGGTCGCATAGCCCTAGCTGGTGCAGAATGCAGTTCAACCCGAACCCAATCTATCATTTTCAACCTCCAGCTCATCTAAACCCATTCTAAGCCCAAATCAACCATCCTAAACCTTAGGAATGCATACCACAACATCAATCAAGCACAAACTCAAAAGGCAAGACCCAAACGAATCATACACATACCCACACATACACAAACGGGTCAACACACATACACTTCAAAAACCCGATTTTTAGATGTGTTCCAGCCCCAAAACCATTCAAAAACATGTAAAAAGGGGTCCTAGAACTCACACAAACAACCACATGAGAAGAGCTTCGATCGCTACACGACGATTTGGCACCCGTGAATCCACCTGAACCAACTTTTCTTCCTTTTTCTCTCTTCTTTCTCTCTATGCTGAAAATGTGAGTATGGGGAGAGGGTAATGGCTGCCCTCTCCCTTCAAATATCACCACCTACCCAACTTTCTCTCTTTGACGAGTTTGGTCCCTCGACTTTGGACTTTATTTTTTTCTTCATTCATCAGCTTCAAAATAAATAAATAACCGGGTGTTACAAGTTCCAACTATGTGTAATCTTCTGATTATATAATTAAGAAGTTATTCTTCTACTAGTTTATAATCTAGTGTGAGCATTGATTACTCAATTAGGACCGGTAATTCTTAACCTAGTTATGACATAATTAAAATTGTTCAACTAAAATACGCTATGCAAATTTTTTATAAATTTAAATTAGGAAGCTAGACTCTAGCATTCCAACTTATTGATTCGTAAAACATATAAATGAAATATATATATGAGATAAAAGTAGATAAACATATCGTTTTTATGTTTGATAGTTGTGTTAATCGTGTCATATCTAAATTGTTAAACCCGATAAAACTTGTTTAGTTAGCTTTAGTCAATAACAGTTACCTTGAATTGTAAATCTCTTGCAGATTGTATTAGTTTATTCATAAGATTTTGATAAAGAGTGATTCTTGTTTGTGATCTATTTTTTGTCTTGATGTAATGCAATTGATTGTAGTTCTTTCGATTTTGATGGTGAACGATGTTGTCGAAATAATATATGGGGAAGTATTATTGATTGTTACTTATATCATGTTTCGAATCATCATTATTGTACGCTCTCTTTGTCAAAAAGATTGTATTTTATCATGTATGTTGTAACACATTACAATATGATGAGTTTGTAAGCCTAGGATGCAAACCAAAGTTTTATTTAAAGTCATCCTCTTATATTGATTTTTTAATTCTTTCAAATTGATATTTTGGAAGTAACATGTTTGACTTTCATGTTTTTAATGTTGTTATATAGAAAATTATAAATTTATGATAAAGGTTGTCGTGACATAACAAATATCATTCTAAAATTTGTGTTACATTATGACAGACAATAAAGCTGGAACATGTACTTGACATGTATGTTTGAGAATACTTTGAGTTTAATTACTCATTTAATATACAAATGATAAGTGATATAATCTGGTTATGAACCGTATATAATGTACTTATTAATCAATATATTATAGATCTTAGAGTATAGGATGTGATTTCATCATAAAATATGCCAGTAACGCTATATATAGAAATATAACTCACTCCAGGATAACAAAGATTGGACATTCATGTGAATGATTGCAGCTAAAATAAAATTAAACTAATGTGATAAAGCAGTTAGTTTTAGATTAAATTACATTTTCATTGGGTAACGGACGTTTGGTTGAAAGAAATAAAATGAAATAAAATAAAATAAAATAAAATAAAATGGAATTAAGAAACTAGTATAATTTTCAAGTAAAATTATGTTTGAGTCGGTAATAAAATGTAAAACTCAAGTGATTGTTTTTGTCTCAAATTCTCTTGGTTGTATGATTTCAAATCCTTCCACATAGAGCGAGAATTTGAAATCTCACAACCAAAGGAATTTAAGATGAAACATTCCCTTATGTTTTACATTTTATTACCCACTCAAACATAATTTTACTTGAAAATTGTACTAGTTTCTTAATTCCATTCCATTTCATTCTATTCCTTCCAACCAAACGCCCTCTAAATTTATAGCAATTTTAAGGTCTCGTATTTAAACTAATAAAATTATAATAAACGTACTTTATGTTTAAAAAAATTTGCATGTTTGGTCCTTTCCTCTAAAGGATGTCAAATTTGTTCGTTAAAAGATGACATGTGCCTTATTATTAAAACAACTGAAAACCCTAGCCACATCCCAACCCACCACCATTTAAGAGAAATAAGTAATTTACACCCTTACACAAATAAACTTATTAAAATAAGCTAAAAACCTATCTTCAAGTTAACTTTTTCAAATTGATTTATATAAGCTAATAAACATAAGCTTAAAAAGCTAAATCAAACATTAAGTTGAGCTTATTTAATAAAAAAACTAAAAAAAAACTACAAGCTTTGTTAAAAAAAAAAGCTAGGCCAAACACCCCCCAAATCTCAAGCCACCATCACCATCATCGTCCAGTGATGATATCTTAGGATACCATCAACCACATGAAAACAACATAAAATCACCCTGCAACCGTTGTCCTGCAATTGCACAAACAGGTGGTCATGTTTAGAGTTTCGATCACCCACGACCACACCACCACCACCATAGTGCTTAGATCATTGTGTTTCTTTCAGTTCCGTGAGTCCCCCCCCCCCCCCCACCACCACCAACATAATTGCTTATATCGATTTGCATATCTACAAAGAGGGGTTATTCAGAACCATGAGTTCCTCTCCCAACCATAGTTGCTTAGATCGATTTCCATATCTATAATGTGAAGAACCATAAAAATTGTTGGCGGTTGTTTTGTTGGCCGGAAATGTTGTTGGCGGTTGGTGGTGATAGTTAGGGTGTTTAGAGAGAGAGAGAGAGGGTGAGAAGAAGGTAAGATCAACAATGTATTTGTCAACTCCGGCATGGTATCAACTCCGGAGAGCTGGTGATGCCTCATTGCCCATTGAAGAGAGAGAGAGAGATACAAAGATGTGGATGGGTTAGCGGGCGTCTAATAGTATAAATAATACTAGTAGGAGACCCGCATGATGTGACGGTGATGACATTTTAGTGCACGATATTTGTTTTGTGTTGGTTTATCAGTCTCTTGTGATATATTTATTTGTATGTCTGTTTTTTATTTATAGCATCATTGTGGTCAAATTATGTCATAAGCCCTATAAAACTCATAAACAATAACAAACACATGAATAAGAAAATATCTATCATAACATAATAATTTAAAAATAAAATCTGAACACACATAAAAAATGTCATAAACATGAAAATTTAACAATGCGATTAATGTTTGTCATAAGCTTTGCACATTTCAACTATCTACATGTGAACCAGTCTATACTTTTTACATTTGAAAATATACATGCGACAATACATACATATCACTTAAATATAAAATATAATTTGAATATGTTATATACATATCCCAATTAAAGCATAACCATTTTATTGTTACTACTATTGTTCTGACAAACATGCACCACTTAATTTACTCATTGATTCTTCATATTAACAACTCATCATCACATGCGTCAAAACAACCTATACAATATATGGTCATACACTAAAATTTAAAAATTAGATTACATGTATGTCAAAGTGTAAAAAAATACATTTTATATTAAATATTCAAACCAAGATTACATGTATATCACCAAACTCTTCAACAGTTTCACTGGTGATCTATCAAGAAAAGAAAATAGAGACTACATTTCACTAAAACATGCAAAAAATACATTTTATATCACCCCCAGATTTAATGCAGATCTCGCTATTAGAAGAACATAATATTAGGCTATGCCAACATAATGGATTAATGTTTCTTTATTTTTGTTCACAAACCATAATCTAACAAATAAATTTTCAAATTTTAGATTAGTCTTGAACTAAAACAAGCACATAATTTTCAAAATTGAAAAGAGAAATACCTCGAAAGGATAAGAATGTATTGAACTGCAAACTAAAATGATATTAGATTAGTGTTAGCATTTTGTGTAACTTATAGCATGACTAAATTGTCTAATTTAAAATAACGTGCTCTAATTCCACAAAATAAGCTTTAATACCCAATAGTCTTAGTCCTAGTGACCAACCTCTTGTTCTCAGAACCGTAGACTTCTAGGAGTCGAAATGAGTTATTATGCATCTATGTTGCTCTATGCCAAGCATCATTTACCTCTAATCCATCATTTATCAGTACAATTGCAGAGCAATTTCTAATTTTTTGAAATCCTTAAAGAGATAATTTAGAGCCATACACTTGAGTAATATCCCTCAGGCTTCTCTGCGATGTACCACCAAGAGTCGTCAATCCATGCCCCATACAAACATATTTGAAAATCATATAAAATACAACAAACTTTGATTGAACTGAGTTCATGTAGAGCAAAAATGAGGCTTGTTAGAAGAAATAATTAGCAAATGGACAAAGTTCAATATGCGTCCTAAGTCAACTGGACAATGTGTTACCATGAAATTAAACACCTCATTTAAACCGGCTTGACATAGAAAATTAAAGGATATGAGGATATCTCTTCAATTTGGCAGCATAATGCTAATTAATTTAAAACAATGCCCACATGGTACCACCTGCAGTTAGAAAAATAACAAACATAAAGCACACGACCAACAATTATTAAAAGTTTAAGCAACCGATCACAATCAATCTTATGATGAGCACGCTATTAATTCCGGTAAAAATATATCCCTAACTTGCAATCATCAAGTTTTGAATAGAGGTAAAACATTCACTTGCAATCATCCAGTTTTGAATAGCACAATATGGAAAAAAATAATACCATATAATCCTTCATCATAACATTCTATTACATGCATTGAACATAAGTAAGGCTTTGATTAGGAATTCATTAGAATCAAACCAGGCAAATATTACAGTTTCATTCTTCTTTTTCTCTTCTAGTGAGTCACAACAAAATATCATATGTCAAAAGTAGTTAGAATGTGTTTGTAATATAAAATGGATCATGTATTGTAACATTTCAAACTACATGTGGTACTTGGATGATTTGTTGTAATAAAGAACATAACATGGAAGTGTTTTAGTGTTCATGTTAATTATTTATAGCAGAACACTACTCTTTGTTAGCCTTTCACATCTTTTAGTCGAAACAACCCACTTAATCATTTTACAAAGTCAATTCATATTGACAGATGAACAAAGAAGCAAACAAACCAAACCTAATACATATAGGAACCACTCATATAAAGCAAAAATTCAAACAATTTTATTGATATACTCAATACAAATGAACATAAATAAATGACTATCAATCACTTTTACAATGGTAAATTTACAGAAATAGAAGAAATAGAAATGTAAAAGCTGAGGACGTGTTCAACACAAATCCCTTAAAACAGATTCCGAGCCTCCCAGAGAACACGTTTTGTTTCCCGAGGTACAACAGTCAAAACAGTTTGTACTGCCGGGATTGATCTAGAACCCGAATTTGTTTATAGAAGAAAATCCAGAGAGATAGAGAACCTGTTTTGCTGCAGATTTTGAGTTGTGTTGGTGTGTTTTTTCTTCTGAGCTACACTCAGTATTTATAGTGGAATTCGAACCATAACAGTCACCCAACCATTACTTCAGCCATTAATCCAAAATCGTACCTACTCATTAATTCGTAATTATAGTCGTCGGTTTCAGTCAATATGTAACGGAAGCTGTGACGAGTCACAGCTCTGACCGCGCACCAAGGCCAGTCGCACATGACCGGACCCTCGAACCAATCTTCAAAAATACTAAGGTGGCTCTTAAGCAGCTCGCGGTGATGTGAGTGTGCGAAGTTCAAAATGCGCCATCAAAATGTCACATTGCACCCACATGGCCACACCGCACGCACGCTTGTGCGAGTGTCAGTTAAGGGTGCTTCGCACCCTTTGCAAATCCACTTAGTGTGACACCTTAGGAAATAACATAAACAGAGGTTATAGAATATAAACCATTTTATGTTCTTTCTTTCTTCCAATGTGGGACAACTTCCACACTATTAATTCCTAATGTCATTAACCACATTAATTTTCATTCAACATATTAATTTATTGATTAAATATTAATAACCATATTAATATTATCAATAAATTTCCAACAATCCCCCATATGAATGAAAATCACTTCTCTAAAAATTCAGCAGTCAAGTGTTGCAAGATAGGTAGGTCTTCCCTTTGAACCTTCCTTTGTGATGTATACTTAGTCTCCTAGTGGTGTATAGACACGATGTCTTTGAACAAACCTTGCTTTATGTAGATGAAAATATACAATCACACAACAATCTTCCTGGTTTGATCAACCCCTCATTATCGTGTCCGTTAATGGTCATGGAACACTTTCATGGTTTTGCGAGAGCTATAGGATTTGCGCCTCCCAACAAATCCATTCGAAGCGACCCCACTTCTCTCTAACATAGGTGATTCGATGAATCATTAAAAGCATCATAGTTATATTGATTCCCATGAATCATCTAACCTTAATATGTTTAACCTCACTTTGGTCACTTGTTCGGGGTACTCTCCTAGAGTTAATGGACTAGGAAGTTCATCACTCCCTTTAAGTTTTAGAGTACTCCCCTATAGTGACTCCATTGGTCATATGATTAAGTTGTCCTATTGAACCAAGATCTTGGGATCTCTAGTCAACTAGGTTAGGTTTCCCTTATATTCCCTTTTCCATGGGCTTTAGTCTCATTCCTCTTGACAACTTATAAGCTATTTCTGTGCTTTAGCCTTTTGTTAACAGGTATGCAATGTTATCTTTTGACTTAACATGGTCAATCGTGATAACACCCGTTGATATTAGTTGTCGTATTGTGTTATGTCTACGCCTGATGTGCCTTGATTTGCCATTGTACATTGAGCTTTTGGCTTTACCAATTGTCGATTCACTATCACAATGTATGCAAATAGCCGATAACGGCTTTGGCCATCTTGGAATGTCTTCCACAAATTGGCGTAGCCATTCAGCCTCTTCTCCAGCTTTATCCAAAGCGATAAATTCTGATTCCATTGTGGATCTAGCTATAACGGTTTGCTTGGATGATCTCCAAGATATTGCTGCTCCACCAAGTAAGAACACATACCCACTTATTGATTTGGAATCTTTTATATCCGATATCTAGTTTGGATCAGTATACCCTTCAATCACAGTTGGATGACGGGTATAATGCAATCTATAGTCTCTTCTGTATCTTATGTATCTAAGCACCCTTATTATACTCTTCCAATGTTCTGAGCTTGGATTACTAGTATATCTGCTTAGCCTACTCACTGCGTATGCTAAGTCAGGTCTAGTACATGTCATTAGATACATTAAACTACTAATGATCCTTGAATATTCTAACTGAGCAACACCCTCGCCTCTATTTTTCTTTGTTGGGTGGTATCAACAGGAGAACGTGCTACACGCGTGTCTCCCGAGTTGAATTTTTCAAGAATCTTGTCCACATACTGAGCTTGACTTAACATAATACCATCTTAGGTTCGAATAATTTTCACTCCTAAAATTACATCCGCTAAACCCATATCTTTCATGTCAAATCTTCGTTTAAACATGTCCTTAGTAGATTTTATTATTTTATCATTACTCCCAATGATAAGCATATCATCTATATAAAGACACAAAATTACATAACCTCTCGGTGTATCTTTCACATGTACGCATTTGTCACACTCATTTATTTTGAAACCGTTGTCAAACATGACACGATCAAACTTTTGGTGTCACTGTTTTGGAGCTTGCTTTAAGCCATATAATGACTTGACCAATTTACATACTCTACCCTTTTGACCATGGGCAAAGAAACCCTCAGGTTGTTCCATGTAAATCTCTTCTTCTAAATCGCCATTTAGAAATGCGGTTTTAACATCCATTTGATGTACTTCCAAATTTCTTAATGCCCCAATAGCAAGAACTATTCGTATAGAGGATATGCGAGTCACAGGTGAGTAAGTATCAAAGTATTCTAGGCCTTCCTTTTGTCTAAAACCTTTGACTACTAGCCTTGATTTGTATTTATCAATACTTCCACCGACTTTCATCTTCTTTTTGAATATCCAATGATATCCAAGCGGTTTACAACCAGGAGGAAGATCTACTAGCTCCCAAGTATGGTTGTGAGAATTGAATCTATTTCATTCTTGATTGCCTCTTTCCATTAAGGTCCTTCGAACAAGATAACCGCTTCATGGTAAGTATTAGGCTCACCCTCAACCATATAACTTACAAAGTCTAAACCAAAGGATTTCTCAACCTTTGCCCTTTTACTTCATCTAATTTCTCCCTCTTCAACCTCAGGTCGTTCATGTTGACTATCATGAACTATGTCATCTATTTGTGTTGATGAACTTGCACCTCCATCATCAAACCGCGATAATGAAGATGCATGTGTTTGCCCTCGTATTGGAATACATTTTCAAAATATGAAGCATCCCTGGCCTTATCTCCATGATAGTGTTCTTTTGTACATCAGGATTCTTGGACTCATGTACAAGAAATCGATGTGCATTACTGTTTTGAGCATATCCAATGACTATGCAATCAACAGTTGTGGGTCCTAGTTTTTGGGCTTTGGGCAGTAGTACAATCACCTTAGCAGGCACCCCCACACTTTGAGATTATTATATGATGCTTTTCTACCCATCCATTATTCATAAAGGGTTACATCCCTTTTCTTTGGTGGTATTTTATTTAAAATATAATTGCCCGATAGGATAACTTCCCCCCACATGTCATGGCTCATCCCAGAGCTTATTCATCATCTCTTTAAAGTACGGTTTTTCCGTTCCACAATGTCATTTCATTGTGGTGAGTAAGGTGCCGTACATTCATGTATTATACCACTTTTTGCACATAAATCGGCAAACAGTGCAACATATTCACCTCCTCTATCACTTCGCACAACTTTAATTTTCTTGTTTAGTTGATTCTCAGCTTCATTTTTATACAAGATAAATTTATCGATTGCCTCATCCTTACTTTTAAGTAAGTATACATAGCAATATCTAGTGCAATTGTCAATAAAAATGATGAAATATTTGTTGCCACCTCTTGTTGGGTGTGCTTTTAAATCACATATATCGGTGTGAATTAAACCAAGGGTTTCAGTTATTCTTTCAACCGGTTTAAATGATGGTCTTGTAATTTTTGCCTCAATGCATGTTTCACACTTAGAGTTTGTGTCAATATGGAATGTAGGTATGCATTTTAAATTTATTAAACGACGAATATAATTATAATTTACATGTCCTAGTCTACCATGCCAACATTTGAAAACTCAAGCATATAAATAGAAGTAGTAGTCTTATTCATTTCACTTTTGACAATGGTTACATTCATCTTAAACATGCCATTGAGGGCATAACCCTTTCCTACATACATTCCATGTTTAGTAAGGACAAACTTGTTCGACTCAAACACTAAACGAAAACCAAACTTATTAAGCAACCATCCCGAAACAAGATTTTTGCGAATCTCCAGGACATACAAGGTGTTGCTCAAGGTGAGTTCCTTTCCGGAAGTCATCTTCAAGATCACATTTCCTTCACCTTTGATATCGGCCGTAGTTTTTTTACCCATATAAAGCTTTTCATCACCCTTAACCTCTTTATTACACATGACGGATAGCTCTTGTATCAATGAACCATCCATGTGGATTGTCTCCCACGAGGTTGACTTCTTCCACCATTGCCGATAGCTCGATGATCATTGCCACTAAAGGTTCACCGTCTTCATCCACCGTATGTGCACGCTCATGCTTTGGTTGCTTGCATTGATTAGCACGGTGACCCGTCTCATTACAATTGTAGCAAATACCTTGGAAAGGAGGAGGTGGAGGTTTCTTTTTCACAACTCATTTCTTTGGTCCAAGGTTCACCTTTGGTTTCCCAATTAGCATTTTCCCTTTACCTTTATAACTCCTTGACGATTGCTCATGTTCAACCACATTTTCCTTTACCATCGGTTCCACACGGGTGCCTTTTTGAGCCATTTTGTTGTCTTCTTCAATTCGAAGACGAACAATAAGTTGATCCACAGTCATCTCCTTTTGTTTGAGCTTAAGATAGTTCTTAAACTCTATCCAACTTGGAGGCAACTTTTCAATCATGGCTGCAATTTGGAAGGTGTCATTGAGAGGCATCTCCTCAGCATGAATTTCATTAAGTATAACTTGTAATTCTTGAATTTGGCTAATCATAGTCTTGTTATCAACCATTTTAAAATTCAAGAACCAAGCCACAATGAATTTCTTGCTACTGGCATCCTCAGTTTTATACTTCTTGTCTAAAGATTCTCATAGTTCTTTGGCAGTCTTTATGTTGCAATACACGTTATACAATGAATCACAAAGAAAATTCAAAACATAGTTGCGACAAAGAAATTTCAAATGCTTCCAAGCATCAATGACACTCAAGGCTTGAGCATCATCCCCTTCTTTAGGTAGGGGAGCAGTTTTCTTCAAGAAATGTGCTAAGTTCATGGTTGTCAAGTAGAAGAACATCTTCAGTTGCCATCTTTTAAAATGGACACCCGTAAACTTTTTGGGTTTCTCAGCATGGTTGCCACAGTGGTCGCTCCCACAGTGGTTGCAGCTAAAGGGGCTGATAAAGAGGAACTCATAGCACTTGAAGACATGTTGTTTGCTGTTTTACAGAAACAGTTTAAGTTAGAACAATTTCCAATAAATTGAAATAACTACCAAAATTGAAAAATAATTAAAACTATTTTCACAATTCTAAAAATTCAACAAGAGATGTTTTAAGTCCAAACTTAAAAATCACTCATGAATAAGAAAGCAAAAAAAGTTATAACCACAAACTAATTTTAAAAAAATTAAACTACTTTCAAAATTCAACGATAGATGTTCTAAGTCCAACTTTAAAGATCACTCGTGAATAAGAAAACGAAAATAATTTAAAGAAAAATTAACCTTTTAAAAACATAGATTAATATATGAACGGTGATTTTAAAATTTGTTTTAAGTTTGTAGAAACCGTTCATATAAAATAAAAATTCAAACAATTTTATTGATATACTCAATACAAATGAACATAAATAAATGACTATCAAACACTTTTACAATGGTAAATATACAGAAATAGAATAAACAGAAATGTAAAAGCTGAGGATCATGTCAACACAGGGCCCTTAAAACAAATTCCAAGCCTCCAAAGAGAACTCGTTTTGTTTCCCAGGGTACAACAGCCGAAGCAGTTTGTACTGCCATGATTGATCTAGAACCCGAACTTGTTTGTAGAAGAAAATCCAGAGAGATAGAGAACCTGTTTTGCTGCAGGTTTTGAGTTGTGTTGGTGTCTCTTTCTTCTGAACTACACTCAGTTTTTATAGCTATAGATACATGTGTCCCTAGTTTCTGATCTTAATGTAATATCTTTGTATTGTCTTACACTTATTTAATTGTAATTGTACGGGTACTTAATGAAGTACAATATATGGTTGTGCTTAATGTTGAATATTTCATTGGTTGGTATGTAATAACGCTTATTGACTTGACTATATAGGTTGTGGTTGTTTGAATAATATCTAAATCAATTAATGACTATGAAACATATTCAAACTTAATCATGTGAAGTTCTCATGTGATTGGCAGATACATGTGTCCCTAGTTTCTGATCTTATTGTAATATCTTTATATTGTCTTACATTTATTTAATTGTAATTGTACGGGTACTTAATAAAATACAATATGTGGTTGTGCTTAATGTTGAATATTTCATTGGTTGGTATGTAATAACGCTTATTGACTTGACTATATAGGTTGTGGTTGTTTGAATAATATCTAAATCAATTAATGACTATGAAACATATTCAAACTTAATCATGTGAAGTTCTCATGTGATTGGCCCATGCTAATAGACCATACGCATGAACAACTTCATGATAATGAACCAATCGTACAAATGAACCAGGAGACTGGATCAGTAGCATGATTGAAACATGAGATTGACTCAGTCACATGACTGAACACTCAGTCATGCGAATGGATCAACCGCATGACTCAATCGCACGACTGAACCATGCAAATGGTCCAGTCGCACGATTGAGAAACCTTAACCCATAAATACCACCTAATTCGTGGAAAAATGAGACACTTCGAATACCTTGATACCCAGACGTACCCTAGCCGTCCAAAGACCTCTAATAACCTATTCTAACTTCAAAGATCACATTAGATAGATCACTAATCGTTTTTAACGTTTAGATTCAATCTTTAATTGATTCTACGTGCGTTCTCACTGATTGGATCGCCAATCAAATAGGATTCCGCACTATTTGATTCGGTATACGTGTAAATCTGTTAGTATTCATCGAGTACACTATCCCTAACAAGTGGTATCCGTGCTTTGGCTCTAGATTTACGTGTGATTTAATCGTTTTGATATAAAAGTTATGTTTTTATGCTCAAAAACACAATCTTTTGTGTCAAATCGGGTTTTAGACGTCTCCTAATCGTAAAGTTAAGTTTTTTCCGGCATACGGCAATTAGGGTTAGCGAAAATTAGTGTTTTTGCGTTCAAACACCTTAAACCTAGAAATTTTCGAATTCCAGCAGGTTCAGTGGCAAAATTGACTCAATCGCACGACTGAGGTCATACGCATTCCCCATACGCACGATTGGACTCAACCGCACTTCCATTCGTCCGACTGAGAAGACTATTCGCATTGTTCATCCGCATTAGTTCATTCGGCCGACTGAGTCATCCGCATTTGTTTAGTCGCACGATTGAACCATTCGCATAGTTCAATCGCATGAATAGACCAATCCCACACCTTCATTCGCACTACTACAAAAGTTTGGTTTAAAGTTCAAGTTAATAGAAATGGAAGACCAATATTCAGCCTTTACAGTAGGGAGAGACTCATGTATACAAAATCTACTGCTACTGGAGAATGAGGTGGGGAATCACAACAAACCCCCAACTTGATCACGTTAGACAAATATCTACAATGGAAACAATGTTTCGAGATCTACTTAAACGGAGTAGATCCAAATCTGTGGGAGTCTATAGAGTCGGGGTACAACATGCATGTAGGAGCTGATGGTGTCAAACTCACACTTGGTGGTATGACTGACGGACAAAAGGTGAAATACAATGCAGAGAGAAAAGTTTATGCTTTGCTTACTCAGTCAATTCCGAAGGATATTTTCCATCAATTCTAGGAATATACACAAGAAAAGAAGCTTTAGGATGCATTGGAGAAACGGTATGACGAAAACGCATCATTGAAGGCCAGACAACTTCTCCTCGATGGGTAAAGAAAGCCTAGAAGATGTGATCGATAGATTTTACCACTTGATGAGTGATATGCACACTCATGGAGTATCGACGTCAATGGAGGACAAAGTGTCCAACTTTGCAAACGGGCTGCCAGAGAAATGGGTGTCATTTGTCTCCAATCTCAGACAGAATGGTATGCTAACGAAGTTAGATATCAATGACTTCATTCTGAAACTGAGAGAAGAAGAACTGAGGATGAAGTACAGAGCTCAAAAGTCTTCATATGATCAGAACCCAACGTTGTACAACGCGACTCCTCAAGCCAAGACATCTAGAGCACCTCTTTAGACAGCTTTCGTATCAAGCTCGTCTGGTCCCTCACTAGTCTCTACTTCAGGGTCAGAAACGTCAGGGTCGTCTTCAACCCAATATATTGCACCTGAAGCAAATGCAGCAAAGCTGAAGACCGAGAACTTCGGCAATGTGACAGTTGAGGTAGCTAAAGAGCACATGGATCTCTTAGCTGCAGTAGTCCACTCCTATGATGGACTAATTGCTGGAAAGATTGGGAACTGCCACCTGGCAGATGAGGACTATGAGCAGGTGGATGAGACAGAACTGGAGAGGATGGATATAATGTGGGCCTTAGCCAGTGCAGTCCGGAGAGCTAAAAAGTTTGTCAAAAAGACCGGACAAAACTTGATTGCGACTAAGGACACTACCTTCGGCTTTGATAAATCAAAGGTAACCAGTGTCAACTACGGTGAGAAAGGGCACTTCAAAAGGGAGTGCATGAAGCCTAAGAAGACTGGCAATGGGAATCCTTTCTCCTCCTTCAATTGTCAGGAGAAACCCACTACCACTCTTACTTCATCAAGCAAGGATCCCAAAGCCTTGACTACCCATGATGATGAAGGACAAGACTGGAGCTTTCGGTTTGTCTCACCGGGAGAATCCAATATCACTAGTGTGAAGGATATAGATGATGACTCTGCCAGTGAAGGAGATATAGCAGTCGAACTTGCGATGTCAACATTAGAAGAAACTGCACCAGTGGTCACCTACCTGCCTGAAGATGGGAAAACTACTACAACGTTAGGATCACCAGCTCCAGAAACATCAGATTCTGCATTGATGGCTGATTCTTCAGAAACCGCTCAGGTAAGTACTACTGAACAACTCTTTACTAATCATGCTTGTTCTGACTGTGATAAATTTAGGGACAGCATTGATCTAAAATTTGCTATGTTATTAGATCATAATGATAACTTAGTAAAGGACCTAGAACTATGCACTGAAACTAATAGAGTTTTAAAACAAAATAACCATAGTTATAAAGAAAAGATAGACCTTTTGAACAAACAGCTTAGGGAAACATAAGTTGTAGCCTTTAACCAAGCTAATGACATTAGGTACTATCTAAACTCCCTAGAGGACACTAAGAAGCAAAAAAGCAGTTTTAGAAGTAGAAGTTAATTTCCTAAAACAAACTACATAGTTGGACTAGTTATTCACACATAATCCAAAAGTTAGTGAGAGAGAGAAACAATAGAGAGGGATTGGGTTATAAAGTGGTTCCACCACCACATGAGATCTTGATGAACACAAAATGTAAACCAATAATGATAATTCAATCAAGGATCATGTAGTGTCTACTCCTCTTGTAAGTGATCCAGATTCCACATGTTCATCAATGAATCTGACACTAAACAAAAGGATGCCACTTCAAAGGCAAAAGGTAAAATGCCTTGTATTAATCTAGACAAAGAGTTTGAAAAGGTTAGTATTAAGTCTGGTTCAAATTTGTCAAATTTGAACCTAAAAGACCAGTAATGTTAACCAATCACATGCATCATGTCAAAGTCCAGTAAATCGAATAGAAAAAGATGTTAAAAATGTTAAAGCAATTAACTTTGTTAAACAAGACACAACATCAAAACAATAAGAGTCGAAACCAAAAAAAAGTAAAGTCACCCGGGTGTCACATACATCTCCACAAAAACAGTTAAATCGTAAAGGCGAGAGCAGAGCTTGCTACAGTTGTGGAGAGTATGGACACATTGCGTCTCACTGTCCTTACTATCAGACACGGAGGAGGAAAGTTGAACTTCCTGAACAAAAACCTAGCTCTTTTAAGAGGAACTCAGTGATGCCACCTAAAGAGAGATAGTGAACCTAAAGTTCAACACATTAGCCAGTCATCTGTTTATCATAAACAGGCCTTACATAAAGCTGGTTGGAAGGAGAAATCAACCTCATTGTCTGATAATGAGAACAAGAAGACATCTGAGCTTTCCTCATCCTTGAATGGTCAATGGTTACCTTTATGATGTGTGATGCCTCTAGGAAACCCAAGCCAGTGAAGGCTTGGGTCCCTAACCTGAACTAATGTTTTCAAATTAAATGTGCAGGGTGTTTGATATAATGCTGAGACCAACATGTGGATCATACACAGTGGAGCATCTAGGCACATGACAGGGAACAGGTATCTCTTATCAAACGTTAAATGGATAAAAGAAGGTCACGTTTCGTTTGCTGGAAACAAAGGTGGGTACATCACAGCTCAAGGGGAAGTAGGTAATCAGAAAGTGAAATTCGACAAGGTAAACTACGTTCAACAACTTCAGAATAACTTGCTTTCTGTTTCTCAATTTGTGATAAAGGCTTTAAGGTAGGGTTTGACAACAAGAAGTGCTATGTCCTGAAGAAGGACTATGTCATCCCGGAGGATCAAGTATTGATGTCTGCCTCAAGATATAAGGATCTTTATGTCTTGGATCTATCAAAGGACTCCACAACGGATCATGAAGTTCAATGCTTCTTCTCAAAAGCTACTGAGAAGGAAATCCATCTCCTGGCATAGGAGAATGGGACACATTAATCCTTGGAAGATGAATCACCTGATCCAGAATGATCTAGTGAGAGGAGTTAACGTCAAAAACTTCCAACTTCCAGATGTCTATGTTGCGTGCAAGAAGGGCAAACAGGCGAAGAAGTCTCATAAGGAAAAGAAAGTTCACTCTATCGAACTTCCTCTTGAACTTCTTCACATGGATCTGTTTGGTCCAGTCAGTACAAGAAGCATCGCAGGTGACTTGTACTGCTATGTAGTTACTGATGACTACTCAAGATTCACTTGGATGATGTTTTTGAAATCCAAATCAGAAACATTTGAGTCATTCAAGGAGTTAGTAACTACACTAGAGTCCCTATACAAGTTGAAGGTACGTCAAGTGCGCTCAGACAACGGTACTGAGTTCACGAATCAGTGGATGGAGGCTTACTATAAGGAAAAGGGAATTGTGCATCAGTTCACTTTTGCCTACACTCCTCAGATGAACAGCGTTGCTGAAAGGAAGAATCACCGCTTGATAGAGACGGCAAGGACAATGCTCGCAGACTCAAAAGTGCATATCCAATTTTGACTCTAAGCAAAACTGGTTTTTATCTCCGCAGGGTTTGAAGTGTTAAGATTGAAAACATCAACCTAAACTTTTCTACAAAGAGTTTTGGTTGATGTTTAAATCATCTCAACACTAAGAAGAAGGCTGATCTGCTGTGTACCACTACTAGATAGCCTGACCATCCAACTCCAAGAATAGTTCACAGGCCAAAAGGAGTATCTCCGCCTCTGTAAAGATGAAGGTGGAGAAGGGATGTGACCAAAGTCAGCCTTGTTCTCAAAGAAGGCTATTCGAAAGAAAAAGATAGAATGTGTTATGTGTGAAAGTACTTCGTATCTTGCTAAGGATTGTCCATACAATCCAAAAGGTACTCTTCACATGACCAAGAAAGAGACTTCCAAGAGCTCCAAGAAGATTTCAGCTTTGGAAGGAAAATCTATTTCCTTTGGTAGCTCCAAAATGATAAAGAAGGCAAGTGGAAAATTTCCTTCGGAAGAAAATTCGGTCTTGAAAGAAAGGAATTCTTCCGAAGCACATAAGTCTACTTCAGTATTTGCAGAATCTTCCGAAGGTCAACTCATCAAAATTTCTAATGTCTCAAAAGCTTCCGAAGTGTTGAAGGTCAAGTCCAAACTTCCAAAGGTGGTGTGGAAGTCAAAGAAAGACCAAATGACTGAAAGTTCCCCATCAACAACAACACAAGATCCTCAAAGCATAACTATAGGATCTATTATTGTTACATTACCTTCTGTTTTTTTTATGAGCCCAAAACCAGTAAGGCTTGGGTTTCCAAATGTAACTAATCATTTTCTTTGTGCAGGGACAACTCAAGACAAACAAGAATGTCTGGATCATTGATAGTGGCTATTCCAGGCACATGACAAGCAATAGGTCACTACTCCAGAACTTTGAAAGAATTGATGGAGGGCCAGTTGCTTTTGGAGAAGATGAAGGTGGTTACATTTCTAGAAAGGGCAAGATCACAAATGGTAAGCTCAGTGTTGAGAAGGTAAACTTTGTCAAGGAGCTTGGGTACAATCTTCTAAGTGTATCCTAATTTTGTGATCAGAGTCATACATGCTATTTACTGAGCATGAGTGCATTGTTCTCAAGCCCGGGTGGTTATTCCTCATGAGTATATCTTGCTTAGAGCCCCCAGGAAAGAGAACATGTACAAGATGGATTTGCAAGAAACATCTCCCTTTAGAGAAGTCTCATGCTTTATATCTAAAGCTAATAGTGATGAGTCTTTCTTATGGCATAAAAGAATGTGCCATGTAAACTTTAAGAACATGAATAAATTGATTAAGAATGATTTGGTAACTGGAATGTCAAAGAAAGAGTTTACAAGTGATGATCATTGTGTTGCATGCCTGAAGGGAAGCAACATAAGGTATCTCATAAGCCTAAGGAAAGAAACTTCATCACTACACCCCTACACTTGTTACATATAGATCTGTTTGGCCACACTAGTGTAAAGAGTCTAGGAAGGACCTCTTATTTTTTGGTGATCACAGATGACTTTACAAGATTCACTTGGGATTTCTTCCTTAAAACTAAGGATGAGACCACTAAGATTCTAAAGAATTTCATCTTAAAGATTGAGAATCAATATGATCACAAGGTCAAAACCATAAGATGTGATACTAATTAAAGAACCAAATCCTTGATTCATTTTGTGATGAAAAGGGTATTACAAGACAATACAGTACTCCCAGGACTCCTCAGCAAAATGGTGTTGCTGAGAGGAGAACAGGACATAGATTGAAGCTGCAAGAACCATGTTGTCTGACTCTAAGCTACCTATCACCTTCTAGCAGAGGCAGTCAACACTGCCTGCTTTGTGCAAAACAAAGTTTTGGTGGATAAGACTCATGGCAAGACTCCATATGAACTTTGGCACAAGAGGAAACCTTTCATTGGTTTTCTCAGGTCATATGGATGCCCTTGCACCATCTTGAATACCTAAGATCAAATTGCAAAATTTGCTAAGAAATCAGATGATGGACACTTCATTGGTTACTCTTCTCAAGCTAAGGCTTATACAGTATACAATCTTAAAACTAGAATTGTTGAGGAGTCAGCCAATGTGACTTCAATGCACACCCTGTGTGGTTGGTTCTGGTCTTGATTGGCTACTTGATCTTGATTTAGTTTACCAACTATTTTAACAAATCTTATGAGAATATTTTAGGATCTATAGATATCTTATCACCAGGTGACCCTGATCCAAGATTTGAACTTGGAAGATCTTCAAGCTACACATCTTCAAGCCCAGTTGTAACTACTTCTGCAAATGAGATTTCTATAAGCACAACATTGACAAATTTAGCTAATACATCTGAGATGCCTTCAAATTCCAGCTTAGAGGCTCAACAACCAGATAAAGAAGCTTTAAATGCAGAGACAATGGGAGTGGTGATAGTGATCAAAAATTTCTTGATGTTGATAATGTTGGGTTTGTTGGACCAAATCAAACTAGTTTAACCATTTAAACTTGAAAACGCAGCGGATAAACATCAAATAAATATCATTTGTAAACTGAAAATATGGTTCATTTCATAACAACAACAAACCCAAGAACATAAGGATCTTATATATGTGTTTGAACTAGCTATCACCAATAATAACAACCCAAATAAGCAATACATACTACCTTCCATAAGCTGCTGGAAAACGAGATAGATGAGGAGAATGATGTTCTTGAACAACCAAAACACCAAGAAGAGGTTTCCTCAAGCTTCCATACCCACAAGCATCAAGCATACACTATTCTTGCTAGGATTTGAGCACCAAATCGGATAAAGAAAGCTGTTGGAACCTTGTTCCAGCCGTGAACAATCAACAAAGCTGCTAAAGCTTTGTTCCAGCCATGATATCTTTCTTCCAAAAGAAGAGTGATGTTCTTGTGACCCTTTTGCATATGAGAGAGTGAGAGAGATCTGAATGGAGAGTGTTTGTGTTCTTGAGAGACCAAAACTCAAGAGAACCAAAGGAAAAACCAAAAGAGAGAGGTTGCCCAAAGGGGCGGCCGAACCCTTTATCCCCTTTTTGTTTTCCCCCCAAAACCCCTTTTAATCCTTGTTAAACAAAGTTTTAATAAGTTATGTAATTACCCCTTTAATTATATAACTTATACACACACTCCTATTATTTGATGTTATTTAACCAATTTAAAAGACATTACAAATAATATTCATGAACAAAATATCCATATAGGTTGTTCAATCTCATATGCAACTTATTTAGAAAACCCATTTTCTAAATTGGTGTATTTATTTAATTGTATGATCATATCATCAATTAAATAATATTTGGTGTTTGCAAAGCTTGCTATTGGGTATGACCCGACTTGGATCATAACGTACTAACCACATCAATGTTCTATGTGCCTTAGGCATAAAAAATCCAACAATCTCCCACCTGCACAAGATACATAGAAGATTGATGCAAGCAGTAAATACCGCCTAACAACAGTTTACTACCCTTAATACGCATGACTAAAGACATTCAATAACATCATCCCCTTCAAGTATCCAACTTGAAATGATTTAGGTGAATTAATCATTTATCCTTTTGTTTCAGATGTCATGTTTCCAAGGACATAGAATGATCATTCCTTGTTGATTTAACTTAATCAGGCCTTAGACATCTTGCTCTCAACGAATAAGAGGAACAAATTCCATCTTGACTACATACGTTTTTCACAATCACCTCGTGTCACACCTGAACACAGCCTTATGTACTACCCATTATTTCAAAGCAGTGAAGAACTAGTTCAAGGTATAACATTTGGTGAATATCAAAACCCAATATGTATCTCAGGTCGGAGAATACCAAATGATATTCGCCTTTACTCAAATTTACTTATGATCAATCTAGAAGATTCCATTTAGTAAAATTAAGATGCGGGTCAGTCCAATATTTGTATCCCATAAATATCTATGGACCTTGGCAGTAACCAATTGATCTATATTCATTCCTTATGAATATCCACCAATCCATGTTCATAATAGTCTTACGTTCATATTTGTTCCCACAAACATGACCGACTACGGACATTTAGAATAATAAACATATTCATGGATCTATACATGCTAAAATGAATATAACTCAAAATATCACAAGTATATAAAGAGTTAAATATTACATTGTTTCAAATTTTAATACTAAACAAATCATTCCAGTCACTAGAATATCAAAGTCCTAAGGCACAAGTATGACTTTCATGCTTTGCCCTCTCAAGGAGCTTCATGAGTGGATCCGCAATGTATTGATCGGGTGAACTTTACGAATACATATTTTTCCCTTTTCACTTCATCCCTTATGCAGTTGAATTTCCGCTCAATGTGCCTAGCCTTTTGAAGAGGACGGGTACCTTGATTCATGTAATCTGTCACACCCCAACCTTGACGGTGGAAACGTCGAGATGTGAGGGTTAAGATTGTTCACAACCACATAATGCTATATTTAAATGTAAATATTAAAATTAAAAGTTTCAAAGGCATAACAAACATAAGTTTCAAACATGTAATAGGTCTCAAGCAAAACAAAACATTACATAAACATTTTATTTATTAAGCTAGGTCCAAGTCCTTGTTTTTTTGCAAGCTTCAAAAGTCCACTTTAAACTTGGGGGTTTCCTGAAACATGATAAAAATAAAAGTCAACTAAAAATAATTGGCGAGTTTCCAAGGTTTTCATACATAATATGATAAAGTTACAAGTAGCAATTCATGTCATAGGTCATAAGTTAGTAAGGTTATAGAACACATATCGTTACAACCAAACCTCGACTTGATTACAAGTATATAAGATTGGCTAAGTTGTATTTGGTTCCCATGATGAACAAGCATACGTCATCAGGAGTCGGCAATACATCGACTTTAGCACCAAATAGGCTTGTCAGGCCCAAAGATCTAAGAAGTCGCCAGGCTAGCAATAGTTAATGATTGTAAACAAACTATGTATCTCATAAAAACACTTACAACACAAAAATAACCATGACAAAATATAAAGATGAATTGCAAATGCTTTACAAGTCTCAAACGTTTATAAGTGTATGATGTATAAGTATCATGTTTCACCCCAAAATAGTGTGAAATAAAGTAAAAAGGGGGTAAGGAAACTCACATGGTAAATAAGTATATGATGAAGATTAATAAGATTGTTTATAAACTTTGTTCCAAAATGAAACGCCACAAGGCACCTAAATATATTTATACACAAGGTTAAAGTTTAATATTAAGTTTAACGAATTATTATGAGCTAGGGTTCTATTTGAGGTTTGGGGGGTTTTGTCAATTATATTTAACAAACGAAACCATTTATATTTTCGTGGAACGATTTGCTTATATTATAAAATATAGAACAAAAATAACTTTTATAAAAATTTAGTATTATTCATAAAGTTTAATTAAGGTTTGAAATAAAATGAACACGATTTAATCGACAACTAATTAAACAATGGTTGAACTAATATCTAGTATTTAAGTCTAAATTTTATAAAATATGACCTTCCCTTTGAAATTTTGAATAAAATATAAGGATATTTTTATAAATAAATTTACAGAAAATTTCACGTGGTTTAAACTACACGTAATTTATAAAAATAAATTTTTTTAAATATTTTTAGAATTTTATATATTTTAAAAGTTGCAAAACATAAAAAAAACAATGTTGGAGGTCACCGGGTTCGAACCGGACCTCTAAGTTGGAAAGTGAACACGGAACCAGTGAACCAAAGCCTCAACCACGTTCTAAACTTCGTTTTAAAACTTTAGAAGCATTGCAATAAAAACCCCCAATTCCCATATAAACCCTAGAATTTGTTTACCCCAAATCGAACCCCAATTTGTTAATGTAAACATGTGCAATCATGGGGCTTTTGTTCCCCATGTTTAATCGAGCATATACATGTATCTAATTACCAGTTACATTTGAATTGAAGGTTGCCACAACAATGAACAGGTCGTGGTCGAGAGATGTGCAATCGCGCTATAAATGTTGATGAGAACTCAATTAACTTTGTGGGTAACTTCGTGTGATTTATTTGATGCAAAGCCCTTTGCCAATTTCAACAATTGAAGCTCGGAAGATGATGAACACGTTAGTTGCAAGCCACGGTGTTTATGGTGATTGAACTCGATGGTTATGTGTGTTTCAGGTGCAATTGGTAATTGTAATCGATTAGAGTTAGATAAACGTTCGATTAGGTTTAGTTAATTGGGTTATAATTGGATTTTAATGCTCGAACGTTGGATGATTAATTCTCGTCGGTTACTTGATCGATTAGTCGAGAAAACAGACAGTTAATGGCGGTTAATCGCTGCTTAACGGTTCGAATCATCATCTAAGAAGATTTGGGAGCGGTTTTGGGTCGAAAAACAAGTGTTTTCAATGGTTTTTGGTCGTCGCCGACTTGGCCGGAATGCCACCGGCGCTTCGCCGGATTTGCGGGAGGGGAAAATGGAGTGGGGGTTGGATTCTGAAATTTACATGTTTGGTCCCTACGGTTTTAACAGTTAGCATTTTATATACAAACTTTAATATTAAAGTTTCTAAATTGACATTAACCCCCCCCCCCAACTTTAATTACTTAAAGTTTTAAAACTCTAATAAGTTTAGTAAGTATACAATTTCTTTGTTATTATTAACAATATTATTTATTATTATTATTATTACTTTATTATTATTATTATCATTATTTTTATTATTATATTACAATTTTAGCTTTGTTATCACTTTTGAAAAATTAAAGAAAAATAAAGAATAAGCATGCATAATTCATAAGTTTTATAAATGACAACAATGAACCCTATAAGAATAAACGAAAGTTAACTTTTAGTTAACAAAAATACGAAATGTTACAGTCTTCCCAACTTAAAAGAATTTCGTCCCGAAATTAAAAGAAATGAAACTATACAAATAAGAACGGGTATCTCTTCTTCATGTGCTCCTCACGTTCCCAAGTAAATGCAGCGCCACGTTTATTTTCCCAACGAACCTTGACGATTGGGGTTGTTGTGGTTCTAGTCTTCTTCATTATGCGATCCATGATCTCAATAGGTTTCTTGACAAAATGCAATGACTCGTCACTCTAGATGTCTTCCAACGGAACATGCAGACTTTCGTCAGCCAAGCACTTTCTCAAATTTGAAACGTGGAACACAGGATGAACTCCACTAAGGCCGGAAGGTAGTTCCAGTTTATAAGCCACTTTCCCAATCCTTTTCAGGATTTTGAAAGGTCCTACAAATCTCGGAGCCAGTTTGCCCTTCTTTCCAAAGCAGACAACACCTTTCCACGGTGAGACCTTTAGAAGAACCATATCCCCAATTTGAAATTCTAATGGCTTACGTCGCTTGTCAGCATAGCTCTTTTGACGACTTCTCGCCACTTCAAGGTTCTTGCGGATAATAGAAACTTTATCGGTCGTCTCTTGTATAAGTTCTGGGCCAGTGATGAAGTTTTCACCAATGTCAGTCCAACAGATCGGTGAACGACACTTACGACCATAAAGTGCTTCAAACGGTGCCATCTTCATACTCGAGTGATAACTATTGTTATACGAAAATCCCACAAGCAGTAAATGCGTATCCCAATCCCCACCAAAGTCAAGAACACACATGCGTAGCAAATCCTCCAAGGTTTGGATCGTTCGCTCGGTTTGACTATCAGTTTGAGGATGGTAATCCGTGCTTAGGTCCAATTGAGTACCCAAGAGTTCTTGCATAGACGACCAAAAATGCGAAGTGAAATGAGCGTCTCGGTCGGATATGATGTGCAGAGGTACCCCATGACGACTTACAATCTCATCAATGTAAATACGAGCTAACCTTGATCTCTTGTAAGTGTCACGTATGGGTATAAAGTGTGCCAATTTGGTCAATCGGTCAACGAACACCCATATGCTATCATGTCCTCGAGAGGTTCGGGGTAGCTTAGTTATGAAGTCCATAGATATGTGTTCCCACTTCCACATAGGGATCTCGGGTTGCTCAAGTAATCACTCGAGCGTTGATGTTCGGCTTTGACCTCGTACATGTGAGGCACTTAGCTACTTATGTTGCTACATCTTTCTTTATTCTAGGCCACCAATATTGACCACGTAGGTCCATGTACATCTTATCGGAACCAGGATGAATAGAATAACGAGTTTGATGAGCCTCATTCATGATAAAGGTACGAAGGTTATTGCGATTTGGAATCCAAATTCGTTTTTTGAAGTACATCAACCCATTGGGTTTCGCTTCCAATCGGGTTAAAAGATTAGGCTCCAGCTCATCCTTCATTCTTCCTTCTTGTTGCACCACTTTTTGAGCCTCCAAGATACTAGACTCGATGTCACTATCTATTCTTAAGTTTTGTAGCAGTATAGGGTCTCGTTGACATCTAGTGGATCTCAGTATCGAACTCACCCAAGTGTCAAACCATTGACGTCGATCGTGAATTTCTTCGAATGAGATCATCTTGTTGTGAATCTTTCGGCTTAGTGCATCGGCTACAACATTTGCTCTACCAGGATGGTAATGAATGTCACAATCGTAATCACTAATCAACTCCACCCAACGACGTTGTCTCATATTGAGATCTTTTTGATTGAAAACGTGTTGAAGGCTTTTGTGATCGGTGTAGACTATACATTGCGTACCATACAGGTAGTGCCTCCAAATCTTCAAAGCAAATACAACAGCACCAAGCTCGAGGTCGTGTGTTGTGTAATTCACCTCGTGAACCTTCAATTGTCTTGATGCATAAGCTATGACCTTCCTCGTTGCATGAGAACACAACCAAGGCCTTGTTTAGATGCATCACAATACACGTGAAGTCGTCATTTTCATCGGGTAAAGTCAAGATAGGAGCATTGCACAACTTCTGCTTTAACGCTTCAAAAGCTTCTTTTTGCTCGGAACCCCACTCGAACGGTTTATTCTTTTGTGTCAAAGAAGTGAGTGGTTTCGCGATTCTTGAAAAGTTGGCAATGAATCGCCGATAGTAACCAGCAAGACCAAGAAAAGAACGAACTTCGGTAGGAGTCGTAGGAACACAACAATTCTTCACAGCTTTCACCTTTGCAGGATCAACGTGAATTCCTTGGCTATTCACCACGTGTCCTAGAAATTGAACTTCCTCGAGCCAGAAGTCACACTTAGAGAACTTCGCGTACAATTGCTCTTTCTTCAACAACTCAAGAACCAATCTCAAATGCAATTCATGATCGGTGTTGGATTTAGAGTAGATAAGTATGTCATCAATGAAAACGATAACAAACTTATCTAGATAAGGCTTGCATACCCGGTTCATGAGATCCATGAAGACCGCATGAGCATTGGTTAAACCAAAAGGCATCACCATAAACTCATAGTGCCCATAACGGGTACGGAACGCGGTCTTTGGGATGTCATTATCATGAACTCGTAATTGATGATATCCAGAACGTAGATCACTCTTCGAGAATATAGCGGCTCCTTGAAGTTGATCAAACAAGTCATCGATGCGAGGAAGAGGATAACGATTCTTGATGGTAAGCTTGTTAAGCTCACGATAATCGATGCACATACGAAACGATCCATCTTTCTTCTTCATGAAAAGAACAGGTGCACCCCAAGGCGAAGAACTAGGACGGATGAACCCTTCTCGATAGCTCTTGAAGTTGACTCGAGAGTTCTTGCATTTCAGACGGTGCAAGTCGATATGGTGACTTAGCCACGGGGTTTGCTCCCGGTATCAAGTCATTTTAAAACTCAATTTCACGCATGGGAGGTAAACCACTAAGGTCATCGGGAAATACTTCAAGAAAGTCTCATACGATAGGGACATCCTTAAGTTCTTTCCTTGACTTTCGTGTGACCACATAAGCCAAGAAACCCATATACTTCTTGCTTAAGCATTTTCAGCTTGAGTGCAAGACATGAGTTTAAGTCCTTTGGAAGATTTTTCACCAAACACCTTCAAAGTATCTCCAAAAGGTAATGGTATACGGATGCACTTCTCGAAACAAATGATCTCGGCATGGTGTTTGGCTAACCAATCCATACCAATGATGACGTCAAAGCTTCCAAGTTTCATAGGAATGAGATCGATAAGAAAATCATGTGTGTCAAGACTTAAGATACAATCACGAATAATGATGTCCACAGGTGATTGGTTCTCCATCAACAACTTCAACGGTAAGAGGTCTTCCTAGTTTCGTATGTGGCTTAGCAAGTATGGGTTCAAACTCTACGAAACAAAACTCTTATCGGCTCCAGAATCAAATAGGACATAGGCATAAGTTTTATTAATAAGAACATACCTGTTCAATTTTTAAGGTATTTAACGATACAGTAAAGTATGGAAAGAATTGGATCACAAAAGTTAAAGGTGAGTTAACATACATTCACTACATCATTGTTTGCTTGTGCTTGTTAGCATTGATGTTGAAAGCACGTCTTCGGGCTTATGGAACTTACCCACAAGACGAGGGCATTGTGGGCGGAAATGACCAGGCTCCCACAGTTGTAGCAAACACGGTTTGTGACCACGGCGGCATTGTTAGGTGCACGGTGGCAAGTCGCCACCAAATGACCATATTTACCGCATAAGATGCAAATGCGGCATGGTTGATTCCCGGATGATGATACCTAAACGTGTTGCACATAGGCTGAGGACCAGCATAAGCCCTAGCCCCAGGCACTTGTGCCACAGGTGTAGCCACAGGTACAAGTTGTCTTTGGGGTTGTTTGGGTGCAGCCACAACATAGTTACGCGCCGGTGTGAACATGCGCTTGTTGTTGTTGTTGTTGTTGTGTTGGACGTTCAGCTTTGGTCTCCTTAACGGCCTCGGTAGCCGTCTTTTCACCTTCTTTGCACACCTTCACAGACATGGTTCCTGCCTATATGGTTCTCGGTGAGTTGAGCGGTGATAGTAATGGCTTCTTCCAAAGTTGTGGGTCGGCTACCCACCACAGCATCTTGAATTTGGGGTGCTACACCCTTAATGAACTTCTCGATGTTGCGGGGGACAGTGTCGACCATGTGAGGCAGCAAATACTCAACTCATGATGCTAGTTGAGTAGGCCAAATGATCACCATCGTTTTGCTTCAAATTCCAGAATTCCTCTTCCAACTTTTGTAACTCGCTTCTCGGGAAGAACTTCGCGATGGCGATGTTCTTGAACTCTTCCCAAGTAAGTTCCAGGATAGCATCGGCCCCACGATTTCTGTTCTCGCTATTCCACCAGGTGAGAGACCTTTGTTGGAGCATACTAGTGGCATAACGAACTTTGAGTGCCTCGGGACACTCACAGTTGACAAAAGTGTTTTTTCTGTCTCGAACCACTCAAGAAGACCAGCGGCTCCTTCCTTGCACTAAAACTAGTGGGTTTGCAAAAGCTAAAGTGCTTGAAAGTGCAAGTTTGGTGTGCGCCCTTGGTTAGCACTATTATCCCCATGACCGTTGTTGCTAGAGTTGGTCATTAAGGTGCTATGAGTTCAGCCACCATGGTGGGATGACAGCAGCCATTGTCGGGCAATCATGTCGGCTAGCTTACGATCGGAACTTCCACGCTTTCCATGATGACGAGACATGCTGGAATATGCAAAATGAGTTAGATACGAGGAAAAGAATAAAAGGATTATAATTCACAAGGATAAGACAAGAGTTGTAAGGCACATGGAATGGTTCCATTTATAACGCATTACCATTTGGAAACGTTGACACGTCAGGTAAGTTGACCCATTCACCTTAGGAATTTGTGTATGTTGACCATAGTTTATCACTCATCCCAGAAATCCCCAGGTAAGCATAACTAGTCCCGTAGGATTTATGCGATATGCTTGCCATAGCCCGAGGGCTTTTGCCAGGAAATCCAGAATACAGGTGTCTATGTGTCACACAAATTTTTTAGGTTCATGAAATCAAAACCTTGATGAGATTTATATAGATTAGATATAACGTCTAAAGATTCAAATCATAAGCATAAGCATAGTTTTCATGTGTTGACGAGAATAAGATTAAAAAGTTTCATTTGTCGGGGAGAGTCAAAGAGTCAAAGTTAAGTTTAGGGAGACAAGTAACAAAGTTTAAACAAATACAAGGCAACCTATGCTAAGGCATCAAGTTGCACATAAGTATGGCATAGCATTATGTAGCATGCAAACAATATATATAATTCCAAGAATATAAATATTATTCTATGAGGTTCATGCATAAGCTATAGTCTAGGTCACCATTTCTAATAACCTAAATCCCTAGTTATGGGCTCTGATACCAATCTGTCACACCCCAACCTTGACGGCGGAAACGTCGAGATGAGAGAGGGTTAAGATTGTTCATAACCACATAACGCTATATTTAATGTAAATATTAAAATTAAAATTTTCAAAAGGCATAACAAACATAAGTTCAAACATGTAATAGGTTTCAAGCAAAACAAAACATTACATAAACATTTTATTTATTAAGCTAGGTCCAAGTCCTTGTTTTTTTGCAAGCTTCAAAAGTCCACTTTAAACTTGGGGGTTTCCGGAAACATGATAAAAATAAAAGTCAACTAAAAATAGTTGGTGAGTTTCCAAGGTTTTCATACATAATATGATAAAGTTACAAGTAGCAATTCATGTCATAGGTCATAAGTTAGTAAGGTTATAGAACACATATCGTCACAACCAAACCTCGACTTGATTACAAGTATATAAGATTGGCTAAGTGTATTTGGTTCCCATGATGAACAAGCATACGTCATCAGGAGTAGGCAATACATCGAATTTAACACCAAATAGGCTTGTCAGGCCCAAAGATCTAAGAAGTCGCCAGGCTAGCAATAGTTAATGATTGTAAACAAACTATGTATCTCATATAAACACTTACAACACAAAATAACCATGACAAAATATAAAGATGAATTGCAAATGCTTTACAAGTCTCAACGTTTATAAGTGTATGATGTATAAGTATCATGTTTCACCCCAAATAGTGTGAAATAAAGTAAAAAGGGGGTAAGGAAACTCACATGGTAAATAAGTATATGATGAAGATTAATAAGATTGTTTATAAACTTTGTTCCAAAATGAAACGCCACAAGGCACCTAAATATATTTATACACAAGGTTAAAGTTAATATTAAGTTTAACGAATTATTATGAGCTAGGGTTCTGTTTGAGGTTTGGGGGGTTTTGTCAATTATATTTAACAAACGAAACCAATTATATTTTCGTGGAACGATTTGCTTATATTATAAAATATAGAACAAATAACATTTATAAAAATTTAGTATTATTCATAAAGTTTAATTAAGGTTTAAAATAAAATGAACACGATTTAATCGACAACTAATTAAACAATGGTTGAACTAATATCTAGTATTTTAAGTCTAAATTTTATAAAATATGACCTTCCCTTTGAAATTTTGAACAAAATAAGGATATTTTTATAAAATAATTTACAGAAAATATCACATGGTTTAAACTACACGTAATTTATAAAAATAATTTTTTTTTTAATATTTTTAGAATTTTTATATATTTTAAAAGTTGCAAAACATTCTATTAAACAATGTTGGAGGTCACCGGTTCGAACCCGTGACCTCTAAGTTGGAAAGTGAACACGGAACCAGTGAACCAAGCCTCAACCACGTTCTAAACTTCATTTTAAAACCTTAGAAGCATTGCCAATAAAAACCCCCTATTCTCATATAAACCCTAGAATTTGTTTACCCCAAATCGAACCCCAATTTGTTAATGTAAACGTGTGCAATCATGGGGCTTTGTTCCCCATGTTTAATCGAGCATATACATGTATCTAATTACCCGGTTACGTTTGAATTGAAGGTTTCCACAACAAGGAACAGGTCGCGGTCGAGAGATGTGCAATCGCGATGTAAATGTTTATGATAACTCAATTAACTTTGTGGGTAACTACGTGTGATGTATTTGATGCAAAGCCCTTTGCCAATTTCAACAATTGAAGTTCGGAAGATGATAAACACTTAGTTGCAAGCCACGGTGTTTATGGTGATTGAACTCGATGGTTGTGTGTGTTTCAGGTGCAATTGGTAATTGTAATTGATTAGAGTTAGATAAACGTTCGATTAAGTTTAGTTAATTGGGATATAATTGGATTTTAATGCTCGAACGTTGGATGATTATATCTCGTCGGTTACTTGATCGATTAGTCGAGAAAACGAACAGTTAATGGCGGTTAATCGCTGCTTAACGGTTCGAATCATCATCTAAGAAGATTTGGGAGCAGTTTTGGGTCGAAAAACAAGTGTTTTCAATGGTTTTTGGCCGTCGCCGGACTTGGCCGGAATGCCACCGGCGCTTCGCCGGATTTGCGGGGAAGGGAAAATGGAATGGGGGTTGGATTCTGAAATTTACATGTTTGGTCCCTACGGTTTTAACAGTTAGCATTTTATATACAAACTTTAATATTAAAGTTTCTAAATTGACATTAACCCCCCCCCCCCAACTTTAATTACTTAAAGTTTTAAAACTTTAATAAGTTTAGTAACTATACAATTCTTTGTTATTATTAACAATATTATTTATTATTATTATTATTACTATCGTTAATATTATTATTATTATTATCGTCATTTTTATTATTATTATTATTACAATTTTTAGCTTTATTATCACTTTTGAAATTAAAGACAAATACAGAAATAAGCATGCATAATTCATAAGTTTTATAAATGACAACAATGAACCCTATAAGAGTAAACGAAAGTTAACTTTTAGTTAACAAAAATACGAAATGTTACATAATCGTACCATCGTGATCACAAAAGGATTTCTACGGGTCTTGAATGGTAGAGACCACCCTAGGTAAGCGATAAATTTCTTTATCCATGCAGCTTCCTGAGCTGCTAATGATGCGGCTATGTATTCGGATTTTGTAGTGGACAATGCTACTCCATTCATAATGAAGACATACCCCGATTGAGAATCACTCGAAAGGTTTGAAACTTGCATCCGTGTAACCCTTTACACCAAGTTCCTCTCCATCAGATCCGTATATTAGAAATATTCCCTTAGTCCTTCTAAGTATTTCAATATACTTTTAATAGTCATCCAATGGCTATTATCTGGATTCTTCTAATATCTGCTCTTCATGATTAACGCGCATGACTCGTCCAGTCTAGTGCATATCATTGCATACATGATGGATCCTATAGTTGACGCATATGGGATGTCATTTATTTGATATTGCTCATCCTTTGAGCTTGGACATTGAGATGTACTCAATATTGTCCCTCTTTGAATTTGGTACCATACCTTTTTTAGAGTTTTTCCATCTTGAACCTTTTCAAGACTTTATTAATATATGCACTTTGATTTAAACCTATCAACCGTGTCGATCTATCTCTATAGATCTTTATTCCAAAATATAGGCGGCTTCACCGAGATTTTATGAAAAACAACTTCCAAGCCAGGTTTTGACACCTTCCATGGTTGGAATATCATTCCAAAAGGTAGAATGTCATTAACATACAATACTAAGAATGTTATTATGCTCCCACTAGCCTTCTTATATACACAAGCCTCATTAGTGTTCTTGATGAAACCAAATTTTGATCTCTTCATCAAAATGTTGATTCCAACTTCTCGATGCTTGATTCAATCCATAGATTGACTTCTTTAACTTGCATACTTTTAGGATGTTGTGGATCGACAAAACCATCTGGGTGAACCATATGGACAGTCTCTTCGAGATGTCCATTAAGACAAGTGGTTTTGACATCCATTTGCCAAATCTTATAGTCATAATATGTAGCTATGGCAAATAATATCCTTATTGACTTTAGCATTGCCACAGGCGAGAAAGTTTCATCATATTCAACCCTTTAAGTTTGATTGAAACCTTTTGCTACAAGTCTTGCTTTGTAAGTATCCAAGTTTCCATACATATCCATTTTCATCCAACCGGTTTGGAGTTAAGTGGAGGGTCAACCAATTCCCAAACTTGATTGTCATACATTGATTGCATCTTAACGTTCATGGCATCCAGCCATTTGTCACAATCCAAATTGGACACTGCTTCATGGTATGTGGTTGGCTCATAGGAGTCAACAACATAGCATCCATTCATGAAAAATCCATATCTTTCAGGTGGAATGCTAACTTTACCAGATCTGCGAACATTTTGTGTGTATTGATCAACCTCTTGATAATCAACAACCTCTTGTTGATTGCTAGTGTCAAACAAACGTGTATTGGCTTGTAGATTTTGATCCTCATCAAATTCCACTATTCTATACGTTATTCCTTCCATAAGGAACTTAGTTTCCAAGAATTCAGCCTTTCAGCAATAATTACTCTTGCTCTTGTTGGATCAAAGAAGTAGTATCCTATATAGTCTTTGGGATATCCAACAAATATACACATAGTGAATAGACTATCTTGGTTAGGGCCATATTTAAAATACGAGCCTCGGAGAGCATTGCGAAACCCCAAAATGATAGAGGTAGTGAGCTTATAGCCATCATAGATTAAACCATATCCAATAGGATTCGATTTCTCCTTTCAGACATACCATTATGTTGTGGTGTTCCAATTGGAGTAAGTTGTGAGACGATCCCACAACTTCTTAGATGGTACTAAAAAGGCATTACAGAGGTATTCACCTCCTCTATCTGAATGAAGAACTTTAAGAGTTTTATTGAGTTGATTTTCTACTTCATCCTTGAAGATTTAGAACATTTCAAAAGCTTCATGTTTGTGTGTCATCATGTACACATAACATTAGCGACTATTATCGTCAGTAAAGGTAATGAAGTATCTATCACGATTTCTAGTCATTGTCTTTAAAGGGCCACATACATCCGAATGTATGATACCCAATAAGTCTTTTGCCCTCTCGTTAGTGCCACTAAAGGGCGACTTGGTCATCTAGTTTGTAAACAAGATTCACACTTATCGAATGAAACATTTTCGTTTGCTTTTCAAAAGACCATTCGTTTGAGGTGTTTGAATCTGATTCTTATTTTATGTGACCAAGATGACAATGTCAAAGATAGAATCACTTAAAACCATTTTAAGTTTCTTGGTGCTTGTTTGGTATAATGAGCTATTATAGGATGAATCATTATGAACAAATTCATAGATTTCATTAAAAGGCATAGCCTTGAAATAAAATACAACATCCATACAAACAAAAATACCATTGTTAACAAACTTTAATTCATAACCACATTATTCTAAAAGAGAAATCAAAATTATGTTCTTTAGAATAACTTCAAAACCATTTGAAAGTTTCTAAATATTGTCTCTTTTCTTGAAGCGCTTATTTCATATGAACCCTTGCAACAAATTGCAAAAAAGAGTTCCACATCCGGTATCCAATACCCATGTGTTTGAAGAAATAACATTTCAACCAATGTGAATTATGAAAGTTGTACATGAGGTTTGCCCAGCATCCCTCTTGTTTCTCAACTCTTTGAGATAGGTTGGACAATTCCCTTTCCAATGTCCTATCTCTCCATACTCAAAGCATGGATCGTTCTCCGTTACCTTAGGCTTCTCAAGCTTAGGCTTTGGAGGTTCCGTTTTAGCCTTTCCTTTGACAACATTTGCCTTGAGATCAGGGAATGGCCTTTTATTATTGCCTTCCTCATTGATCGAGAGAACATGTAGAACCTTTCTACCCATCTCTGCCTCAGTTGTTTTAAGCATTGCGTGAAGCTCACGAATACTCTTGTCCCATCCGTTCATATTGTAATTCATTATGAACGTCTCAAACCTTTTGATTAGGCCATTAAGGATCATATCCGTGGCTACCTCTTTTGAGACGGGACAATTAAGCCTCTCGAGGCGATCAACGTGGCATTTCATCTTAAGAACATAAGATGATACCGATTGTGTTTCTTCCATATGACACGCATGAAGTGCTCGAACCATTTCGAAGGGTTCTACCCTAGCTTGTTGAAGGAACATTTCCTTCAACTGGGTAATTATGTCATATGCCCCATGTTGCTCCAAGTCCTTTTGGAGTCCGGGAATCATAGTTCCCAACATGAGGTAGGAAACTGGCATGGAATCCTCAGTGTATTGAAGCCAATCGTCATAGGCCTCAACATCCTCAGGGTCGGGTTGGTCAGGAATAGGATCGTCAAGGACATAGGCCCTTTTCTCTTACTTGAAAACAATTCTCAAGTTTTGATACTAGTCCATAAAGTTTTTATGGTTAAGACGATCCCTTTCTAAGATGATCCTTAATGATAGGGTAGGGACAGTCGAGGTAGTAGCATTATTGTTTGCGGCCATTACTACAAAATTACAAAGTTCATTTTAGTATTTCTGAAAAAATTGCATTTTAATTATTAATACCCTTTACACGTCTCATAGACATATAATAATTAAAATCTAGAATCCAACGTTACATTTAAATGATGGTTAGGTGACCTTTATCCTATTATTTAAATTAACAAGGTAGTCAACATTTGACAATTACAACCTATTGCAACTTCTAGCTTTATGGGATCGGTTAAACATCTTATGTTTAGTCGGCATGTAAAATCCCATCAACACCATTGTACGCCATGCTTTGGTGACCCTATGCACATGGTTTCCAATTCAAGTCGTCTTACTTACACACACGTGTGAGTTTACACATACAAGTGGTTAGGTGACCTTTATCCCACAAGTATATTAAGCCCACCTCAAACACACAAGTTCCCTAAAAGTGGTTAGATGACCTTTATCCCACAAGTAGTTCTCAAGTGATTCGAGTGTCGTGTAAAAGGATGGTGTTTAACTTGCTTCCAAAGGGATTTAAGTTTCCATTAATTCTAGTTATGAAAACTCTATGTACCTTGTATTCGCATGCTTTCAAATACATGGTACCCTATGGTTCCTTTTTAATAAAACCTCGTTTATTTTAAAATCATTAGTCCTTTTAATTACCTTTTATTAGTCACTTAACGTTTAGGAACCAAAAATCAGCTTGTTGTGATAATTTATTTAGATTGCTAAGAATATTCATATATCAAACAATCAACATAAAATGAACAATCAAACAAGCATATATCAAACAACCACATGTGTATAACCATAGCGACTATGTTGATAACACTTGTTTGCCATCACAAGTGTTATCATTTGGTCTTTTCTAAGGGTTGAACACAACACAAAAATGAGATCTCCAAAGACCCCCACTTGAACTTGCATCCAAATGCTTCAAGTCCTTCTCTTGTGTCTTCCTTTTGTGCTTCCACCTTGTGCATCTTCTTTTACAAAATTTATATCCTAATACAAATTTTCTAATAAAAGAAAACATACTTAATCTATCTATTACATCACAAATGAATGAATAAATATATTACATCCAAACACAAGCATAAGGAATAATTATTACAACCCATAAGAATGAAATCAACCAAAACAAACATCCATATAAAACCAAATCAATACAAGGTCAATGCTAGGTTATGCACCAATATGAATCATCATATACAACATTCAAGAACCAAATAAATCCCCATATGACCCTAAATTTTCAGCCAACATAAACCAAGAATTTTGGGTCTTTTGTCCAAACAAAACACAATCAACCAATTGATATTTTTCTTTCAAGGTTTAATCACAAGCATGTTAGATATAACCTTGAAAGATTGGGGATTTATAACATCACCAAAAAACAGCCCCATTATGGTTGTTAAAGCCTCATAAAACCAATTTTACAAGAACACATGAAACTAGTCATCCACATATCCGGCTCTAGATGCCAATGTTGGGTTTGTTGGACCAAATCAAACTAGTTTAACCATTTAAACTTGAAAACGCAGCGGATTAACATCAAATAAATATCATTTGTAATCTGAAAATATGGTTCATTTCATAACAACAACAAACCCAAGAACATAAGGATCTTATATATGTGTTTGAACTAGCTATCACCAATAAATAACAACCCAAATAAGCAATATATACTACCTTCCATAAGCTGCTGGAAAACGAGATATAGATGAGGAGAATGATGTTCTTGAATAACCAAAACACCAAGAAGAGGTGTCCTCAAGCTTCCATACCCACAAGCATCAAGCATACACCATTCTTGCTAGGATTTGAGCACCAAATCGGATCAAGAAAGCTGCTGGAACCTTGTTCCAGCCGTGAACAATCAACAAAGCTGCTAAAGCTTTGTTCCAGCCATGATATCTTTCTTCCAAAAGAAAGAGTGATGTTCTTGTGACCATTTTGCATATGAGAGAGTAAGAGAGATCTGAATGGAGAGTGTGTTTGTTCTTGGAGAGCCAAAAACTCAAGAGAACCAAAGGAAAAACCAAAAGAGAGAGGCTGCCCAAAGGGGCGGCCGAACCCTTTATCCCCTTTTTGTTTTCCTCCCAAAACCCCTTTTAATCCTTGTTAAACAAAAGTTTTAATAAGTTATGTAATTACCCCTTTAATTATATAACTTATACACACACTCCTATTATTTGATGTTATTTAACTAATTTAAACAACATTACAAATAATATTCATGAACAAAATATCCATATAGGTTGTTCAATCTTATATGCAACTTATTTAGAAAACCCATTTTCTAAATTGGTGTATTTATTTAATTGTATGATCATATCATCAATTAAATAATATTTGGTGTTTGCAAAGCTTGTTATTGGGTATGACCCGACTTGGATCATACGTACTAACCACATTAATGTTCTATGTGTCTTGGGCATAAAGACTCCAACAGATAACCACTCCATAGATGAAAACATCAATGATGTCACACACTTATTAGATCAAGTTTCACTTGATAAGTATGCTGATGTGGTGGGAGAAGCATTAATGTCAGATCTAAATTTCTTTAATTTAGATCTATCTCAGCAACTTGTTGTGATCCCTCAACTAAGGATCCACAAGTCTCACACCACCACAACATTATTGGAGATGTTGACACAGGAGTAAGAACAAGAGGACATACCCATGAAGCACATGTTTGTCTTCACTTTTGTTTCTTGTCCCAGATAGAGCCAAAGAAAATTGAAGAGGCTCTAAGGATGGAAGTTGGGTTGAAGCCATGCAAGAGGAGTTGTTTCAATTCAAAAGGCAGAATGTTTGGAACCTTTGTCCTCTTCCTCATGGGAAGACTACTATAGGAAACAAATGGGTGTTTAGGAACAAGGGTACACACAAAAAGAAGGAATTGACTACACTGATGTTTTTGTTCCTGTAGCAAGACTAGAAGCTGTTAGAATATTCTTGGCATTTGCTGCATCCAAGAGCTTCAAGGTCTATCAATTTGATGTCAAATATGCTTTTCTATATGGGGTGATTGATGAAGAGATGTATGTCAAACAACCATCTGGTTTTGCAGATCCTAATCATCCTGATTATGTCTGCAAGCTTGACAAAGCTTTTTATAGGCTGCACCAAGCACCAAGGAAATGGTATGAGACTCTATCTCAGTACCTATGCAAGCATGGATACAAAAGGGGTACTATAGATGGAACTCTCTTCATCAAAGGACAGGGAAATGACTTAACGCTAGTTCAAGTGTATGTTGATGACATCATCTTTGGTTCAACCAATCTAAAGCTCTGCAAAGACTTTGAGAAGCTGATGAAAGACAGATTTGAAATGAGTGCCATGGGGAACTTAATTTATTTCAGGGAATTCAAGTGAAGCAAGTTGAAGATGGCATCTTCATTAGTCAATCAAAGTATGTTCAAGACATACTCAAAGGATTCAACATGACTGATTGTAAGATTGCTAAGAGACCCATAGCAAGAAACCATTCCCGTGGACATGATCTTGAGGGGGAGTTTGTGGATGAACACGTTTACAGGGTTATGATTGGGTCTCTTATGTATCTCACAGCTAGCAGGCCTGATATCATGTTTGCAATATGTATTTGTGCAAGATATCAATCCAACCCCAAGATGTCTCACCTTATCACTATCAAGAGGATTCTAAGATATCTCAAAGGTGCCTTAACACTTGGTCTTTGGTATCCTAAGAATTCTGACTTTAATCTGTATGTATATACAGATAGTGATTATGGTGGTTGCAACATGACTGCAAAGTCTACATCTGGGGGATGTCAGTTTCTTGGTGGAAGGGTTGTCTCATGGCAATGCAAGAAACAATCATGTGTCTCTACATCAACTGCTGAAGCTGAATACATTGCTGCTGCAAGCTACTGTACTCAAGTACTTTGGATTCAGAATCAGATGCTTGACTATGGATTAAATTTCAAGGAGACTCCTATTCACATAGACAACAACAGTTCTATCTCTATCATAGAGAATCCTATGCAGCGCTCAAGGACAAAACACATCAATATCATGTATCATTTAATTAAAGATAAGTTTGAAAAGAGATTAATTAAACTACTCAAAGTTAACACAAATGAACAATATGCGTATTTGTTTACAAAAACCTTTGATGAACAGAGATTTAAGTATCTTATATCAGCTATTGGGATGATTAACTTTGAGTAAGTCTTTCTTAAAACTAATTCATTGTATTTCTTAAAATCTGTGTGCCCTAAGTTGTCTAATATTTATCACCTTCATAAGCTCTTGTTTTCTCTGGATGAAAATTTTTAGAAGAGTTTACTTAGATTTTTGAAAAAAAAATTTGATCCTTTGAAAGATATTCTTTTATCATCGAAAGAAACTTACGCTTTCCAAAACAAATAACTGCCTAAGTAATTTTCCTTTGGAAGAAATTTTTGAAATATCTTCCGAAGCTTAAAATCTCTCTTAGGTACTTATATGTTTTCAAGAACAATTTTCTTCTGAAGCAAATTAACTCTCGGAAGCTTTGTTGTTTTGAACAAAACATCCAAGTTTTAATTCTTTTCCAAAGCAAAATCGTTCAAAACTCTTAGGAAATTCTTCCGAAGTCATTTTGGCTTCGGAAGCTTTTTCATTAAAACTTCCAAAGACAATTTACCTTTGGAAGCTTTTTGACTTCCAAGAAAACTACTTTTTGAGCAAAAAGTAAACTACTTTTCCAGAGGTGGGACCGACATCCGGATTTCAAAGTTTATCCTCTTTCATTAATTTTGTCTTAAATCATATTCATATATAAACCCAACGGTTCCCCCTTTTTCTATCAACTTCATCTTTCCTCCAAACCTAAATTCCCAAGTTTCTCTCTGAAACCGCCTTCATTCTTCCTTCCTTCATCCTTAAGATTTCTCACAATGGCCAACCTTAATCGTAGAAATGAACCTGATTTCTCCATACAGTTACATAGGCAACACAACCAAGTTACCCTGTTAAACTCTGAGGAAGATCCACATTTCTCATAGGGCTGCCGTTTCTTGGCTTTATCAAACTCCTTCACCTCCCTTACCATTGATCCTACTTTGTATGAGGATCATCTGCTCAAATTTTGGAAGACCTGCCAAGAGGTCATTATGGATGGGGAGAAGGCACTGTTTGCCACAGTGCAGGGGAGAACAATCTTCATCACTCCTGCCATCATCAATAATCATCTTTAGCTGGATGATGAAACAGTGAAGTGTTCTTCCCAAAAGAAGCTGTAAACCACTCCTTTGAGCAGATGGGCTATGAGTGAGATTTCTCTGTAATGACCTTCATGAAAGGGAATGTCTCATCCAAATGGAAATACCTACTTCATGTTGTTATCCACAGCTTGTCTAACAAGCATGGAGGGTGGGACCAGATTCTTAAGGATCTCTCCTTCATAGTACATGGAATGGTTCAAGGGGTCAAGTTCAGGTACTCCCAATTTGTTTATACTAATTTACTTGCAAACTTGGACTCCTTAAATACTACATGTTCCCTAGATATGTTCAATACATTTTAACTGTGAACTAGGTTCATAGTTAAGGGAACATGTAATATTCTTAAACTAGGATAGATGAAGCATGCCATCTTTAAAATCTTGAGAAAAGCCAATTGTTGGTTTTTCAGGGGTAGAAACAGCCCTTGTCCCAAAAATATTAGAGTTCATTGCTCAAAGTGATAACCTAGCAGCACCAGCTAGTGTTGAACCCACACCTTCTGTATCTCAACCACCACAACAGCCACAAATCATCCTCACCTACCAAAGAAAATCCAAACGAACCCCTGCTCAAACTATTTAGTCTGTGCAGGCCCCCATATACTCACCCATAGGAGGAAGTGGATACTAGAGCTCCCACTTCCCCTTAGGAGCAAACCACTCCCATTACTTCAAATATCAGTGCTGAGGTACCTCATGCTCAGCCTGATGAACTCACAAGCCTAACTGCCTTAAGCCTTCACCCTGAGTCTCAACACTCAGGTGAACAACCTTAAGGGGACTGCTACCATCCCTAGCCTCTAGATTTAAACCAACTCATTCCTAACCTTTACTTCTATATTGATAAAGAATTAGATTTCAGTGAGTACCACGACTCTCTCTTCTTTTCCACTTCTCAAAGAGAGATGAGTACTTTTGAGTCTCCTCTGTCTAGCCCACATCAGTCATCCATAACTGAGGTAGATACTTCTGAACACTTTTAGGATATCCATATGGAAGAGGCTCTCACTTCTTAAAGTGATTACTTCATTAAGACCTCAACCATGGCAACTCAGCCCATTGAGACCTCAACTGAGGCTGCAAGTGAGAAGAGGAGATCCAGCATCCAAGAACCTAAAGTTGGTGGTGAAAGAGAGGACTTTAGTCTAATCATCTCATCCTTTAATGATTCTTCTGATGAAGATGAGGGGAATCTAAGGCTAAAGGTGCATCAATTGTCACAAACATGCACCTATTTAGTCTCCAAGGTCAGTCACCTTGAATCTCAGGTGACTATCTTGCAAAACATGGTGCATGATCAGCAACTTGAGATTTCTTATCTCAAGGAACAACTAGCTGGGAGACCTTTAAGAAGAGCTCAACAAGGAACACAAGAACCAGTGAGTGTGATTGACCTAACTCCTAGCTCACCTATGTAAGAGGGTGATGCTACCAAAAAGGGGGAGAAAGTCATTACAATTACAGAACCTGGGAGTTCTTCAGGAAGTATGGACATTGAGGACTCACCACCCTCACTTACAATTGTGCATACTCAATAACTTCCTCAAGTTCACATTGATGTGGACTCCATAGACTCCTACATTCAGAGTCTGTTTGAGGAACGAATACCAAGGGTAATGTCATCTCCACCAACTTCAAATCACATTATTGGGTGGATGTATGATGAAAAATAGAAGAGCCCTTATCATTCAAAGAGTTCAAGGGCAACAAGAAGTATTCAATTTTCAGACCTTGAACTTCTATCAAAGTCTTAATCTTGTCAGCATGCCAGTTGTCAACCAAGGCCAATCCAGACAAGCTGACAAGCTTGCTCAAAGAATTCAAGATAGAATCACTACAGAGTTCAGCTTCAGAAGGAGACTAAGGCAATCAGGCAATTTCATCGGTCAACTGGATATTGAAGCAGACCCTAAGATTAGCTTCATAGGGGAAACCTTAACTAAAGGCCCAGTAGTAGAACCTGAGAGCCCAGTCTCACCATCATCACTGCTGCATAGATTCATTCCCTTTATGAGACACCTGCCGGTGAAGGTGCATCTTAACCTCTCTCTAGCTAGAGCTTGGAAGCTACACCAAGCAATAAAGGCCAAAGCCCTCTTCTCCCTGAGTCATAGAAAAATGACTTCTGAGGAGATTGAGGAAGAGGAGAGAAAGAGGAAAAGGAGGCTAAGGGGAGAAGGTTCCTCTACTAGATCTACAAGGCTCATGGAATCTGCTATCAGGGCTACCCCCAGGCCAAACACTTAGAATAATGAGTTAAGGGTAGTCAGGAATAACTACTTACAGACTAGGAAATGTGACATAGATAACATCATCTCCCTCCCCTTAGATGAGTTAAATGAACTGGTTGACAAGGAATTGTCAAAGGAAAGAAAGGAGGCAGAGGATGCAAAGCTACTTCTTCATATCAAAGAAGAAAGAAGAAAGAAGAAAGAAGAAAGAAAAAACTATACAAGCATGTGCCTTCTCTCTCCTCAGTTCAAGAAAATCCTATGCAAGAGGATGTGATGCCACAAGAATCTCAGATAGACAAAGAAATAGATAGGATCAACATGATCAACTACCTGAGTGCCACAGGCCTCTATCTGACTGCTGCACTTCTTCTTTTACCCTTTGACTATATTTAGTTTGAGTATCTCAAACAACTTGAACTTGAGATAGTCAAAGAGAGAAATATCACCAAAAGAAAGTTAAAGGAAGAGGCTACAAAGTCAAGAGGCATCATTCAAAAAAGTATGAAGAAGTCTGCTGATAGGCAGAGGATGATGAGTTTTTTAAAGCTGTATGGATTCTCGGGAAGGAGACTTGGCCCTATGTCTCTGTCCACTATAGATGAGCATATCAGGGTAATCAAGAAGAAGATCAAGAGTGGAGAGATAATGGACTTACACTCCCCTCCAAGTCAAGCTCCACCTGAAGTGAAGGTTAAGGTTGAACAACCTGAGACACACAACCTGAACCTCCTGCTAAAACTCAACAAGCTTCATCTTCTGATCCACAGCAGGGTCAAACTCCCTCTCCTTCTAACCTGTGAGGGAGGAAGACCTAACTGAGAAAGACAAAGAAGATCAATCAAATGCTGCAGGCCAGTCTTCTCAGTTAAAAGGATCCAAGAGGAGAAAAAGGATGGCTTCAAGATGTGGACATACTTTACAAATCCAAAGAAGAAAAAGAAAGAAGCATCATTCTCCAACCCTCAGGATGAGTCAGAACATCCTAAGGATGTGCAACTAGAGGATGCTCCATCATCTCCCATTCAAATAGCTCCTTTAGCATCAGGAAGACACATTTTGTAGTAGACATACTCTACAAATCCAAAAAGATGACATGTCATCAGAGATCAAGGCATTGAGAATGTGTACGCATGGCAAGACATGTTCAATCTGCCTCTGCATAATCTCTTTGACATGAGAAGACACTTTGATATTCTGAGTGATCCTGATCATCTCATGAAGAAAGGGATGGTTATCATCATGATGAGGACTGTAAATATCTGAAGACTTCAAAGTGTTTTAGTAGCATCAGCCTAGAAGGAGTTTGTAAGGTTTAACATGAAGCTGATTCAACCCAAACACCCAAAGTCTCTCCTGCATGCATGCACAAGTGTACTGAAGTAGAATGCTTTGGAAGTTTCACACCAGCAATAGAAAACATTCTAAGTGTGAAATCTCCCAAAGCCAAGACCAAAATCTTCGGAAGCCAAAGATGAAGTCTTCCGAAGCTTCAGAGACAAAGTCTTCTAAAGCCAATACTAGAAGACAGATTTTTTCCAAAGACTTTTAGGACACATACTTTATCTGATGTACCTTTTACTATAAAGTTGGACCCCTTTCTGCTGCAACTCTGATGAGACACCAACTTTACATAAGTTGGTGAAAGGAACATGTTTTTGGTAACTGGACATTGAGATTTTAAGTCTGTAACTTTCTACTTCATGTATTTTATCCTTATTGTAATATATTAGGATTTGAGCTATGACATGTTATAGTCACCGGTCAAAAAGGCAATTTGCCTTTTGACTCTACATTTGATTTTGTAGTTGTCTAGTCAGTTGTATCCAGCTGGCCTTCAAAGTATGGCCAGCTATAGGATGTAGTATATGTATCTCAAGTACTTGTAACTTTCGAATATGCTTTTGTAATATTTGTAATGGAACTTGAGAAGCAATATACAGTATTCTTGAAAACCAATCACTTGTGTGTTTTGCTATCTTGTTCTGTCTCTTACTTACTTGTGTTCTTAGCATCTTTACTCAAAGGTTAATCAGTTCCCTATTTGATCTGTTAAATGTTCTTAAGCAAATCTCGTCATTGTATTGTTGTATTGTAAGTACATACCCTTCAACGGTGCTGCAACTGTCTTTGGAATCGGTTAGTGTTCTTTAAGGTTGTAATCCTTAGGTGAGTACCTGTTTGCACAACATCAAGGGCAATAACCTTCAATGCTCTTAGAAAACAATAATAAAAATATGGCACAAATTAATATTTTATTTGTTGAAAAATAATAACGCACCTCAAATATTTCCCACTCTATTAGATGTAGAACATTAAAACCTTGCGTCCGTTTAAATCGAGCAAAAATATCTTTGGTTGTATATCTAGGAAGATGACCAACATGTAAACAAGCTCCACTACAGTGAAGATAAGTAAGAAACTAAAACATGAAATGTTTAATTATCAAATATAATTATTTGATCTCCTTTAAGTGTAGCAAAACTGGCTTGATTTGCTTCAATTGCATAACTTCAGTGGTAAATAATCATGATGAACAAACATCTCTAATCAAATATCCTAGCACTAATTTGTATACACAAAATACAAAAAGGGCACACTAACATTCAAGTAAAACAACATACAAACATGATGCACAATTGACATGATAATGGTAAATTTAGTTGTTTCAACATGGTTAATCGCGTTACATACCTTATATAAGGGAACATAGGAAGAACATCGAATTTAGGTTTAGATGTGTCATTTCATCATCAAGTGATGGAAAGTTCGAATCTCGCGTTAATATTTCTTCCACCACTGCTTAATTTCATGAAATGGGTATGCCTTAATCTTAACGCCTTCCATTAAATCTTCACTAACATTAACCTACGCTTGAGAAAGGTCTGTGCATTGCCTGAGTTAGATTATGTTGAAATGATGACAATTCATTACCTTTCCGGTTGTCAAACTTTCTACCTAATCAATAACACTAATAACAAATTTCTACTAAATATGAAAATGACACAAAAAATGAAAACCTACCGAATGTATATGCAGGTAGATACATGGATCTCTCTGGCACACTAAGGATCCCATTTGTTGGATTAGTGGTGCAACTGTAACTAATGTAATCTTTGGGTATGCCCTTCGACAAAGTTGTGTGGTGAAACTGTATCGCAACCTCGTTGTAGTTTTCATTCAAGCAATAAATTTGGAGAAAAGTTTGGTTTGAGATCTGATCTACAACATCTGGTATCAAAGCTGAAACCGACTTGTTTCGACTCATAGCTTCTTCTACAATCACAATAGTACATCCATTTTCTTTTACCTTCAAGTTCAACAATGGAGCATACGTTAGAGCAACAAGTAAAAGACTTACAACAGCAGTTGCAAGACTTGACGATTGCTATGCAACGACGTAGAGATGGTGACAGAACACCTCCACGCTATCAAACGAACGATGATAATGATGATGGATATTCTACCACCGAAGTCTATAACCCTTACGGTCGTCGAGTTCGTGATGGGCATTTTAGTGGCGATATAAAGGTCGATGTACCCGAGTATGATGGTAGGCTTGATCCAGACGAGTTTATTGAATGGTTAAGAACCGTCAAACGTGTTTTCGACTACAAACAAACTTCCCTGTAAAAAAAGGTTAAGTTGGTTACCTTGAAGCTTCGCAAATATGCGTCTACTTGGTGGGATAGCGTTTGTCATAAGAGAGCACAACATGGTAAAGAAAGGGTTAAATCATGGAGTAAGATGAAAAAGTTGTTAAAGCAAAAGTTCAATGCAACATTTTATTTGCAGGAAACTTTTTCAAAACTTCACTCCATTAAATAAGGTAGTCGCTCAGCAGAAGATTACTCACAGGATTTTGAGCACCTTCTAATGAAATGTGATCTCAATGAGGATGATCCTCAAACCCTTGTTTGATATATAGGAGGGCTCGAGCCTCGGATTGTCAATGTTGTAGAGTTACACCCTTACTCCTTGCTAGCCGAACTAACCCTTTTAGCCCTTAAAATCAACACCCAACACAAGACAAAAGGCAAGTTTGAAACCTCTAGTTCTACTATACCCAACGCTCCAAAACCTGTCACGTCACCCGATGCTTGGAGTCCAAGTCCAAGAGCTCCCCGTCGTTGTTTTCGGTGTCAAGGAGCGGGGCACATCGCATCTGACCAATAAGCTAGTGGTTACTCTTGCTGAATTTCACGATCTCGATCAACCGTTCTATGATGTGGAACGGGCAGTTGGAGGTGATTGCAAACCGAACCAAAGAAGGTGGAAATAGGTCCCAATGAAGGCGAATGTTTGGTGGTAAGGAGGGCTCTTAGCGGTACCATTGATCAAAAGGAAATACAACAACGTGAATCCATTTTTCACACACGGTGCACCATTATCAACAAGGTATGCTCTTTAGTTATTGATGGTGGCAGTTGCACTAATGTGGCATCCCAAACCATGATTTCAAAATTAAACATTCTATTTGAATCTCATCCTAGTCCCTATGACATTCAATGGCTCAATCAAGGGAAGGGAATTCAAGTTACCAAACGGGTTTTGGTCACATTCATTGTCGGTAACTGTTATGAACATTGGCGGAACCAGGAATTTTGTCCTATGGGTCACTAATTTTTTAATATTAGATATATAGTGAAACAACATCAAATTTTTGGATCATCTAATCGAGTTAGGTCGGTTCGGGTCGGTTGGTTCGGGTCATATATAAGGATGAGAAACTTTTTAAAAGATTGAACCAATTTTGAAGTCGGTTGAGTTGGTTCAAGTTTTAACTAGAATCATTAGAACCAGTAACCAAAATTAATGACTATAATCACTATAATTTCTACCTATATCACCTTATACAATCAAAGAACCCAATAAAAATAGGAATGCACAAAAAAAGAAACACACACACATCAAGAACAACATTATTTATAATAAACATGAAAGAAGCATCTTAATGAAGAATGCAAAGCTGGTGGTGACATCAATTTGAAGGAGGTCTTAGTGTTGGTGGTTTCTTTAGAATCTGTGATGGGCATAAAAGAAATGATAGTCCTCCACCTCACTTTTGTGAGAGCAATGATGGTCTCTGAAGAATCTGTGATGATTGTCATGTTTACTCTCTATCACAAACAAGAAGAAAGAAAACATCAAAGATTATAATACAACATACCAACATTACATGAATAAAAAAGAAGCATAGCAACTAATGACCTTATGAAGATTCATTAAAAAGGTAAAATAATTATTTAACTATGTTAGCAGTTCTTAATTTCATTGTTTTCATTGACTATTGTAAATTATTTACCAGTTTGCATTGAAATCAGTTTTAACTTGTTTTATGAATACTTAAACTCAAGGGGTTATAAATTATGTTGTCAAGTTTGTGACCGGATGTTCAAGAGGACCTTTTCTAGGATTCAAGTACATGGAACCATTATTTTGTATGCAACGGTATGATGCCTTCGTTTGATGGTGAAAGTTATTATGGTGTTCTAATTTTTGTTATTGTATCATTGCTTTTAAAGAGCTGCTAGTAATGCTTCTGAAGAAGCTCTAGAGCAATTACCAACATCAGCAACTTGTATGAATCTGCTAAACCCTCCTCCACACAAAAGGTTCATCATTGTTTTCTATAATGTTAAATATAACCATTGTCTATGGTATAAATCTAGGTTTTGAATCCTCTAATCTAGACAAAAATTTAATAAACAAAGAAACAACCCGAGTAAGGCTTGAAGTCATGAACACAATCTAGAAAACTAACCTTGAAGGAAAGAGTCGCCTATAGGAGGAGCTGGAGCTTGGTGGTCGCCGCTGTCAGAGGTCTCGAAGACGCTCAAAAACATTGGTGATGGTCGTTTGGGTTAGGGGAGGGGGAGGCTGAGATTCAGTCTACCCGTATGGGATTAGGGGTTTTAGGGTTACGGTTTAAATGTAAAGAAGATCTAAGGGTAAAATGGTAATTTTAGAAATTAAAAAGGAGTTTTAAAAAATTTGTCCCTTGCTAGCCTCGAACCCACGACCTGAAGTGAGTGGAGAACTTCTTGGACACGCGCGCGACCAGTGAACCAACTTCAAAAATCAATTGTGTTTAGAAATTAAAAATACTTAACGGTTCACAACCTGAAAAACTATGGGTTCACTCAAATTTTCGGTATTATACGATACACTACACGCTCAAAAATCAAAAATCAATGGGGTCACTTGACCCCGTACCCGCGGCTGTAGTTCCGCCCCTGACGATGTGGACATGCACTTCAGTGAAAAGTAAATAATTGAAAGCAATAAATTAAATAAACAAAACATGATAACCGCAATTAAAATGGTGGGGATTCTTTCACAGGTCATGGATCGGATCAGGTTGCCCATGGGTCAATCATATGCATGAAGTGGACGTGTGCATATCATCAAGTCGGTGACTATTTTGTGGTCCATACCCCTAACGTCCTCACCATCTACGAAAAAGTTTGACCTCAAACTTTGACAAACATCTCGAAACTTTGGCTTACGTGCATGCTTGAACTCCTCTTTATTGGTTGTAACTGACTTGGCCCCGACATTAAAATTAACTTTTGTTCTTGGTGCTTCTGGGTCTACACTACCAACCTCATCAAATTCATTAATCCCCCCGACTCCTTGTTTTGATGGCTTGAAACAGAAATTAATTGCAATGGCTCAATGGATGATCACATTAGTAATGTTCATCATTGGTAACAAGGTGATCCTCCTACCATCCTTATCAAAGGAGTAGGTGTTTTTATACCTATCATGAACAACTTTTCTATCAAACAACCAAGGTCTGCCTAGCAGGACATGACATACATCCATGGGTATCACATCACACCAAATTTGTCTTCATAACCAGGGGCGAAACTACAGCCGCGAGTACGGCGTCAAGTGACCCCATTGATTTTTGAGCGTGTAGTGTATTGTATAATACTGAAAAATTAAGTGAACTCATAGTTTTTCAGGTTGTGAACCGTTAAGTATTTTTAATTTCTAAACACGATTGATTTTTGAAGTTGGTTCACTGGTCGCGTGCGTGTCCAAGTTCTCCACTCACTTCAGGTCGTGGGTTCGAGGCTAGCAAGGGACATCTTTTTAAAAACTCCTTTTTAATTTCTAAAATTACCATTTTACCCTTAGATCTTCATTACATCTAAACCCTAACCCAAAACCCCTCCTCCCATACGGATAGACTGAATCTCAGCCTCCCCCCTCCCCTAACCCAAACGACCATCACCAATGTTTTTGAGCGTCTTCGAGACCTTCGGCAACGACGACCACCAAGCTCCAGCTCCCCCTATAGGCGACTCCTTCCTTCAAGGTTAGTTTTCTAGATTGTGTTCATGACTTCAAGCCTTACTCGGGTTATTTCTTTGTTTATTAAACTTTTGTCTAGATTAGAGAATTCAAAACCTAGATTTATACCAGCGACAGTGGTGTTATAGAAAACAACGATGAACCTTTTGTGTGGAGGAAGCTTTAGGAGATTCATACAAGCTGCTGATATTGGTAACTGCTCTAGAGCTTCTTCAGAGGCACTACTAGCAGCTCTTTAAAAGCAATGATACAATAAACAAAAATTAGAACATCATAATAGCTTTCACCATCAAACGGAGGCATCATACCGTTGCATACAAAATAATGGTTCCAAAAGGTTCTCTTGAACATCCAGTCACAAACTTGGCAACATAATTTATAACCCCTTGAGCTTAAGTATTCATAAAACAAGTTAAATTGATTTCAATACAACTGGTAAATAATTTATAATAGTAAATGAAAACTATGTAATTTAATGCAGGACCGGTGAAGGGGGTCACTTACAACACAACAACACAAAGAGGAGATTAATCAAACAATAAACTGGATTAACCACAAATGAGACACTAAGAACACAAGTAATATATGAGACAGAACAAAAGAACACAAGTGTATGTTTTCAAGAATACAGTATATTGATTTCTCTATGTTCTATTACAAGTGTTACAAAGCATATTTCAAAGATACAAATACATGAGATACTTATACTACATCCTATAGCCGGCTATACTTTAAAAGCCAACTGGATACATTTGACTAGACACACAAACAAAATCAATTGTAGAGTCAAAAGGCAGATTGCCTTTTGACTAGTGACTATGACATGCCATAGCTCACATCCCTATCTATTACAAAAAGGATAAAGTACAAGAAGTAGAAAGTTACAGACTCAAGACCTCAATGTACAGTTATCAAAAGCATGGACCTTTTCACAACTCATGTAAGTTGGTGATATTACAGAGATGCAGCGAAAAGGTGTCCAGCTTTATGGAAAAGTACTTCAGATAAAGCATGTGTCAAAAGTCTTCGGAAGAAATCTGTCTTCATGAGTGAAGCTTCGGAAGACTTTGTCTCTAAGGCTTCGAAAGACTTCATCTTTGGCTTCGGAAGATATTGGTCTTGGCTTTGGAAGATTTCATACTTAGAATATTTCTATTGCATGTGTGAAACTTCCTAAGCATTCTTCTTCAATGCACTTGTGCAACATGCAGGATAGACTTTGGATGTTTGAGTTGCATCAACCTCTTCATTAATCTCTACAAACTCCCCCTAGGCTAATGCTACCAAAACACTTAGTAGATTTCAGATATCAACAGTTCTTATTAGAATGATAACCAATCCTTTCTTCATGTGATGATCAGGATCCTTTAAACTGGCAAAGTGTCCTCTCATATCAAAGAGATCATATAGAGGCAACTGAAACATGTCTTTCCAAGTGTAGATGTCTTCAGTGCCTTGTTATCTAATGACATGTCATCTTTTTGGATTGTGGTGTATGTCCAGGATAAGATGGGTCTTCCTGATGCTAGAGGAGCTACTGGAATTGAAGTTGATTGAGCATCCTCTGGCTGCACATCCTCAGGATGTTCTGACTCATCTTGGGGTTTAGAAAAGGGTGCAGTCTTCTTCTTTTTTGGGTTTGGTTTAGAAGCCATCCTCTTCATTCTCTTTATAGGTTTTTACTGAGAAGACAAGCCTGCAGTACCAGATTGATCTTCATTGTCTTTCTTAGTTGGGACTTCCTCTCTCTCAGGTTCAAAAGGAGAGGAAGGTTGTATGGGTCTTCCTTTCTTGTTGAACTACATCCTCTTGTGCAGGACTTTCTTAAACTGGGGAGAGGGTAGGCACATGTTTGTATAGTCTTTTCTTTCTTCTCTCTTCTTTGATTTGTACTAGAAGTTCTGCATTTTTGCCTCGTTCTTCTCCCTTGACCTTTCCAGGTCAACCAGTTCATTTAACTCTTCTAAGGGGAGAGAAATGACATTGTCTATGTCATAGTTCCTTGTTTGCAGATAGTTTATCCTGACTGCCCTTAACTCATTATTCTGAGTATTTGGTCTGGGGACAGCCCTGATTGTAGACTCCATGAGTCTTGGAGACCCAGCAGAGGAACTTTCTCCCCTCAGCCTCCTTTTCCTCTCTCTCTCTCTCTCTCTCCTCCTCAATCTCCTCAGATGTCATCTTTCTTTTCCCTTTGTCACTCACAGACCATTGTGACTCAGGGTGGAGAGAGCTTTGGCCTTCATTGCTTGATGCAGCTTTTGAGCTCTAGCCAGAGAGAGGTTGAGAAGCACCTTCACCAGCAAGTGTCTTAAAATGAATGTTAATCTCTACAGCAGTTGATGATGATGAGACAGGGTTCTCAGGTTCTACCACTGGGCCTTCAGTCAAGGTTTCCCCTATGAAACTAATCTTAGGGTCTACCTCAACATCCAGTTGACTGGTGCATTGCGTGATTGCCTAAGTCTCCTTCTGAAGCTGAACTCTGCAGTGATCCCATCTTGGATTTTTGAGTCAGCCTGTCAGCTTGTCTTGATTGTTTGCATTGACAAGTGGCATGTTGACTAGATCCAGACCTTTATAGTAGTTCAAAGTTTGAAAATTTAAGACTTCTTGTTGCCCTTGAACTCTTCTGATGATTAGGGCTTTCTTGTTGATGTCATACCTCCACCTAATGATGTGATTGGAAGATGGTAAAGATGACATAGCCCTTGGTATCCCATCCTCAAACAAACTCTGTATGAAGGAGTCTGTGTAGTCCACATCAATGTGAATTTGAGGAGGTTGCTGAGAATGCACAATTGCAAGTGAGGATGGTGAGTCTCAATGTCCACTCTCTCTGAAGAACTCCCAGGTTCTATAGCTGTAATGACTTTCTCCCCCTTTTTGGTAGCATCACCCACTTGCATGGGTGAGCTGGAAGATAGGTCAATCATATCCACAGGTTCTTATGTTCCTGGTTGAGCTCTTCTTAAGGGTCTCCCAGCTAGTTTTTCCTTAAGATAAGAAATCTCAAGTTGCTGATCATTGATCCTGTTATGTAAGGTAGTCACCTGAGATTTAAGGTAACTGACCTTTGAGACTAAATAAGTGCATGTTTAGACAGTTTGTGCACCTTTAGTCTCAGATTCCCCTCATCTTCATTAGAAGAATCATTGGGGGATGAGATGACTGGACCAAAGTCCTAAGTCTCACCACCAGCTTCAGGTTCTTGGCTGTTGGATTTCCTCTGCTTACTGGAAGTCTCAGTTGAGATGACAATGGCTTGAGTTGTCATGGTTGAGGTCTTAATGATGTAATCACTTTCAAAGTGAGAGCCTCTTCTATATGGACATCCTCAACAGGGTCAGAAGTGTCCACCTTAGTAGTAGGTGACTGATGGGGGCAATAAATAGGAACCTCAAAAGCACTCATCTCTCTTTGAGTAGGGGAAAAGAAGAGAGAATCATGGTACTCACTGAAACCTAGATCTTCGTCAGTATAGAAATCAAGGTTGGGAATTGATTTGTTGAGATCTACAGGCTGGGGTGGTAACTATCCCCTAAAGGTTGATCACTTGAGTGTTGAGACTCAGAGTGATGGCTTAAGGCAGTTGGGCTAATGAGCTCATCAGGCTGAGCATGAGGAACCTCGGCACTAATTCTTGAAGAGATGGGAGTGGTCTGCTCCTCAGGAGAAGTGAGAGCTCGAGTGTCCACTTCTGCCTGTAAGGGTGAGTGTATGGGGACCTCCACAAACTGAATAGTCTAGGCAGGGATACGTTTGGATTTACTTTTGTAGGTGAGGGTGATTTGTGGCTGTTTAGGTGGTAGGAACCAGTAGGTGTGGGTTCAACACTAGCTTTTGTTGCTAGCTTGTCACCTTAAGCAATGAGCTCTAACATTTTTAGGACTAGGGCTGTTTCTACCCCAGAGAAGCCAACAGTGGGCTTTCTTAGTATTTTAAAGATGTCGGGCTTCATCTGTCCCAGTTTAAGAATGTTACATGTTTCCTTTAACTGTGAGCCTAGTTCACAGTTAAGAATGTACTGGACATATCTAGGAAACATGTAATATTCTAAGGAGTCTAAGTTAGCAAGCAAGTTAGTATAAACAAACTGAGAATACCTGAACTTGACTTCCTGAATCATTTCATGGATGATGAAGGAGAGATCCTCAAGAATATGGTCCCATCCACCATGCTTGTTTGATAAGCTGTGGATGACCACATGGAGCAGGAATCTCTATTGGGATGAGACATTCCCTTTCCTAAAGGTCTTTACAGAGAAATCTCCCTCATATCCTATCTTCTCAAAAGAATGATTAACAACTTCCTTGGGAAAAACACCTCACCTTTTTCATCATCCAACTGAAGATGCATGTAGATGATGGTTGGAGTGATGAAGACTATTCTCCCCTACACTGTGGCAAACAATGCCTTCTCTCCATCCATTACGACCTCTTGGCAGGTCTTCCAGTTATCAAGCAGATGATCCTCATAGAGTGGAGGATCAATGGTTAGGGAGGTGAAGTAGTTTGACAAAGCTAAGAATCAACACATCTTTGAGAAATGAGGATCTTTCTCAAAGCTTAACAGAGCAACCTGATTATGTTGCCTGTGTAGCTACATGGTAAAGTTGGGATCATTTTTGTGAGTGAGATTGGCCATTGTGAAGTAGCTTAAAGATGAAGAAAGAAGGAAGAAAGAAATTTCAGAGAGAAATTTTGGTTTTTATGTTGGAGGAAGAACAGATGATAGAAAGAGGAGGAAACCGTTGGGTTTATATGTGAGAGGGATTTCTGATAAAGTTTAATGAAAGAGGATAAACTTTGAAATCCGGATGTCGGTCACACCTCTGAAAAAGTAGTTTGCTTTTGCTCAAAGTAGTTTTCTTGGATGTCAAAAAGCTTCCGAAGGTAAATTATCTTTGGAAGTTTTAATTAAAAAGCTTCCGAAGCTAAAATGATTTCGGAAGAATTTCCTAAAAGTTTTGAAAAATGTTGCTTCGGAAGAGAAATCAAAACTTGAGTGCTTTGTATATAGAACACAAAGCTTCGAGAGTTAATTTTGCTTCGGAAGAAAATAGTCTTTGAAAATGAATAAGTGTCTAAGACAAGTATTTAAGCTTCAAAAGATAAATTTGAAACCTTTTCCGAAGGTAAATCCTCTTAGACAGTTATTTATTTTGAAGGCATGATTTGCTTCCGAGGTTAAAAGCATAACTTCCGAAGAATCAAAAATTTGTCAAAAATCTAAGGAAAGTCTTCAAAAAGATAATTTTATCCCGAGAAAACATGAGCTTATGAAAGTGATGAACTAGACAACTTAGAACACACATATTTTAAGAAATAATAAGAATTAGTTTTAAGAAAAACCTACTCAAAGTTAATCATCCCAATAGCTGATATTAGATATTTAAATCTCTGTTCATCAAAAGCCTTTGTAAACATATCAGCATATTGTTCATTTGTGTGAACTTTGACTAGTTTAATTAATCTTTTTTTATGGTTATCTCTTATTAAATGATATCTGATATTGATGTGTTTGGTCCTCGAGTGCTGCACAGGATTCTCTGTGATTGAGATAGCATTATTGTTGTCTATGTGAATAGGAGTCTCCTTGAAGTTTAGTCCATAGTCCAGCATCTGATTCTGAATCCACAGCACTTGAGCACAGCAGCTTGCAGCAGCAATTTATTCAGCTTTAGCAGTTGATGTAAAGACACAAGATTACTTCTTGCATTGCCATGAGACAACCCTTCCACCAAGGAACTGACATCCCCTAGATGTAGACTTTGCAGTCATACAGATTGAAGTCATGATTCTTTGGGTACCTTAAACCAAGTGTTGAAGCACCTTTGAGGTATCTTAGAATCCTTTTGACAGCAAATATAATATCAGGCCTGCTAGCAGTAAGATACATAAGAGACCAATCATAGCCCTGTATAAGTGTTTATCTACACACTCCCCTCAAGGTCAGGTCCAAGGGAGTGGTTTCTGGCTATGGGTGTCTTAGCAATCTTACCAATCAGTCATGTTGAATCTCTGAGTATGTCCTGAACATACTTTGAATGATTTATGAAGATGCCATCTTCAACTTGCTTCACTTGAATTCCCAGAAAGAAATTGAGTTCCCCATGGCACTCATTTGAAATATGTCTTTCATCAGCTTCTCAAAGTCTTTGCAGAGCTTTGGATTAGTTGAACCAAAGATGATGTCATCCATATATACTTGAACTAGCAGAATGTCATTTCCCTGTCCTTTGATAAAGAGAGTTCCATCTATAGTACCTCTCATGTATCTATGTTTGCAAAGATACTCAGACAGTGTCTCATACCATTCCTGGGTGCCTGATACAATCCATAAAGGGCTTTGTCAAGCTTGCAGACATAATCAGGATGATCAGGATCTACAAAACCAGATGGATGTTTGACATATACCTCTTCATCAATCACTCCATATAGAAAAGCTCATTTTACATCAAGCTGAAAGACCTTGAAGTTCTTGAATGCAGCAAATGCCAGGAATATCCTAACAGCTTCCAGTCTTGGTACTGGAGCAAAGACATCAGTGTAGTCAATCCCTTCTTCTTGTGTGTATCTCTGAGCTACCTCACAATGGTTGACCTTGCTCACAGAAATGATCCTAACTTTGCCATGCAGCTACACAGACAACACAATCAGGTTGCTCTGTTATGCTCTGACAAAGATCCTCATTTCTCAGAGGTTTGCCATTTCTTGTCTTTGTCTCACTACTTCACCTCCCTAACCATTGATCCTCCTCTATATGAGGATCACTTGCTTGAATTCTGGAAGACCTGCCAAGAGGTCATTATGGATAGGGAGAAGGCACTGTCTGCCACAGTGCAGGGGAGAACAATCTTCATCACTCCGGCCATCATCAACCGACATCTTCAGTTGGATGATGAAGAAGGTGAAGTGTTCTTCCTAAAGGAAGCGGTTAATCATTCCTTCGAGCAGATGGGCTATGAAGGAGATTTCTCTGTAAAGACCTTCAGGAAAGGGAAGGTCTCATCCCAGTGGAAATACCTGCTCCATGTGGTTATCCACAGCTTATCAAACAAGCATGGTGGATGGGACCAGATTCCTGAGGATCTCTCCTTTATAGTTCATGGAATGATTCAGGGGGTCAAGTTCAGGTATTCACAATTTGTTTATACTAATTTACTTGCAAACTTAGACTCCTTAGAATACTACATGTTTCCTAGATATGTTCAACACATTCTCAACTGTGAACCGGGCTCACAGTTGAGGGAAACAAGTAATATTCTTAAATTGGGACAGATGAAGCCCGGCATATTTAAAATTATGAAGAAGCCAACTGTAGGCTTCTCAGGGGTAGAAACAGCCCTAGTCCCAAAAATGTAGAGCTCATTGCTCAAGGTGACAACCTAGCAGTCCAAGCTAGTGTTGAACCCACACCTACTGCTCTCCAACCCTCTACACAACCTCAAATATCCATCACCTACCAAAGAAAATCCAAACGAACCCCTGCTTAGACTATTCAGTCTGTGGAGGCCCCCATATACTCACCAATACAGGAAGAAGTGGATATTGGAGCTCCCACTTCTCCTGAGGAGCAGACCACTCCCATTGTTTCAAGAATCAGTGATGAGGTTCCTCATGCTCACACTGATGAGCTCACTAGCCCAACAGCCTTAAGCTCTCACTCTGAGTCTCAACACTCAAGTGAACAACCTTCAGGGGACAGCTACCATCCCCAGCCTTTGGATCTCAACCAACCAATTCCCAACCTATCCTTCTATACTGATGAAGACTTAGGATTCGGTGGGTACCATGAGTCTCTCTTCTCATCCCCTACTCAAAGAGAGACGAGTACCTCTGACTCTCCTCAGTCTATCCCACATCAGTCACCTATTACTGAGGTGGACACTTCTAAACCTGTTCAGGATGTCCATATGGAAGAGGCTCTCACTTTTGAAAGTGATTACATCATTCAGACCTCAACCATGGCAACTCTGCCCTCTAGCATCTCAACTGAGGCTGCCAGTGAGTAGAGAAAAACCAGCAGCCAAGAAACTCAAGCTGGTGGTGAGCGAGAGGACTTTGGTCCAATCTTCTCATCCCCCAGTGATTCTTCTGATGAAGATGAGGGGAACTTGAGACTAAAGGTGCAGAAATTGTCAAAAACATGCACCTATTTAGTCTCTAAGGTTAGTCACTTGGAATCTCAGGTGACTACCTTACAAAACAGGGTCAATGATCAGCAACTTCAGATTTCATATCTAAAGAAAAAACTAGCTGGGAGACCTTTAAGGAGAGCTCAACCAGGAACACAAGAACTGTGGAAGTGATTGACTTATCCTCCAGCTCACCTATGCAAGTAGGTGATGCTACCAAAAAGGGGGAGAAAGTTATTACAATCACAAAACCTGGGAGTTCTTCAAAGAGAATGGACATAGAGGACTCACCATCCTCACTTGTTGTTATGCATTCTCAGCAACTTCCTCAAGTTCACATTAATGTGGACTCTATAGACTCAATCATCAGGAGTCTCTTTGAGGAAGGTATACCAAGGGCTGTCTCATCTCCACCACAAGGAACTGGCAACTACATCATAAGGTGGAGGTATGATGAGGACAGAAGAGCCCTTATACTTCACAGAGTTCAAGGCCAACAAGAAGTCTTTAAGTTCCAAAGCCTGAGCTTTTATGAAAGACTAGATTTAGTCAACATGCCACTTGTTAATCCAAGCAAATCTAGACAAGCTGACAGGCTGGCTCAAAGAATCCAAGACAGGATCCTTGCAGAGTTCTCTCTAAGAAGGAGACTTAGGCAATCAGGCAATGTCATCGGTCAACTGGATGTTGAGGTGGACCCTAAGATTAGTTTCATAGGGGAAACCTTGGCTGAAGGCCCAGTGGCAGAACCTGAGACCCTTGTCTCACCATCAACAACTGCTGCAGAGGTCCAAACTCCATCTGAGACACCTGCTGGTGAAGGTGTTTCTCAGCCTCTCTCTGGCCAGAGCATGGAAGCTACACCAAGCAATGAAGGCCAAGCCTCAATCCACCCTGAGTCACAAAGGTCTGTTGGTGACAAAGGGAAAAGGATAATGACTCCTGAGGAAATTGAGGAGGAAGAGAGAGAGAGGAAAAGGAGGCTAAAGGGAGAAAGTTCTTCTGGGTCATCTAAATTCATGCAAGCTGCAATCAGGGCTGCCCCCAGACCAAATACTAAAGATGATGAGTTAAGGGCAGTCAGGATTACCTATTTACAGACCAGGAACTATGATGTTGATGAAATCATCTCCCTCCCCTTAGAAGAGTTGAATGAGCTGGCTGACATGGAAGTGTCAAGAGAGATAAAGGAGAAAGAAGATGCAAGGTTACTTCTCCATTCAAAGAGGAGAAGAGACAGAAAAGACTTTACAAGCATACTCCCATTCTCTCTCCAGTTCAAGAAAGTCTTGCACAGGAAGATGTGGCTCCACAAGAACCTCGGGTAGATAAAGAAGAGGATAGAATCAAAATGATAAACTACCTGAGTGCCATAGGCTTCTATCAGGCAAATGCACTTCTTCCCCTGTCCTATGACTTCATTGAGTTCGAGTACTTAAAGCAACTTGAGCTTAAGCTAGTCAAAGAAAGAAAAACAACCAAAAGGAAGCTAAGGGAAGAAGCTGCAAAGTCAAGAGCCATCATTCAAAAGAATGCAAAGAAGTCTGCTGACAGACAAAGAATGATGAGCTTCTTGAAGTCATATGGATTCTCCGGAAGGAGACTTGGTCCCATGTCTCTATCTACAATGGATGAGCATATAAGGGTGATCAAGCAGAAGATTAAAAGTGGTGAATTGATTGACTTGCACTCTCTTCCAAGTCAAGTTTCACCTGAAGTGGAGGTCAAGTTGAACAACCAGAGACACCTGAACCAGAACCTCCAGCTGAGCCTCAGCAAACTTCATCTTCTGATCCAAGACAGGGTCAAACTCCCTCTCCTTCTGAATCTGTGAGGGAGGAACACACAACTGAGAAAGACACTGATGATCAACATGGTGCTGCAGACCAGTCTTCTCAGTTAAAGACATTAAAGAGGAAGAAGAAAATGGCTTCTAAACCTAAGACTAAAAAGAAGAAGCCAAAGTCATCTACCTCTACACCCCAGGCTGAATCAGATCAACCTGAGGAAGTGCATGATGAGGCAACCCAATCAACTCCTATGCAAGTGGCTCCTCTAGCAACTGAGACAACCTATCTTGTCCTGGACTTATTCTACCAATCCAGAAAGATGGCATGTTGTTAGAGATCAAGGTGTTGAGAATGTCTACTCCTGGAAAGACATAATCAACTTACCTCTGCATGATCTCTTTGAAATGAGAAGATACTATGAGAGTCTTGATGATCCTGACCACCAAATGAAGAAAGGAATGGTCTTGATTGTACTGAAGACTACCAACATCTGAAGATCTTCTAAGTGTTTTGGTAGCATCAGCTAGGGGGAGTTTGTAAGGATTCCTTAAGTCTGATGCAACCCAAAACATCCAAAGTGTCTCAGCAACATGCACTAAGTATGAAGTGAAGAATGCTTCGGAAGTTTTACACAATACATTAGAAAACATTCTAAGTGTAAAATCTTCCGAAGCCAAGACCAATATCTTCCGAAGCCAAACATGAAGTCTTCCGAAGCTTCAAGAGACAAAGTCTTCCGAAGCTTCACCCTATGAAGACAGATTTCTTCCGAAGACTTTTAGTACACATGCTTTATCTGATGTACTGTTCATAAAGCACCTTTTCGCTGCATCTCTGATAAGTCACCAACTTACAAGAGTTGGTGAAAAGATCCATGCTTTTGGTAACTGTACATTGAGGTCTTGAGTCTGAAACTTTCCACTTTATGTACTTATCCTTTTTGTAATGTATAAGGATGTGAGCTATGGCATGTCATAGTCACAAGGTCAAAAGGCAGATATGCCTTTTGATTCTACAATTGATTTTGTTAGTGTCTAGTCAATTGTATCCAGCTGGCTTTCATAGTATAGCCGACTGTAGGTTGTAGTATAAGTATTTCAAGTTTCTTGTATCTTTAACATACTTTGTAACACTTGTAAAGAAACTTGAGAAAGCAATATACTGCATCCTTGAAAACCATATTCTCCTGTTCTGTCTCTTGCTTTACTTGTGTTCTTTGTATCACTTTTGGTTAACCCAGTTTACTGTTTGATTAGAGTTTAGATAATCTCCTCATTGTGTTGTTGTGTTGTAATTGTGTTCAAACCCTTAAACGATCCTGCAGTTACATTTGGAACCCAAGCCTTGCTTGTCTTGGGCTCATTAAGAGAAACAAAAGGTAATGCAATAGTAATAGATCCTATGGTTGTGCTAAGAGGATCTTGAGTTGTTGTTGATGGAGAATTCTCAATCACTTGGTCTTTCTTAGACTTCCACACCACCTTTGGAGTCTTGGACTTGACATTCAAAACTTCGGAAGCTTTTGGAACTTCAGAAGTATTGATGACTAAACCTTCGGAAGATTCTGCAGACATTGCAGCAGACTTCAGTGCTTCGGAAGAACTCTTTTCTTCCAAGACCAACTTCTCTTCCGAGGGTAATTTTCCACTTGCCTTCTTATTATATTTGGAGCTTCCGAAGGAAACAAATTTTCCTTACGAAGCTTGAATCTATTTGGAACTCTTTGAAGTCTTTGTCTTGGTCATATGGACAGTACTTTTAGGATTGTATGGCCAATCCTTAGCAATGTGAGTGATACTCTCACACATGACACACTCAATTTTCTTCTTCACAAGAGTCTTTTGCTGGGAACAAGACTGTCTTTGGTCACATCCCTTCTCCACCTTCATTTTTGCAGATGCTGAGGACAGTTCTTTTGGGCTGAGAATTGTTCTTGGAGTTTGATGGTCCAGGCTGTGTAGCAGTGGTACACAGCAGATCAGTCTTCTTCTTGTTACTAAGATGATTTGAACAAGAACCAGAACTTTTAGTAGAAGAGTTTTGGTTGATTTCTTCAATCCTTACTACTTCAAACCCTACAGAGATGAAAACTTGTTTCTGCGTAGAGTCAAAAGTAGCCTTGATCTCTTGAACCTTCCTTGCCTTTCTCTTGCTCTTTCTGATCAAGTTTTTTCTCATAGACTTGGTCATCACAATCTTCTTCTTCTCCTCAAAAGGATAGTGGCCCTTCTTAGAATCCTGCTCTTCACTCTTCTCAGAGGAATTCTTCACTATCTCTTCTTCATCCTCTTCACTTATAGGATCTATGAGAGGAAGTTCATCTTCACAAGTTCCACACCTAGGTCTTACAGACAAGATTGTGTGTGGAGGAGCTATCTTATTGGATCCCAGTCCCTGCCTGTTTTGATAGCACACCTTGTTGTGCAGGGATGAGGTTGTCATGTTCTTGAAGGTCTCTTCTTCAAGAACACTCTTTTCTGCCTGGCTTTGCTGATCACAAACTCAGCCTGGCACTCAGTCAGCTTGGTTATGAGATCTTTGATTTGTCCTAAAATCTGTGTGTTCATGTTTTAGAACTGAAATGGTTTTCTCTAGGTCCTCTATCTTCAGTTTATAATCATTTTCAGACTTTCTAAAATCAGATTTTTAAATGTTTAAGGACTCAAGATCAGATCTTATCTCCAAGTTATAGGACCTATATCTATTGACTTTAGCAATGCATTCAGGAGTACAGAGATGTTACCTTGGTTTCATCATGATCTGTCATCAATGCTTGGTTTGGAGAAGCATCTTCCACCTGAAAGCTCCAGTCAAAGCCTCCTTCTTCAATAGCAACAACAGCCTGCTGCTTTGACTTCTCATTCTGGAGAGCTTTGTCAGTGTAGTTAGGTCTGGACTGTGTTTAGCCACCACTTGTTTTAGGTGCCTTACACTCTCTGGCAAAGTGGGCCATCAAGTTACAGTTGTAACACTTGACTTTCCCTTTGTCCAGGCCAAACTTTTCACCGATTGTATTGCTTGGAAACTTTCTTCCAGTCCTCTTGTAGAACTTCTGGCTCTATGAGTGAGAAGAGCCATCTGCTGGACTATTTCCATGTATTCCAGATCATCTGGACGAATACAGTCCAGGTCTTCAAGAGTGAAAAGAGAGTTGCCACAGCTTTCATCAAAGGACACAGAAGCTTGAGAAGAGCTTGTCTTTTGGAATGGGCTTACTTGAGTGTAGTTCTCCCTTGGTGTCTTTGGGAAGGTGATGAAATGACCCTTTGGTGAGTTGTCAAGATAGCATATGAGATGATGTTGGGGTTATATGCTATCCTTTTCAACCACATGCAGGGTTGAACCCATTTGATTATTGGAGTTGCCAGATGAATCTTACATGTTCATCTCCATCTGGTAGCCACTGAGAATCCCATATAACTCTGTCAGAGTAAGAGTTTTTAGATTCTCAGTCCTCTTGATCACCACACAGTAGTGTGTCCACTACCTAGGAAGTGAGGACATAAACTTCCTTAGGGTTTTTAGATTCTCAGTCCTTGAATCCGATTTAGGGTTTCGTCTCGACCATTTCCCTAAAATCGGCCATGTGATTGGAGTAAACAGTGGGGTTAACGGTAAGTGTTGTGTAGTAAGGTGACTGGGTGAGAAAGGAGATGATTTCAGAGAAGTCGGCATCTCTTGAAGTATCAAGGAGTGCGACCTGGTTGTGCTGAGGGTTAAGAGCCATTTGGAGAAAGGTGAAAGTGGATGAATTTGAGCTTGGGTAAAGTTACAGAGGAGAAAATTTCTAGGGCTATAAAAATTGCAAGTAAGAAGATGAAATTAAACACTCGAGATTATTTAAAAGAGGGTGGGAAGGCAGTAATGGAGGTTAGGATAAGGTGATGTGATGGTTTAGTGGATGAAATGACAGTGGCGGTAAGGTTAAAATCAGTTAAATAATCCGACATCATTAACAAGATCTTTACTTTTGACAGTGTGGGGCCCAAGAGATTTACGTTACACAGTAGAATCTTTCTTCTGAATGTAAAACATTTCCGAAGGTAATTTCTCTTTCGAAGGCAATTCTTACTTCCGAAGCAAAAACTTTGCTTCAGAAGGTTAAAGTTGCTTTCCGAATGGAGAATTTGTAAACCTCGGAAGTACATCTAATATGTAATCAATCGCTTCTTTCGAGACCAAAAGTTCTTCCGAGAAGAAAAATTATCCTTTGAGAAATTTTTCTTCGGAAGAAATTTACACTTAGAAAAATTTCAGAAAGATCTTTTGTAACAGGGTTTAAATTGTATTGACACAAGACATTACACATTAAAAGGTTTCAAAAGAGGTGAACTAATCAATATTTATCATCCCAATAGCTGTTATGAGATATTTAAATCTTTGCTCATCAAAAGCTTTGGTGAACACATCAGCATATTGTTCATTTGAGTCAACTTTGATTAATTAATCAGATTTTTCTCATGTATATCTCTAATGAAATAATACTTGATGTCAATATGCTTTGTCTTGGAGTACTTCACCAGATTTTCAGTAATGAAGATAGCACTGTTGTTGTCAATATGGATAAGAGTACTCATTAAGTTGAATCCATAGTCTAACATCTGATTCTGAATCCATAGCAGTTGAGCACAGCAGCTAGCAGCAGCAATGTATTCAGCTTCAGCAGTTGATGTAGATACACAAGATTGTTTCTTGCATTGCCATTAGATAATCCTTCCACCAAGAAATTGACATCCCCCTGATGTTGATTTCTTGTCAATATTGCAGCCACCATAGTCACTGTCAGAGTATCCATAAAGATTAAAATCCTTGTTTCTAGGATACCAGAGACCTAGTTTAGGTGCTCCTTTGAGGTATCCGAGAATCCTCTTAACAGCAGCTAAGTGAGACACATTTGGGGCAGCCTGATATCTTGTACAAATGCAAGTGGCAAACATGATATCAGGTCTACTAGCAGTAAGATACATCAGAGAACCAATAATTGCCCTATACTAATGTTGATCAGTATCCTCCCCTTCAAGGTTAGGACAAAGATTATGGTTTCTGGGTATGGGTGTCTTGGCAGGCTTACAATCTTTCATTTCAAATCTTTCTAAGATGTCAGACACATACTTAGATTGATTAATGAAGAACCCTTCCTTCAATTACTTTACCTGAATTCCAAGGAAAAAGTTTATTTTTCCCATGGAACTCATCTCAAACTTCTTCTTCATAATGCTCTCAATGTCCTTACACATCTAGTCATTTGAAGAACCAAATATGATGTCATCAACATAGACTTGAACGAGCAAGATGTCCTTTCCAGACTTTCTGATAAAGAGAGTCTTGTCAATGGTACCTCTAGTGTAGCCGTTCTTCAGAAGAAACTGAGACAATGTCTCATACCACAGCCTAGGTGCTTGGTCCAGCCCATATAGAGCTTTATCCAATTTGCACACATAGTTGGGGGTTGTGGGTCTTCAAATCCTGGAGGTTGGCATACATAGACTTCTCTATCTATATCCCCATATAGAAATGCACACTTGATATCAAGTTGATAGATAGTGAAATCCTTGAATGCAGCATAAGCAAGGAAGATCCTAACTGCCTCAAGTCTTGCAACTGGTGCAGACATCAGTATAATCAATTCCTTCGTCTTGTGTATCCTTAAACTACAAGTCTTGCTTTGTTTTTGATGATCAAGCCTCTATCATCTCTCTTGTTTCTGAAAACCCATTTAGTGCCTATTGGTACTTGACCGGATGGTAGCGGACATAGGTTCCATACCTTCTGTCTCTTGAATTGAAGCAGCTCCTCTTGCATCGATTCAAGCCAGCTACTATCTTTTAAGGCATCTTCTACCTTTTTGGGTTCCATCTGGGATAGAAAGCATGAGTACAAGCAAACATTCCCATGATGAGTTTGTCCTCTTGTTCTCACACCCTCAGTGACATCCCCTATGATGTTCTCAGTAGGATGAGTGTTATGAATCCTAAGGTAAGGAATCACTTCTAGTTGCAGAGATAGATCCAGGTTGGACATATTCTGCTCAGGAACTGGAACACTTTGTCTTGCTATTGTTTCAAAATCATTCAGTGAGAACTGATTGAATGAGTGAGAAACATCATCAATGGTTGGCTATGAAATGGTGTTAACAGTTTCTTGTCCCTTCAAAATACTATTTCCTTATGCCTGGTGTTATGGTAGATCACCTGATGAGTTTTGAGGCTTAGTGAGTGATTCACTTGAAGAAGCTTCACAATTCCTTGATATGATCAAGCTATCAAATCTGTGAATTGTGGAGACTTTGTTTGTTGCAGCTCTTGGAGATTTTGGATTAGGTCTGGGAAGCTCAAACAGTTGATCATCAGCAGCAGCAGCAGCAGCATCATTTTGAGCACCTATTCCAACTGAAACATTCTCACAAGATGATTTAGAATAGTTTGGAAACAATTCTAAATCAAAGATATGATCAGGGTCATTCCCCTTAACACAAGGAGTGTGCTCATTAACAACTATATTGGATGACTCCTCAAATTGTTGATTCTTAATGTTGTATACTCTGTAAGCTTTGGAGCTAGAAGAATATCCAACAAAGATAGCATCATCCAACTTTTAGCAAACTTTGCTAAATTGTCTTTTGTGTTAAGTATGGTACACCTGCTGCCAAAGGACCTTAGAAAGCCAATGAACGGTGGCCTCTTGTTCCATAGCTCATAAGGGGTTTTTCCATGGGGCTTAACCACAAGAACTCTGTTCTGCACATAGCATGCAGTGCTGACTGCCTCCGCCCAGAATGTTAGAGGTAGTTTTGAATGAGCTAACATAGTTCGAGCAGCCTCAATAAGTGTCTTGTTCCTCCTCTCAGCAACACCATTTTGTTGAGGAGATCTGAGGCACTATATTGTCTGGCAATCTCTTTTGAGTTACAGAATGAGTCAAGAACGAAGTTCTTGAACTCAGTCCCTTGATCACTTCTAATGATTTTAACCTTGTGATCAATTTGATTTTCTATTTTAAGAATAAAAGATTTTAGTGTTTCAGCAGTTTCATCTTTAGTTCTTAAAAAGAATACTATGTGAATCTTGTAAAATCATCAACTATCACAAGGTAATATGATTTCCTTCCAATGCTCATTATACTTGTGGGACCAAAAAGATCCATGTGCAATAAGTGTAATGAGAGTAGTGATAGAGTTAACACATTTGGATTTATGAGATGTCCTGTGTGTTTCACTTTCAGGCAAGCAACACAGTTATCTTTGCAGAAAACTCATTTTTAGGCAAACCATGTACCAAGTTATTTTAGTCAATTTATTCATTGTCTTAAAATTTACATGACACATACGTTTATGCCATAGTGTTGACTCGTCACCATCAGCTTTGGAAAGAAAGCATGATACTTCACCCATTGGGGAAGCATTGTTCATATCAAGCTTGTACATATCTCCTTTTCTGGGAGATCTAAGAAGCACCAATTCCGGAGGAATTGTCATCCTAAGTTTGAGGATAATGCACTCATGTTCTGTGAAAAGCATTTGGTGCTTTTGATCATGGAATTAAGAAACACTTAACAAATTGTGTTCAAGCTGTTTGACAAAGTGAACTTTGTCAACCTTTAATTTACCATTGAATATACTCTCTCTGCTAGAAATATATCCTCCGGCCTCACCTCCAAATTGGACAGGACCTCTATCATAGTTCTAAAACTGTTGAAGGAGAGATCTGTTCCCTGTCATGTGCCTGGAGCATCCACTATCTACAATCCATATATTGTTGTTCTTGTCATATGGATGTCCCTACACATAAGTTGAGATTGTTAGTTTTGTTTGGAAGCCCAAGCCTTGCTGGTCTTGGGTTCTTCCAAAGATAATGACATAATTGAACCAAATGTTACGCATGGGGGTTCAATAGAGGTCTTTGAAGAAGAGGTTTGGGCCACAGCATCTTCCTTGATCTTCCAGTCCATCCTTTGGTTGATCTTGGAGGATGAGCTTGTTGAAGTTTTAGCAGCATGGCTATCTTCCGAAGCTTCTTTCTTTTGGAAGAAGTCTTCACCACCTTTTCTTCCGAAGCAGTCTTCTTCTAGGGAGGTTTCAAGGGAACTTTCTTGTTCTTCCGAACCTTAGTAGCTTTTGCTTCCGAAGCCATTTTCCCTTTGGAAGAAGAAGTTTCTCCGAAAGCAACCTGGCTTCCGAGACTAGCTTTCCCTTTTTCATCACTTGAACTGTTTGAAAAGGTCCAAATGTGAAACCTTCCTTGACTCCTTTCCTAACTTATTTTCATAATGTGTGCTTGCAGGATTGTAGTAACAATCTTTTGCCATGTGGTTTTCAGACCACACATTATGCATGCAATGTTAGCTTTTGGGAATATGAGGGTTGCTGTTTCTTGGGCTTCTTTTCTTCATCAGCAACTTTTCCCTTTAAGTTCTGTTCTTTTGGCAGGACAGAAGTGCTGGTATTACACTCCTTTCCTGAATCAGAAGTACCTACCACTTGGAATCCAGCTGAGATAAAGACACCCTTCTGCTTGGGGTCAATCTTCAGCTTGGACTCGGCCACCTTCTTAGCAGTTCTCCTAGCAGCTTTAGCTCTACTTCTTCTGGCTTTAGTGGTTAGGATTTGTTTTTCACAGGAGGAGATGGGTACATCTACCTGTTCCTTCACTGTGGTGACCACTATTGTTGCTTCATCTTTCAACTCTAGTGAGGAAGGGTCAGCAGTTGGAACCTCTTGCTCTTCAGTACCACATCTAGGCTGTCTAATAGACTCATAGGAATGTGGTGGAGCATATTCATTGGTTCCCAACCCTCCTTTGCTCTGATAGCAGAGTTTGGAGTGGGAGGATGATGCAAGAATAGCTTGGAAGTTTTGCTCAGAGATAGCATGCTTCCTGGCCTGAGCCTCAGCGGTGACAAGCTGGGCTTGAGCCTCAGACAATTTGGATATCAGATCTTTGATTTGAGTCTTGTAGTTGGTGTGTTCATGTTTTAAAAGAGACACGGTTTTCTCCAACTCATCAATTTTCTTTTGATAGTTAGATTCAGCTCTTTTAAAATCAGATTTTAAGATATTTAAAGACTCAATATCAGATCTGATTTTCATATTTTAATCCTGATAGAGATTAACTTTAGCTATACAGGCTTGAGTGCAGAGATGTTCATATACCTGGGCATCATTTGTTCCGACCATGAGAGCTTGAGCAGGAGTCACGTCCTGTACCATGAAGCTCCAGTCAACTTCTTGAGCCATTGTAGCTGTTTCAGTTGACTTCTCAGCGGGCTTTGATGTTGAGGGATGTGTGGAGGCCTGTGGGGTTCCTGGATTGGTCTTGGGAGCCTTGCATTCCCTTGCAAAGTGAGCCAGTTGGTTACAGTTATAACACTTTGCCTTGGTCTTGTCAAACCCAAACTTGCTGGTAGTTAGGTTTTGAGGGAAATGCCTTCGAGTTCTATTAAAGAACTTTTGCTCTGTAAGTTAAGAGAGCCATTTGCTGGAAAATGTCTACGTACTCGACGTCATCGGATTGAAACACTCAAGATCATCAAAACAGTATTGAAAATCACCAGAATGTCCACTTCCTGAGACAAAGGCACAACTTTCCTGAAAGGAGTTGTGTTGAGCCAGTTGAAACCTTGAAGTCTCAGGAAAAGTGATGTAAGGTCCAGAAGAGCAGGATGGTTGCTGATAAGTCAGGAAATGCTGAGGTTGAGGGGGTAATGAGCCTTCAGCAACCATTAAAGCGTTGCTAGCAGGAAGACTCATGGGTCTGCTTGTTTGGTGGCCCTTCTTACTCTCCATCTCTAGGCGATATCCATCAAGGATGCCGTAGAGTTCAGACATGGTGAGAGTATTCAAATTCTCTGTCCTCTTGATAGAGACACAGTAAAATGTCCACTCGTTTGGAAGAGCACTCATGAACTTTCTAGTAAGATCTCTAAGTTCGGGAGTGATTTTCACAGACTGAAGAGAAGAGATAAGATCCATGTACCTGAAGTACTGCTGGCTGAGGGTCTCTCCAGCAAATGAGTGAAGTTCTCGAACTACTGCTTCAGTGAGTCCTTCTTTGAGTTATTGGAGCTTGAGTACATCTGAGCAATTTAGCAGTCGTGCAATGCTCGAATCCCACCATAATGGAGTTTGGTATTGCAGTCATGAGAATGGTCATAGCATTGTTGTCGATGTCCATCTTCTTTCTATCTTCATCAGAGTAATCTTCTACAGCTTTTTCTATCATGGCACCGTTTCCACCAAGTGATGCCACGTTAGGCTTATACGGACCATTGACAATGGAGTTCCACATCCTGCTGTCTTGATATCTAATGAAGCCTTTCATTCTTCTGTTCCAAGACCTGAAATTTTCAGGAGTAATGATGGGAGCCTTTGTCATGGTTCCCATCTCTACCTCGGACTTGTTAAGGGTCATTAGAGTGAATGGGTTGTAGGGAGGAGTGAAAAACAGGTGATTTGGATGGTGAGATCACGCAATCAAGAGCCTGAGATGCTCTGATACCAATTGCAGGATCGATGTTTGTCACTAAACACTTATGTTTTTCTCTCAAACTCACCTAGAAAACACTCGGGTTAAGATAGAATCAGTAAGAGTTGATCACAATATAGAAAGTAATAAAGAACACAGGAAGTAATTTTCAAGGTACTTTTTATATTGCTTCTCAACTCAAAATACAAGACTCTTACAAGCAGTGGTTGTTGTTACAATGAGTTACAAAGAGAACCTATATATAATACTACCTACAGCCGGATATACATTGATACCAGCTGGGATCCTATAGCTAAAGTCTATACTACAAGACTAAAGTTTAAGGTATCTCGGATAAAGTCTTATCTGAGATTTGGTAGTCAAGACATGTCCCTGACTTACCTTTTGTCACCAACTAAAGTTGGTAACATGTACTATCATGAAAAGATGAACATTGGAATAAAGTATGGTTAACTGCATGGCTCTTTAGGAAGAATCCAAACAGTATCAGAGGTCTGCAGCGAAGTATCAGAGACCATACTTGAGTCCACTGGTCATAACAGTGTCTTCCGAAGGTTAAATGGCTTCGGAAGAGTGAGTACTTTCGAAGCCATTTATACTTCGGAAGAGGCTGGTTCTTCCAAGGCTTGGAGACTTCTTCTTTTCATCATACTTCGGAAGTGGTCTTCAGTTCATTCTTCTAAGGCTTGAACTTCAAAAGTATTCACTTGACTTCGGATGTAGAGTTTTGTCTTTGGAAGTTGATCTTTTACTTTGTCTTCGGAAGAACTCTACAACCTTCGAAAGTTCCATGCTAAGCTTCGGAAGCTCCATGCTAAGCTTCGGAAGCTCCATGCTAAGCTTCGGAAGCCTTTTCATTCAGTACCAAATTATCTAAGTAACTTAGTTTTGGTTGCATTAGCCTTCTTCTTGATCCAACATCCTTCTTGTTCTCCTTGGCTTCAAAAGAACCCTCATACATCAGTTTCAGTGCATCCCACAGCTGCTTAGATGTTTTGCACTTCTTGAAACCTCTATACACAGAGTTCGGAAGGGAAGTTTGAAGGGCTGTCATGGCTTTTCTGTCAATCTCTACTCTCTTCCTATCTTCATCAGAGTAGTTAGCCACATCCTTGGGGATCATACCAGCATCAGTAGCAGAGGGGGTGCTAGGTATGAAAGGTCCATTCTCAATAGACTCCCACATTCTTGAATCAAGAAACCTAATGAAACCTTCCATTCTTAAACACCAGGTATCAAACTTATCAAGAGTGATTAGTGGGGACTTGTTCATGGTTCCAGTTTCCATATCAGTCTTGGAAATGGCTGACATTTGAAAAGTTGAGTATTTGTGTGTGTGAGGAATCTTAAGATGGTGAGATCTTATATCAAGAGCCTAGAAAGCTCTGATACCAAATGCAGGACCGGTGAAGGAGGTCACTTACAACACAACAACACAAAGAGGAGATTAACCAACTTAATCAAACAGTAAACTGGATTAACCACCAATAAGACACTAAGAACACAAGTAATATGTGAGACAGAGCAAAAGAACACAAGTGTATGGTTTTCAAGAATGCAGTATATTGCTTTCTTTATGTTCTATTACAAGTGTTACAAAGCATATTTCAAAGATACAAGAACATGAGATACTTATACTACATCCTATAGTCGGTTATACTTTGAAAGCCAGCTGCATACATTTGACTAGACACACAAACAAAATCAATTGTAGAGTCAAAAGGCAGATTGCCTTTTGACTAGTGACTATGACATGCCATAACTCACATCCTTATCTATTACAAAAATGATAAAATACAAGAAGTAGAAAGTTACAGGCTCAAGACCTCAATGTACAGTTACCAAAAGCATGGACCTTTTCACCAACTCATGTAAGTTGGTGACATTACAGAGATGCGGCAGAAAGATGTCTAGATTTATGGAAAAGTACATCAGATAAAGCATGTGTCAAAAGTCTTCGGAAGAAATCTGTCTTCATGAGTTGAAGCTTCGAAAGATTTTGTCTCTGAGGCTTCGGAAGACTTCATCTTTGGCTTCGAAAGATATTGGTATTTGCTTCGGAAGATTTCACACTTCGAATATTTTTATTGCATGTGTGAAACTTCCTAAGCATTCTTCTTCAATGCACTTGTGCAGCATGCAAGATAGACTTTGGATGTTTGAGTTGCATCAGCCTCTTCATTAATCTCTACCTTTAAGAACTAGCTAACACAGTTAAACAATTATTTTATCTTTTTAATGAATCTTCATAAGGTCATTAGTTGTTATACTTCTTTTTATTCATGTAATGTTGGTATGTTGAATCTATGATGTTTTCTTTCTTCTTGTTTGTGATAGAGAGTAAACATGACAATCATCATAGATTCTTTAGAGACCATCATTGCTCTCACAAAAGTGAGGTGATGGACTGTCATTTCTCTTATGCCCATCATAGATTCTAAAGAAACCACCAGCACTAAGCCATCCTTCAAATTAATGTCGCCACTAGGTTTGCATTCTTCGTTAAGATGCTTCTTTCATGTTTATTATAAATAATGTTGTTCTTGATGTGTGTGTGTTTCTTTTTTTGTGCATTCCTATTTTTATTGGGTTCTTTGATTGTATATGGTGATATGGGTAGAAATTATAGTGATTATAGTCATTAATTTTGGTTACTAGTTCTAATGATTCTAGTCAAAACTTGAACCAGCTCAACCAACTTCAAAATTGGTTCAATCTTTTAAAAAGTTTCTCATCCAACCAACCCAACCTAACTCAATTGGATGATCCGGAAATTTGATGTTGTTTCACTATATATCTAATAATAAAAAATTAGTGACACCATATGAAAAAATTTCTGGTTATCGTGGGTAGAGTAGTGGGTTTTCTTTTATTAAGTGTCATTTTGTTTTCTATGTAAAGGGGTATTCAATGAAGAGAGCCAGAGATTGATTACCCAAAGTTGTGTTTACGTGTGTAAATTGATTCCACTGCTGCTAGTTCATACTTTGGTAAGTTTGGATGGTGAACTTTGGATCCCATTTGTTGGATTAGTGGTGCAACAGTAACTAATCTAATCTTTGGGTATGCCCTGCGACAAAGTTGTGTGGTGAAACTGTATCGCAACCTCGTTGTAGTTTTCATTCGAGCAATAAATTTGGAGAAAAGTTTGGTTTGAGATCAGATCTACAACACTATATTATAAATTAAATGTACAAGTACAGATTAAACGAAGATTTTTTCTTTAGAATTAGGAGCTTACATTCATAATAGGGAGGTGTTTATCAAAAAATCTAGTATATGTGATAGTTGTTTCCCATCATCCTTTTACCTATTCTTCCAATTCAACATTGTTGACCTAAAGTTGTGCTACCGTCACTCATCCATCTCTACAAATCACACATTTTCAAATTAACAATCCAATTCCAAACAGATACAACGCAAATGAAGATCACATAAGTTAACCCATCAGGAAAGTAAGTTAATTCAATTCATACCTTATGAGTTTTGTCAATGTTGCTGCTGAAACAGAGTTGATTATGAGTGCATCAGAGGTGAGGTTAGAAGGGAGAGGGGAGTGAAACAAAATGTAATGAAGGGGATTGTGAATAGGCGGGCATTCAAGGGGATGAGGATTGAAACGACCGATGGAATTAAATGGTAGCGAGGGAAAGGGTCTCTACGATTGAGATGTTCGGTGGCCATTCGAGGCGATGTGAGAAGGGGTACAGATGGAAGAAAGTTTTGAAGGAGCAAGGTTTTAAACATGAGACCGTTGATCTGCCGTCTTAATTTTTAAGAAAAATTACTAATTTGTTCTTCTTTTATAAAGTAGTAAAGATATATATTTTTTTCAAAATAGGGATAGAAAACTAATTTTCCCTCACACGTAATGCATTTGATTTGAATTAACGAAAAAAATTTAATGTCTGTTGGAGTAAATAATGAAACGTGCAAGATTTTTTAAACTTTTACTATAATTTCATTAATTTAAACAGAACCTAAAATTACTCCTATATTAATCGAAGAAGAGATGAACAATTATAATAATAATAATTAAATAATAATAGTTATATTTTATTAAATTATTTAATGAAAATAATTAAAATAAGGACAGTACTTATTTATTGAATTATATTGTTTATTGAATTCGAATGCTGGTCAGTTTTTAAGGTTTTCGGTTTACTCCAGTACATTTTTACTTCAAAAATTAATTTTTACATTCGTATTTAGATACGTGTCGACACGAGTCAAATCAAATTTAAAACGGTTTCTTGCATGTTTTTAATACGTTTGAAATTATCCATATTTTAACGTTCGCCTACGTATTCACACATGTCTTTTCAGAATTAAGTCGCATGAAATATTAAATGTTTTCATTTTGATAGTATAATACAAGTCGTATGAAATATTAAATGTTTTCATTTTGACAGTATAAATACAAGTTACTACAGGTTTCAACATAAATTTAGTTTGAAAATAAGTTAGGACAATTCTAATATGTGTTTTTAACTTACATGATTACGATGTGTTTTTTAATGTACGTTTTCACATGGTCTATGTTTTTATATAATTTTGTTTGGAAAAGAGGCGGTTCAAGTATAAAGTGTTTTCATTCAACGGTATAAATTCGAATTATTTTACGGTTCGATGCAAACTTTATCCAAATGCAAACTGGGTCGATTGTTAATCTATAATTTATCACAACGCATACACTGCCACCGCAACGTACGGCCCGTAAAAAACTAGTTTAATATAAAATTAAAAGACGAAAAGTGAAATGTACTCTTAAATGAATCGGAGACAGTAACATGGCCAAATGAGTGATTGCACTTTAACTAGAGAAATCCCTATCAATAATGAGTCGCAGGGTCTATGGTAAGACATCAACGATAAAAACCTCAATTCAAGTTTCAAACTGAAATCCAACTCAAAAGTTCAAACATGAAGCTGGATATTTGAATTTTTACTACACATATTAAATCACAAATTACGAATCCCGTGTTTTCATCATGTGAAGAGTTTTACAATTTACAATTACATGTACATTATACTTCCTCACATGATATAAATACACATGCACACACATATATGTATATATATATTTAGATGTTTAAACTTGAAATGAAAGAAAACATTTTCTAGCCTTTTAGATCATTCTAATAGAAGATTAAGGTATCCTTTCTTTTACTGTTCCACCCATGAATCAAAACCTTCTCGTCACACACACACATACATATACATATATATGTATATGTGTATGCATGCTTGCAATGGTCATACATTAACGCCAATTCGGTGTCACCTTGCATGAAGTTGGCTGTGAGGAAGACTTATCAGGAACTCTAGCCAAAGAGCGATACTGCAATTTAATGCTCTCTGCACTACCAATGTCTTCACCACATACCTGAAACCAACCAAAGCGGATAACAGTGTAAATGCCAATCAATTTGTATTAGTGATTATAATTTTATAGAGATATTAAAAATTTTGCGAATCACTATCACAAATAAAGTCAACTACAAGACTCACCATCCATTCAGGCACTGAGTCATGACAATGGCTTCACAACCAACAAAACGCTCAGGTGTCCTCTTATTTCCCTGTTTTAACATTTAACTTTGATATAATGTGCGCAAAAAAAAAACCAAAAAAGAAACAAAAAAAAATTATTTTTAATGAAAATTGATAAAAAAAACCTTGATTATAACACGGTCAGCCACAGAAAATGGAAACTGAAGACCTTTGCCTCTAGGTGTGTCCATTAAATCATTGTAATTATTCTTGTCCTGCATCCATAGAGATCACTCCTATTATGTCAATTTTCAACAGCAGATTCGCTAGTCACATTGAGCTAATATAAAAGAACTTCAATACTAGAGGTAGCAATTTCGACCACATTACCTAAAACTGTGTTGATTTTGTTTTATTTCATCTCCATTGGGTCATATGGGCAAAACTTTTATTAAGTTAGCTAGGCAGGAAACAAGTCGAATGTGCACAAGTCACCAAAAGTGTTATCTTAAGTATTTTGATGTTAAAACCTATATCACTTTGCTAAACAAAACTACAATTTGATCACATGTATTATTCATAAAATATTTAAGTAGAAAAAAGGTGTTAAGCATCTAACCCCACCCCAATTTGATTGTTACCCAATCAGATGATCGGTCTAATTTGCAACTCTAAAAATTGTATGGAACTTGCTTTCTGAATTTCAAATTTCCAATTTACTTGATATACAGTTCTACGGAAAAAGCAAACCTGGTCTAATCTCTCTCTTCTTCTTTTAGACGAATTATGAACTTGTGACTCTTCCTCCCTGCGAAATGCTGAAACAGCAGACCTCAGAGCTACACAAGCAGACCCAAAATTAGATGAAAATAAATACATAGTGGTGGAACTGGTTTATCTCTAGGACTCTAACTAGTGACATTGGCAAAATAAACCATTGGCTATAGAAAAAAAAAGGTCAAATAGGTTGAACGGGTCGAATGCCCTCCAAAATTATATAATTCTGAAAATTTGATTGTTATTTAAGTAATATAATTTTTGCGAACATATTTAAAACATTGTGTATTTTAAAAATTTTTAATATTTTGGACAAAAAGCATTTGTGGGCAAACCTAACCAAACCATACAAAATATTATCAATTTTATTTGTTGCCCAGCCCGCCCATTTTGCTAGGTCTAAGTTTCATAATAAGTGAACGCTATCAATCTACAGGCGAAGATGTGCCTTCTTATTTTAATTGTTGTTTCAGTTCAGAAAAGGGTGTTGATTAAGGGAACTTGGAACTCCTATGTGGCATTATAGATAAGTACTTGTTTACACCATGGAAAAACTCGTGTACATATATTGATTTCAATAATAATGCAGCAATAAGAGTGAATTTTGGGTGTTCAATATAAATCTGTACTAATGATTTCTCTAATAAGTCTGGAATTCTTGGATGCATAATTTTGCGTACAAGGGTAACAGCATGACAGCATCACAAAATGCATAACATTCCAATAATTCCACCGTAAGAACTTAATAAATAAGTAAATAACTACTGATTATGAAAAAAAAACAGTAAAATTCTACCACTGATGTACATTCTTACATAGATTTGGAGCCACTGAGCCTTCTGTCACGGGTTGTGAACAAGTGTAACATGCCTTCTGGAAATCGTGTTGTATGAAAGAAAGTCAACACTTGATTAAGAAAAAGCCGGGTTCATACTAATATAAAAGAACAGATATTAAAACTTACCATCTTCATAACATTTTGCATTCCACCACTACCAAAAGAATGCCCACAAGGCAATATCATAGCATCATCCATAAGAGCTCCTCTGTAAAAACACAATACCATAATTTAGACAGTTTACAGAGATATAACAATGAATCATTAGAATGAATACAAAATGAATGATTTTGTAGAAGCTCACGATAAAGGATCTGATAGTATTGCTCGCAGAGAATCACCAGATTCTCCTGAATATGAAACATCCTTTCTTCCACTAAACCCACAACCATTTTCTACTGTCATATCTTTGAGCCCTGACCCTAAACCTTCGGTCCCATGAAGATAATGTGAATAGTACAATTCACCATCACGGTCCACAAGTGCAACAGCATTTGGGTACTGACTCGATTCTTGCTGGTGATTCTCACTAGAACTGGGTTTCGCATCATTTAAATCTCTTCCTGAATGTACAAGACTTCCTACCTTCACTAATTCCCTGCTAGAACCTAACACAGTCCAGAAAAAGTCAAACAAAACATACAATACATTCCTTTCATTTCAAGGTAAGTTTGTTTGAAAAAATAAAAGAGAACAAGAAAACAATATTCATACACTTGCAAGTCGCAACAATCGATATGATTAAAAATCTGATTTTAGCATAAAATAAATTCATGCGATTATATCATCATTAACATACATCCAGCAATTATACAACAACTTCTGTAATTTGAGAAAGTTACTTCCATGCATCAAATTGAGACAAATGGTTATGTTTTAAACTTTCAACTCCAGAATATCAGATTGAAATTCACTGTGGCAGTACTTTCTATAAAACTTACCAAAAGAAGAAAAATGATTCAACTTCACAATCCCATCTTTCTCACTGCTATGGCCACTAGTATTACTACTGTTATTATTCTTGTTGTCGCTGCTATTCACAAGCCCCTCAACATCATCGTCGTCATCATCATCATCGTCTTCATTACCATCCGATCCATCAGCACTTTGAGAATCGGAAGCTCTCCCATTTCCAACATGCCAATTCTGGATACCACGGTGGTGAATGGGGGCGGGGATGTACATGCTCTGCCGGAACTCAGACGAACCTTCAGGCTGATAATATCGGTGTTGGTAGTCGATGAAGCCAGTGAGTTCACGGGTTGCTTTAGCGTGATTGTTGCTAGTAGTGCCGGCAGCAGGACGATCAGGTCCAGAGGCGGGCCGCTGGTTGCAACGGAATCCTGAATTGGAGTCGTTTTGGAAGATGATCTGATGGTGATTGCTGTTGATACGGTGTGATAGAGCTAAAGCAGTCTCTTCAGAAGTCATGTTTGCGAACAATAAGAAAACCCTAACCCTAGTTTTGATCAAAATTTACATGGACCATGAATGATCAAATTGAAGTAGGGATTGAGGGTTGAGGAGATGGTGGATTCAGAAAGATGGGGAATTGACACAATTGATTCAATTGTCGCAGATGATGAGGTTGTTCAGGATTTTTGACGAGGGGAGATTGAGGTGGGATTAAGGAAAAACAAGTTAAAGTTGTGCATGAAGAGTTTGGCATTGACTTAATAAGTATTTATAATTTTTTTAGATGGATGAAAAATTAAAATACTTTTTAAAAAATCATTAAAAGTTAAAAGTTTTAACGATTTTAAGAGGTATTTTAATCTTTTTATCTCTTTAAAAAGTTAAAAAATAACTTTTGGATTTTTGCTAAACATGCACGAACTATGAAGATTTGCGTTGCCCTTTTTACCTATCTTAAAACATGAAACTAGCTTTTGAACAATTGAGAATATAAATTATAAATATTTTACACGGGGAGAGTTAGGCTAACAAGGGTTGATTGTATAAAAAGTGTAGGAAGCATTTCTAGGCAGTAGATGTGTTTGATAAATGGATGAGATTTAATGGTTGACAATTTTGTTAATTGCGTTCAAAGGATGTTAAGTTTCTTTGAATTGAAGAGGCATATATGTCATTTAATTAAAATTTATAAAAGGTAATTAACCAAAATGTCACACAAAATAAGGGTTTTGACAACTGCAAACCAAGATTGCAGTGGATATTGGAGAAGAAATAGGACGATGAAAATCAATGGAGTGTGATAAACAATTCTGATTACACTATACTAGTGAGTTCATCTTATTTGATTGTGTGTTTTTGGTGATATTTTAAGCTTTTGTTTGTATTCACATTGCGATTAAATGATACCAGGGATGAAAAAGAAAGATGTGTAGCAACTTTGGGAAGGTATCACCTTCTGAAATGATGACGAAAGTGAAAAATCCGAAAATATGATGAAGATTGACGAAGGTAAGTGTCTAATTTCATGGATTGTTTTGTGATTTATTCAATGCGTTTAAAACACAAGATGAACCGTGTGTGTTAAGGTAGTCATGTGTTTTATAAGAAATCAATGGTGAGTATTTAGCGGTCAACTGTGCGTATTTAGCGGACAATTGTGCGTATTTAGTGGTCAACTGTGCGTATTTAGTGGTCAACTGTGCGTATTTAGTGGTCAACTGTGTGTATTTAGATGTCACTGAGAATTTGATAAAATTATGATGAATTGTTTGTATTATGATGCCATTGTGTGCCCTATTATTAATATAGTAAACCATGAGTATTAAAGTGATTATCCTATGAAATGTTACCGGTAGGCAATGATATTAAGGAGTTTGTTCTGTGAGTATTAAACTTTTGAATTAGTATGTTTTGATTGTCATAATAAAATTTATAATGTGTTTTCAGTTTTGAACGACATAGACGATGATTTTGTTTCGCCGCCCGTAAAAAAACATAGGGTTTGTAAGAAAACAGATCATGATATTAAGGGTTTGTTCCTTACACTTGTGAGATTAAAGAGTTTGTTCCATATACAGGTGAGAAAGTATCTTCAAGAAACTCCCCAAGCAACCTATGTGAAATGATTTCAAGATTTATGATGAACAAAAAAAAGTGGTAACTGAAATAGGATTTGGTTCTGTCTTGTCATTAATATATACAATGTTCCTACTTCTCTTGGATGTTGGATAATCAAGAATTATGATGAGGTAACTAACAGCATACATCTTGGCTCACATGTAATCAAGATAACAAAAAACTTGGTGTATAAAGTTCTTGGAGTGCCAAAAGGTGAAGTACTTGTAACTCATAAAAAAGGCACCAAGAAAACATAAGGAGGTGAATAAGTGGAGACGACAGTTCAATGCTTCTCTTAATAGAATATATGTTGCACACGTGATGGACTTGATGAAGAATGACACAACACATGAAAGACAATTTATATTAAATTTCTTGATAGTATACAACATAATAATGGGGGAGAAAAGAAAAAGTAGTTCAGTTAAGGTTTTTACCATCGGTTACTCCTAATTCAGATATAACAAGTTTTGACTGGTGTAGCTACATCATTGACTGCGTGAAGAGAACAAAAAGTACATGGAACGGTGTCGAGCATTACAATGGCCCATTGGCTCTTCTTGCGGTAAATAATCATTCCTTATGGTTGTATATATATTTATAAATTTCGTCTATTTTTATGCTAAATCAAGTTTTTATGAATTAAGTAGATGATTGTGGCGAGATATGTATACAACATGAACAATGAAGAGAGTAATTTGCCCAGTTTTGCATATATCACAACTGACACATTGTTACGTCTCGAGGATGATCTAGAAGGTAAACTATATGGTAAGCAAGTAATTAGTGGGTCAGGTTCCGGAACAAAGGTGGATGTTTTTTGGACGAAACCAAAACAGAAACTAGGGGATGATGGAAATGTAGTTATAAAAAACATATATATAAACAATGATACAAGGGAAAACTTAGAGCATGGTGATAAAATCCAAACAAATTATGCCAATGAGTCAAATGTAGATGATCAGATAGATGAAGATGATGTCAATTTCACAATACCTAGCATGGGAGCAACATATGCAAACTATGAAATACCCTCACAAGATATTATGGAGTTCAAAGAATATTGTGTGACACCAGAAACATTTCCTAGTCAGGTAAATTACATATCAAGCGATAGGAACTTCAAAATACAAATGGAATCTCAGTATGACCTTTCCCAAATAAATGTATTTGATGCAACATCTTCAGATGGACCTCAAGAAAGCAGTCAGGTACTATCATATATATTTTGATACTTTTACTTGTTTAGCATGAATAATCTGCATTATTTCTAACTGAAAATTGTTTACGATGTCTCCTTAGAGGAGGATTGATTTGTTGACTGAAGAATTCGAAAGATTTAATAACTATATGAGTACTATTCAAAATTTGATATCAAACTCATTGGTTGAGTACCCTGATTGTGAAATTATAAAGGATAAAGAAAAAGAATAGAAAATAATTCTAATGAAGCTAACACAAAGCAATGATCAAGCAACAAGCAATGGTCCAATTTGGGATAAAACTCCAAAAGAGTGTATTGATAAAGGAAAGCAACTTCTAGATCTCACACAATTTGAGATAAGTCCAAGCATGATGGTTGAAGTTGAAGAGAGAATTACATCTGTAACACAAATAGAAGAACGAACAAAAAACATAGATGTTGAATTAAAATCTTCTTTTGATCAAGGAATTTTAGAATCAACACAAGTTGTCGACAAAGACGATCAACAAATAGAGCCCGAATAGAAAACAACATGTTCGTAATGAAGCAAGACACAAACGAGTGAGAAAACTGGCTGATGTTTTATGCTCGCTGTTTGTGCAATGACAGGTTGATTTGGTTGAGAAGAGAACCCGAATAGAAAACAACATTTTAGATTATATTTTTAGTGCAACTGGAAATTTTTGGTATCATTCATTTCTATGAATAACTATTAAATAAAGAACAAAAAATCAAACACATTAACATGTTTTTTATTATTATTACAGGGATGATGTGTTTGCAACAACAAAAGGAGGGACGGTACAACGAGGCTTGATGGAAACAATGTGCCCAGGTGTCGCTGTACATGTGTCCGTAATTAGTGCGTGGGCAAGGGTGCTAAACTACAGTGAGCGGTATAGAAACAGTAACTCACCTTCGCGGCTGTTTTGTGGCACTGTAATGCTTGTATGAATATATAAATGTTGATAATATTTTTAAGGGTACATTAGTTTTATTATTAATGCACACAATTAAACACATATGGTGATATTTAAATCACATAGTTCACTTTTAACAAACTAACACTACTAAATTGACCAGTTCAAAGACGACTATTTGCCACGGTGATTGATTCAACACGACTAAGCCACTTGTCTTCAAACATGGCATCTGTTCTTGAAGCTGAAAATTTGAAAACAATTACAGACATAGACATCGTCTTTGTACCTATAATGTATGAAGATCACTTCTACTGCCTTTGTTTCAATCTGAAAACGTGTCGTATTGATTTGTTGGATAATAGTGCAACTAATGTAAAATTCCGGCAAAAGTACAAAAGATGGCCTGAGCTTATGGTACAAGTTACATTATTTTTTTATATTTAAAGATCTATTATACCATTCCAAATATGAATGAATACAAATTTTTTGCAGAGAAAAATCTTTGGGTTGTATTTGAATTCAATTTCACATCCCCTTGGCAAGATGCTAAATTCAATTCCTATTATTAGAATGCCAATGCCATGGAGAACACTAAACAATCATATTGATTGTGGTATTTTCTTGATGCGACACATGGAGACTTATAGGGTACAGAACTAGAATACTGGAAATGTGGTTTATCAAATGAGTTTGATCAACAACAACAAGAAATTACAGATCTACGACACAAGTATGTTGCAAAGATGTTACTTTCTGAGATAAACCTTCAAAAAGACTTTGTGTTGGATTTAATGAAGGCATATGAGTCGTAAGTCTAGCGGAAAAGAACCAACTAAAGACAACTACTGTGGAAAGGATTAATAAACGGTTAAAGGATGAAATTGATTAAAGTCTTTGATTATGCATATTTTTTGTGAATGTTATTGGAACTATTAATCTTTGTTTAGGTTTGAAATCATGTTAGTGTGAAATGATGAATACATATGTTATTTGGTTGTTTTAAGTCAGAGAGTTTTTGATTGTCTATTATAAAAAGGACACATTACTATTAATGTTGGGGTTAAAACAAGTTTATCAAAGTTCATATAACCTTATTTATATGAAAAACGCAGCGGATATAAGATTTAAAACTTGTTAATAAGATGATTATTAAACCCATTTAATGTGAACCCCAAAGCTATGGATCATTATACAAAATACATACAATGAAAGAAACATAAGATGAAAGAACCACAACCTTTGGAGCTGCAGAGAACCGAAATTAAAGAGATGAAAAGGATGTGTTCTTGTGGCTAAACTTCAAGGTAGAAGTTCTCAAGATAGCATACCCCAAGCCTATCAATGAAACACCTTGAATGCTAGGATCTTTGACACCAATATCCAGCTACAAAACACCTTTTGTGGGCTGAAAATCTACTTCCTTTTCTGCCCAAATCGTGAGATAGAGGAGAGAGTAGAGAGAGAGCTTTGGTTGTGTGTGTTCTTGGATGTGATAGAATGAATGAGTGTTCAAGTGTCCAAGACTTGCATGTCTTGGAACTAATAAAATTTGGGCATCCAAGACCAAAGGGGCGGCCGAAAAATGGCCCCTTTAGTTTCCCTCTCAATTCAAATTTTATAAAAAAATACAATCACATCCCTTGTTTTATAAAATTAAAACCATTTTAATTTTATATCACTAACACACACTATTATTTGCCATTGCTTAACTAATTTAAATAATGTATAAATAATCTTTTATGAACAAATTATCTATATAATGATGTTCATCTACAAAAGCAATAATTTAGAAAATCCAATTTTCTAAATTGGTGTCATTATTTATTTGTGTGATCTTATCAACAAATAAATTACCTTTTGGTGTTTGTTTGGCTTGTTATTGGGTATGACCCGACTTGGATCATATTACACTAGCCACATCAATTTAATATGAATCTTGGGCAGATCAATACTTTCAATCTCCCACTTGCATAAGATTTATAGAAGATTGATGCAAGCAGCAAATAACGCCTAGCAACGGTTTGCTACCCCTAATATATATGACTAAGTGCCATTCAATAACATTATCCTTTTCAAGTACCTTACTTGAATATGTTTTAGGTGAATTAATCATCTATCCTTTGTTGCAGATGTCATGTTAAATCCAAGAGACACAGAATTGTCATTCTCTGATGATTTAACTTTAGCAGGCCTTAGACATCTAACTCTCAACGAATAAGAGGAACAAATTCCATCATTAACTGAACTCAACCTTATGTACTGCTTTTTTCAGAACAGCAAAGAACTAAGTCAAGGTACAATACTTGGTGAATATCAAGACCCAATATGTATCTCAGGTCTGAGGATACAATGATATTCGCCTTTACTCAAAATCTCTTATGACAAATCAGCAAGATTCCATGCAGAAATAATTGAGAGCGGGTCAGTCCAATATCTATATCCCATAGATATCAATGAACCTTGGTAGCAACCTCTTGCTGTATATTCATACCATATGAATATCAACCAATCCAAGTTCATTATAGTCTTATTTTATAGTTGTTCCCACAAGTATAATCGACTGCGGACGTTTAGAATAACTTATTTATTCATGGATTTAAACATGCTAAAATAGAAGAACAAATGAAATTATAACTATATAATTAAGTCAAATAACATTAGTTCCAATATCTATATGCAAAATACAACATCAAACCCAGTCACTTGAATATCTAAGTCCCATGGCACAAACATGACCCTCATGCTTTGCCTTTTCGAGGAGCTTTGTGAGTGGATCCGCAACATTTTTATCAGTGTGAACTTTGCGAATACATATCTTTCCCTTTTCAACTTCATCCCTTATGTAGTTGAATCTCCGTTCAATGTGCCGAGTCTTTTGATGAGCACGAGGTTCCTTGATTTGAGCAATCGCACCCTCGTTGTCACAAAAGATCTCTAGGGGATCCTGAATGGAAGGGACTACCCCTAGATCGGCTATGAATTTCTTCAGCCATGCAGCTTCCTGTGCTGCCATTGAAGCGGCGACGTATTCTGACTCTATAGTGGACAACGCTACGACTTCTTGCTTTGAGCTTTTCCAAGAAATAGCTCCCCCATTCAGAATAAAGATGTACCCCGATTGAGATCGTGAATCATCACGATCGGTTTGGAACTCGCATCCGTGTAACCTTTTACAACGAGTTCCTCTTCACCAGATCCGTAGATCAAGAACATGTCCTTAGTCCTCCTTAGGTACTTTAGAATGTTCTTGACAGCGATCCAATGACTATCACCAAGATTTTGCTGGTATCTACTTGTCATGCTCAAAGCGCATGACACGTCTGGTCTAGTGCATATCATTGCATACATGATGGATCCTATAGCAGATGCATATGGGATAGCCTTCATTCTATTTTGCTCCTCCTTGGAGCTTGGACATTGAGTTGTACTCAATATTGTCCCTCTCTGAATAGGTACAGTACCTTTCTTAGAGTTTTCCATCTTGAATCTTTTCAAGATTTTGTCAATGTATGCACTTTGATTCAAACCAATTAGCCGTCTTGATCTATCCCTATAGATCTTTATTCCCAGAATATAGGCAGCTTCACCAGATCCTTGATGAAAAACAATTTCCAAGCCAGGTTTTTACACCTTCCATGGTTGGAATGTCATTTCCAACAGTAGTATGTCATCAACATATAATACTAGGAAGGTTATTGTGCTCCCACTAGCCTTCTTATACACGCAAGCCTCATCAGTGTTTTTGATGAAGCCAAATTTCTTTACTTCATCATCAAAACGGTGATTCCAACTTCTTGATGCTTGTTTCAATCCATAGATTGATTTCATTAACTTGCATACTTTATTAGGATATTTTGGATCGACAAAACCTTCAGGCTGAACCATATAGACATCTTCCTCAGATATCCATTTAGGAAAGCGGTTTTGACATCCATTTGCCAAATCTCATAATCATAATGAGCTGCTATGGCAAATAATATCCTTATAGACTTAAGCATTGCAACAGGTGAGAAGGTTTCATCATAATCAACCCCTTGAGTTTGAGTGAAACCCTTTGCTACAAGTCTAGCTTTGTAAGTATCCAAGTTTCCACATATCAGTTTTCTTCTTGAAAACCCACTTACTTCCAACTATTTTGGAATTAAGAGGTGGCACAACAAGTTCCCAAACTTGATTGTCATACATGGATTGCATCTCAACGTTCATGGCCTCAAGCTATTTGTCACAATCCAATTGGACACTGCATCATGATATGTGGTTGGTTCATCTGAATCCACCACATAAGCATCCATCCATGAAAAATCCGTATCTGTCAGGTGGATTACTAGTTCTACCACTTTTGCGAACGTTTTGTGTGTATCGATCAACCGCTTGATCATCCTCAACATCCTCACGTTGAATGCTAGTTTCAACCAAACGTGCACCGGGCTGTGTTTCTTGATCCTCCTCAAGATCCACTGTTCTACTGCTAGTTCCTTCCATAAGGAACTTAGTTTCTAAGAACTCACCCTTTCTGGCAACAAACACCTTTTGTTCCAGTGGATCATAGAAATAATATCCCATAGAATCTCTAGGATATCCAACAAAGATACACTTGGTGGATCGGACATCTAATTTGTTTGGGGTGGGAGTCTTAACATAAACCTCACAACCCCAGACCCTTAAGTACGATAAGGATGGAACTCTTCATTGCCATATCTTAAAAGGTGTCTTTTCCACTTTTTGGTTGGGGCCATATTCAGAATACGGGCTGCGGAGAGCAAAGCGAAACCCAAATGATAGAGGTAATGTGCTTCTAGCCATCATAGATCGAACCATATCCAATAAGGTTCGATTCCTCCTCTCAGACACGCCATTATGTTGTGGTGTTTAGGTGGAGTGAGTTGTGAGACAATCCCACAACTCCTAAGATGATCTTGAAAAACATCACTTAGGTATTCGCCACCTCTATCGGTGCGGAGAATTTTAATTGACCTGTTGAGTTGATTTTCTACTTCATTCTTGAAGATTTTGAACATTTCAAAAGCTTCATCTTTGTGCCTTAATAAGTACACATACCCATAGCGACTGTAATCGTCGGTAAAGGTAATGAAGTATCTTTCACCATTCCTAGTCATTGGCTTAAAAGGACCACATACATCCGAATGTATGATACCTAATAAATCTTTTGCCCTTTCGTTAGTTCCACTAAAGGGTGCCTTAGTCAATTTACCTTGTAAACAGATTCACATACATCAAATGAATCACATTCATTTGTTTTTAAAAGACCGTTCTTTTGAAGTGTTTGTATACGTTTCTTGTTTATATGACCAAGGCGACAATGCCAAAGGTAGGTATCATTCAAATCTAATTGAGTCTTTTGGTGGTTGCTTGGTACATGGAGCTATCATATGTTACGTTTTCATGAACCAATTCATAAATACCATTACAAGGTATAGCTTTAAAATAAAATACATGATTTAAAGAAACATGAATATCATTGTCAACAAACTTGAAATCATAATCATATTGTCTTAAACGGGAAACAGAAATTATGTTCCTAGTCAAACTAGGAGCATACAACACATTATATTAATGACTTCCAAACCACTTGGAAGCTTCAAAATGTAGTCTCCTCGGACTTCAACGTGAACCTTTGCACCATTGCCCATGAATAGACTTATTTCCCCTTTTGCATAATGCTCATTTCTTTTGAACCCTGCAATAAATTGCAAATGTGAGTTCCACATCCGGTATCTAATACCCATGTGTTAGAAGAAATAACATTTAGCTCAACATGTATCATGTAAATTATACCTGAGGTTTGCCCTGCATCCCTCTTTTCTCTTAACTCTTTGAGATAGACTGGACAATTTCTCATCCAATGCCCTATCTCACCACATTTGAAGCATGGGTCATTTGCAGCAACCTTTTGCTTCTTCTCCTGGGCTTCGGAGGTTCCGCCCTAACAACCATCTTCCCCTTTCTTCCAACGTGCCCCTTTCCTTTGGCAACATTTGCCTTAGGAGGGGGTAGAGACCTCTTTTTCTCCCACCTTCATTAATGGTGAGAACGGTAAAACCCTTTTTCCCATTCCCGCCTCAGCTGATTTGAGCATTGAATGAAGTTCATTTATGCTCTTGTCCCATCCGTTCATGTTTTAATTCATGACGAATGCCTCAAACCTTTTAGATAGGCCATTAAGGATCAAATCCGTGGCCAACTCCTTTGAGACAGGACAATTTAGCCTTTGAAGGCGGTCGATGTGGCTTTTCATCTTAAGAACATAAGATGAAACTGATTGGGATTCTTCCATCCGACATGCATGAAGTGCTCGAACCATTTCGAAGCGCTCCACTCTAGCTTGTTGTTGGAATGTTTCCCGCAACTGAGTGATCATGTCATAGGCTCCATGGAGCTCATACTCCTTTTGAAGTTCGGGTGTCATACTTGCTAACATTAAGCAAGAGACTTGGACGGAGTCTTTCACATATTTAACCCAATCATTATAGGCCTCCACATCCTCCTCGTTAGGTTCATCGGGGATGGGATCATCAAGAATGTAGGCCCGCTTTTCTTGCTTGAGAACAATTCTCAAGTTGCGGTACCAATCCATGAAGTTGTTAGGTGTTAGACGATCCCTTTGAAGGATCGCCCTAAGAGATTGGTTGTTTTGGTTTGGTACATCGTTATTAGCGTTGGTGTGGTCGGCCATCTACAAGATTTTACAAAGTTTCCATTTTAGTAATCGTTGATATAATTATATATTTCAATTATTAATACCCTTTACGTCTCATAGACTATTAAAAAAATTAGAATCCAACGTTATATTTCATATTGGTTAGGTGACCTTTATCCCATTATTTAATAAACAAGGTAGTCATATATGACAATTGCAACCCATTGCAACTTCTAATGGTATGGGATCGTTTGAACATCTTATGTTATAACGGCATGTTTACCCCATCAACACCTTTTATAAAACACATTTTAGGTGATCCATTCAATATATTTTATAAATCAAGTCGCCCTACTTACACACACGTGTGAGTTCACCACATAAGTGGTTAGGTGACCTTTATCCCACAAACATGGCATTATCACCTCAAGTTACAAGTTCCCTCAAAGTGGTTAGGTGACCTTTATCCCACTAAGAGTTTGCAAGTAACCTAAGTGTTGTGTAAAAGGATGGTGTTTAACTTGTTTCTCAAAAGGGATTTGTAATTTCACATTTCTTGTTCTAGAAAAGTCCATGTAGTATATGATTGTATGCATTCAACCATATGGTATCCATTTGGTTCTTTTAAATAAAACCCATTTTATTTTGCAAACCAATAACTCCTTTTATAGACCCATTCTATTTAGCTTAATGATTTGAGAACCAATTACATGTAATAGTTTGTTCTAGTTGATGGTTTGTTAATGACATCCAAATATCCAAAACAAAACAACATCATAAGCATTCAACCAAGCATAACCAATAATCCAAATATGCATAACAAAGTATACTAAGTTGAGCACACTTGTTTAGCCAAAACAAGTGTGTCAAAAGGTCTTGTCCTAAGGGTTAAGAACATGACACATGGTTGACAAAAGGAACTCCCACTTGAATCCACATCTTCAAGCATCCTCTTTGTCCATCTTTTCTTCAAGTCTTGATCTTGAACATCCTTACAAAATATGTATCCTAATACATTTTTCTAGAAAAGATAGACTCCTAATCTATTTTTATTACAAACCATATGAATGAATAGATTACAAAACAAGACTTGAAATAAAATAAATATTACATGCCCAAAATAATAAACATGACAACCAATCATTCAATCCAAATGGTCTAGACTTTGTTATGCATAATCAACAACATGAGCAAACATACATAAGAAAACGATTTTCCAGCCCCTTGTGGCCCATGTTTTTGGCCAACGTAAACCAAGAACAAATGGGTTTAGAACACATAAACAATCATATAATAATCTAGAGTTTTAAAGATCCTAATATGCATAAAGTAGCATCTTTAAAACACCAAAAAGGGGGCAAAAAGCAGACCCTAACTCATGGATTTTTGTGTGTCAAGCAACACAAAACCGTGAGCTAGTAATGAGAAACATGTATGCATATGTATAAGTGGCTCTTGATGCCATTTGTTGGGGTTAAAACAAGTTTATCAAAGTTCATATAACCTTATTTATATGAAAAACGCAGCGGATATAAGATTTAAAACTTGTTAATAAGATGATTATTAAACCCATTTAATGTGAACCCCAAAGCCATGAATCATTATACAAAATACATACAATGAAAGAAACATAAGATGAAAGAACCACAACCTTTGGAGCTGCAGAGAACCGAAATTAAAGAGATGAAAAGGATGTGTTCTTGTGGCTAAACTTCAAGGTAGAAGTTCTCAAGATAGCATACCCCAAGCCTATCAACGAAACACCTTGAATGCTAGGATCTTTGACACCAATATCCAGCTACAAAAACACCTTTTGTGGGCTGAAAATCTACTTCCTTTTCTGCCCAAAACCGTGAGATAGAGGAGAGAGTAGAGAGAGAGCTTTGGTTGTGTGTGTTCTTGGATGTGATAGAATGAATGAGTGTTCAAGTGTCCAAGACTTGCATGTCTTGGAACTAATAAAATTTGGGCATCCAAGACCAAAGGGGCGGCCGAAAAATGGCCCCCTTTAGTTTTCCCTCTCAATTCAAATTTTATAAAAAAATACAATCACATCCCTTGTTTTATAAAATTAAAACCATTTTAATTTTATATCACTAACACACACTATTATTTGCCATTGCTTAACTATTTAAATAATGTACAAATAATCTTTTATGAACAAATTATCTATATAATGATGTTCATCTACAAAAGCAATAATTTAGAAAATCCATTTTCTAAATTGGTGTCATTATTTATTTGTGTGATCTTATCAACAAATAATTACCTTTTGGTGTTTGTTTGGCTTGTTATTGGATATGACCCGACTTGGATCATATTACACTAGCCACATCAATTTAATATGAATCTTGGGCAGATCAATACTTTCAATTAATGCGTATGGAGCCTCTATATTTAGTTTTTTTTCTAATTTGGATCTTTTACATAATGTCAAAAAAATTTAAATTATACAGCACACACAGTTGTGTTTAGAAAACACAACTTTGTTAAAATAGTGTTGAATTTACAAATAAATTTGATTAAACTAAAAATACAATAATAAATCAGAAGGTGATATTTAGTAAACTCAAACCATCAAAAATCTAAATAAAAAACTAAACAACTTATGGTTGCATTTATTGTCTAATAGGAATAAATATAGAAAACATAAACATAAAACACAAAGTAAACAACCTAACTATTCAACCAAAGTATCAACTCTTGATGTGCTTGCACAATTAGAAGGTATAAAAGTGGGGTTATGCTTGTAACATGTCCGACTGTCATGCCCGTATTGTAAACACTTTTACACTATCTATCTTTTTTGCCTGCTTGAGATATCGCTTGCTCACGTTTAGATTTTAGCCGTTTACGAGAGGCACATCCTTTGTTTCTTATACCAATCGGGATATGAACCGTGGCGTTAGATGGTTGGATAGAACCCGTCACAGTTGCAAACCTATCTTTCTTAGTCGGCTTTGGTGCGACGACTTGAACATCATCAGTCTTTCCCATGAATTGTTTAGTAGTATCTCTAAATAGAGATAATTGCTCGACATCACCGACCAAACCATTAATTACATACTCCATAGAAAATGTAATGTCGCGTACAATAAAGTCGACATCATGTTACTATTCGAGCTACCCTCCCTGCTAACCATGTGTCTTGTTGAGCTGTTTGGTACATCATCCCTAGTCCAACTTCTCAAAATATACGCCTTTGGAAACTCTTGAACATCACACATTCTTAAAACATAGAAAATGTGACAACACAATAGCCCTAACTGTTCAAACCTATTACAACTACAATGTATTGTCATGTCATCCTACCTAAACATAACCTTTAATTAAACACTTTTCAATCAATACATAACAAGATATATGAATATCATTAGAAAAATATCATGAGGAAAAATACCTCAAAAAAATATGAACAAGGTTGTTGGAAATCCTTTATGAAGAACTTAGCAAAATCACCAACATTGGTAATACTCACGAACATACATTTGTTTATGGCAGCATCAATCTCCAATTGAACATCAAAAAATATAGTTCATGTATATTTCTCAGCAGCTTGCTTTTCAAGCACATAATCAGACCATATGTCTGGATGAGTATACCTGGTATCGTGGTCATTCTTCCTATGCTCATGACGTTGAGACTCCATAGCAATCTCAAAATGACTAAGAAACTCCACCAATGTAGAATTTGGATTACATACTTCACCAACCCTGACACCTTAAGATCGACCTTATGGGAAAGTGTTGGGATGATCGGGTTGGGTAAATCGATGATTACACTTGATCAACGTAATCATGAATTTACTGGATGCGTGAATTCCAACATGGACCTTTAGGTAATGATTGAACCACTTTTGTACAAGAGTTATGATTCCTTAACTTTTCTTTGAGTGGTCTTAAGGCTTTCCTAAAATAAACTACTTTACTTGTTATTATTTGAAGAGACTACTAATTTCTAATACTATTGTTTTCTGATACCTCTGGTTATTAATACGGTTAGGGATATCTAATACTATTGCCATCAATACTATTATAAGTACTATTATTATTATAATCATGAGCTATGAGAAACCAAATTACTCATGATATTTCTTACAGGACATCAAAGCTATGGTCGATAAAGGAAAGACGCCGACATACCCAACTGACAGTACTACACCAAATGGGAGCCTAAAAAAGGTGACACCGTAGATGGAGTATGAAGAATACTTAAGGAGATGCAGACATCCAGGCTGGATTCCGTGATATCTGAGACTTCATCGACATCCCCCTCAAGGAGCCGAAAACGCTCCCGTTCACCGCATGTCGCAGCTCTGACTCACTCGCCTATCCCACCAATGGGGGATAGAGGTGCACGTCTTATCACCCCGTCCACACAAAAGTACTAGGCTAGGACCCTTAGTCTCCTTTAGGATGCCACCTCTTCCTCCACCACCTGTTAAGACTCCGACACCTACGCCACCGATATTTACCCGCTCTGACACCACCCACATGACGATCACTGGATGCCACCGAGGCACAACGTGTATGATGGCCCTAGTGTGCTAGCTGGTGACCGGTACTCCCAGTCTAGCCGCCAGGAAAGCGACGTAGGTCTCTTTGATGCTGCTTTGGACGAGATTCTGGAGACCGTCTGTTGTCACAAGCTGACACTCTAGCGCGCCACTCGGACCTCTCAGTCCGCCCAGTTTCAGGCCATGATGGCTTCGCATGGGGTCAAGCGGTTGGAGCAAGAGCAAAGGAAAAAGAACTCAGGGTTTTTGAAGAAGAAGAGGATGCGAGAGCGTGAAGAAGAAGTGGCATTGTTTGTCTTTTAGACAGTTTAATGAAACAATTTCTATTATTATTAGATACTATTATTATTTATATTGGGGGTGATGGCACCTTCCAACTTGTAAGAGTATAACTCTTATCCAATTATGTTTGTTGATACTATTAACCCAACCAATCTATGAAACTATTTCTATTGGTGCTAAGTTTCGTTGAGTAATCTGTGTTGAACTGCAATGTGTCATGTTATGCATTGGGAATTTTGACTTGTGTCCATTCTGGGTGAATTGTCCTAAAGTAATTTAATGGAACATATTTAGAGATATTCAGTGGTTTGTATATTACACTCCCTCCTATTAGAACACGATATATTAGGATAGGTGATGCATGGGCTAATTGAAACCAATTATGAGATTCTAAACGAATTTATCTATGATGCTACCAGAATGCCGACTAGACGAGGAACACGTATTAGAAGACTAGGAGCTACTAGAGGTCATCGTGAAGGAGCTAGACAGACCGGAAACCAATCTCCTACTCCACTAGCAACTCCTTGTGGAGAGAATGCTAATTAGGGGAATGATGAGAGACTTTGAGAGACTTGCCAACCTCATAACACAACAAATTTCTAAAGCCATTCCGACCATCATTGCTCAGATCAATACGGACCGGAGCAACCCCGGTGGTAATGATGGATTCGGGAACGATGAGGGCAACAAATGAGGAAGCTGAAGCATTAAGGAATAGGTGCTCCTATAATACCTTCATGGCATGCAAGCCAAAGGATTTCTATGGCACCAAGGGTGCGATAGATACATACCGATGGATCGATGAAATAGAAGTCGTCTTAGATATCAGTGAATGTAAGATGGAACACATGATGAGGTTTGCATCCCAATCACTCAAGGGATTGACACTGGAATGTTGGAAGACTGTTACTCAACCCCGGGGAAGAAACGCTGCTAACCGAATGAGTTGGACCGAATTCAGAGAGTTAATAACCAACAAATACTGCCCAATCAACCAACAGGAGAAACTGGAGTTTGAATTTCTGAGCCTAGAGATGGAAGATCCTAATTACATGGAGTACATCAACTGCTTTTTAGCCCTGTCTCTGGCGATGCTGGAATCCAAGGGTGTAGCACGTTTCATTTGGGGACTACAACCTAGAGTTAGGGTTATGGTTCGATCCTCTACGCCCTCAACCCTACAAGCTATGGTTGACTTCACCAGTAGTTTGATTGATGATTTAGTCAAGGCTGGATGGACTGAACAAACTAGGGCTGACGAAAAGAGGAAGCCGATAGGTGAAAAGAGGAAGTGGTTTGATGTGAAGAAAGTAATGGGAAGCAGTAGTGGGTCAAATTGCATCATCAAGGGGAGTGCAAATTGCATCATCAAGTGGGTCAAATTGCATCATCAAGAAGGTTTTGAAGGTATGAGGCGTGATGACCAGGGTGGAAGGACTCGAAAGCTATACTCAGGTACAAGCCCATTCTACAACAAGTGCAAATTGCATCATCAAGGGGAGTGCATCCCGATGCCCTACTTCTGATGCAAACGACCAGGTCATTTAATTAAGGATTGTACATATGCGCCAGGTAAACAATGCTATGAGTGTGGAGATCCAGGGCACATAAGGAATAAATGTCCTAAACTGGGAGAGATAAGGACACCAGGCCCAACAAACCCAAGGGATGAGCATTCGTGATGGATCCAGTCGATGTTTGTAAGGAACCTTATGTGGTCAATGGTAAGTTCCTTATAAATAACCATCCCACTACCGTTCTATTTGATACTGGAGCAACTACTAGTTTTTGTCTCTAGTGCTTTTAGGCCTTTACTTTACATAAGTGCGTGTACCCTGACTGATACGTTTACCGTAGAATTAGCTGATGGTAACATCTTAGAAACCAAAGAAGTCATCAAGGATTGCTTAATGAACCTAGAAGGTAGTACATTTAAGATAAATCTAATGCCTATTAAGCTAGGGGGATTCAATGTGGTTGTTGGCATGGATTGGCTGGCTAGGCATAGAGTTGAAATCGTGTGTGATGAACGCCTACTTAGGATATTGTTGAATGATGGGAAGGTGTTAGTTTTCTGTGGTGAGAGAAGTAACAAGCTATATCCTATGATATCCCATCTAATCGCTACCAAGAGCCTCATGAAGGGATGCACAACTTTCATAGTCTATGTAATGAAAACAAAAGAGGAGAAAAAGATTAAGGATACTCCAGTGGCTTCTGAATATCCAGAAGTATTTCCCGAAGACCTAACGGGACTTCCTCCGACTCGAGCGGTTGAGTTCCAAATAGATCTATTACCTGGTGCTGCACCAGTAGCCAAGGCACTGTACCGACTTGCCCATCCCGAGATGAAAGAACTAATGCTACAAATCCAAGAGCTACTCAACAAAGGATTTATATGGCTAGGTGTTTCTCCATGGGGTGCCCCGGTACTATTTGTGAAGAAGAAGGATGGAACCCTACGTGTAAGGTTTCATATAAGGCTGATGTAACCCAAAACATCCAAACAGTTTGTCCTGCATGCATGCACAAAATGCTGAAGTAAAATGCTTCGGAAGTTTCACATTCTGCATTAGAAAACATTCTAAGTGTGAAATCTTTCGAAGCCAAGACCAATATCTTCTGAAGCCAAATATGAAGTCTTCTAAAGCTTCAGATACAAACTCTTCAAAAGCCATTTTATGAAGATATATTTCTTCCAAAGACTTTTGAGTACATGCTTTATCTGATGTACTTTTTACCATAAAGTTGGACCACCTCTCTCTGTAACTCTGTTTGACTCACCAACTTTCAAAAGTTGGTGAAAAGGTCCATGCTTTAGGTAAACTATACATTGATGTCTTGAGTCTGTTTCTTTCTACTTTATATACTTTTATTCTTTTTGTAATATATTAGGATGTGAGCTATGGCATGTCATAGTCACTAGTCAAAAGGCAATCTGCCTTTTGACTCTACATTGATTTTGTTGTTGTCTCGTTCATGTATCCAGCTGGCCTTCAAAGTATGGCCGGCTGTAGGATGTAGTATAAAGTATCTCCGGTCCCTTATATCTTTCTTAATGCTTTGTAACACTTGTAAGGAACTCGAGAGCAATATACAACATTCTTGAAAACCAAACACTTGTGTTATTTGTTCTTGTTTTGTCTCTCAATTACTTGTGTTTCTTAGTATAATTGTAACTAGTTTCTAGTTCCCCATTTGCTCTATTAAGTGTTCTAAATCAATCTCTCCTCATTGTGTGTTGTGTTGTAAGTGATCAAACCCGTCAAACGGTCCTGCACTACGTATGTTTATTGTTTACCAGGAACTAAACAAGTTAACAATAAAGAATCATTACCCTATTTCGAGAATCGATGACCTGTTCGATCAACTACAGGGGCAAGCTATTTTTCCAAAATAGATTTAAGATCGGGGTACCATCAGTTGAAGATAAGAGAGTAAGACATACCCAAACTAGCCTTTAGAACTAGATATGGACATTATAAGTACCTGGTCATGCCCTTTGGATTGACCAATGCACCAGTGACATTTATGGATCTCATGAACCGAATGTGTCATCCATATCTAGACAAATTTGTGATTGTGTTTATTGAAGACATCCTGATATACTCCCATAGTAAGGAAGAGCACCAGAAGCACCTTAGCCTGATTCTTGAGTTACTCAAGAATGAGCAACTATATGCCAAATTTTCCAATGCGAATTTTGGATGCGAGAGATCCAATTTCTAGGGCACGTCGTTAATAAAGACAGAATTCAAGTGGACCTTTCTAAGATAGAGGCTATTACAAACTGGAAAATTATTGAAACTCCTACCAAGATAAGGCAATTCCTTCGATTGTCCGGATACTATAGAAGGCTCATCAAGGACTTCTCGCATATTGTACAACCATTAACTGCTTTGACTAAGAAGAATATACCTTTTGTGTAAGAACAAAAACCGAATGAAGCATTCGAAACACTCAAGGAGAAACTATGTAGTGCACCTATCCTCTCCCTCCTAGAAGGAATTGAAGATTTCATGGTTTATTGTGATGCCTCGCGATAGGGACTAGGATGCGTGCTAATGCAACGCAACAATGTAATAGCTTATGCATCAAGACTGCTAAATGATCATGAGAAGGACTACACAATTCATGATCTAAAATTGGGTGCCATGGTGCTTGCACTCAAAATATGGAGGCATTATCTCTATGGAACAAAGTGCATTATCTACACTGACCATAGAAGTTTACAACACATTCATGATCAGAATATGCTAAACATGTGTAAAAGAAGGTGGGTTGAGCTACTAAATGATTATGAATGCAAGATTCGCTACCATCCTCGCAAGGCTAATGTAGTGGCAGATGCCTTGAATAGAAAAGAAAGAGAAAAATCCTTTCGCGTTCGTGCATTAAGGATGAGCGTGTAAACCGACCTCATTGCGAGACTAAAAGAAGCACAAGGTGAAGCGCTAAAGGAAGATACCTTAGGAGGAATTGTTAACAGGAATGGAGAAGCGATTTGAGATGAGAAACAATGGTATATATAAACATGTAGGGAGAATGTGGGTACCAAAGTACAGGAGAATTAGAGAAGTGATCCTAGACGAAACCCACAAATCTAGGTACTTGGTTCTCCCCAGAAGAAACAAAATGTACCAAGATCTAAAGGCACTTTTCCGATGGCCTGGGATCAAGAAATCAATCACCATTTATGTTGGGGAGTGTCTAACGTGCACCATGGTAAAGGCTGCAAATAAAAAACCGTCAGGAATGTTGCAATAGCCTGAAAGAATGGAAATGGAATAATGTCATGATAGATTTTGTTACAAAGTTACCCAGAACTTTCAGAGATCATGATGCTATATGGGTAATAGTGGATCGGTTAACTAAATCAACTCACTTCTTGCCGATTCGAGAAGACTACGACCTGACAAAGTTGGCCCAATTGTAGATTGATGAAATAGTAACTAGGCATGAGGTGCCACTATTAATAATCTCAGACCGTGATAGTCGTTTCACTTCTCGTTTCTGGAAGTCACTCTAGCATGCTCTAGGAACCCGTCTGGATTTAAGCATTGCATACCGCCCACAGACTGATGGTCAGAGTGAAAGAACCATCCAAACCTTGGAAGATATACTAAAGGCTTACGTGATTTACTTTTGTGGGAACTGGGATAACCATCTTCCTCTAGTAGAGTTCTCTTACAATAATTATTACCACGCAAGTATAAAAGCAACTCCATATGAGGCCCTATATGGCAGGAAATGCCGATCACCGTTGAGCTGGAGTGAGATCGGTGATAGCCAAGTGATAGGACCTGACATCATGATGGAGACCACCGACAAAAGATTTAAAATCAAGGAGTGTTTAAGAGCAGCCAGAGACCGCCAAAAGAAATACGCTGATAGAAGATGAAAACCATGAGAATTTCAAGTGGGTGGCAGAGTAATGCTATAAGTAGCACCATGGAAGGGAACTATGAAGTTTGGAAAGAAAGGAAAGCTAAGCATGAGATACATAGGACCATTTGAAATGCTGGCAAGAGTTGGCCCCGTGGCATATCATTTAAAGCTACCTCGAGAGTTGAGTTTCATACATGACACCTTCCATGTGTCAAACTTGAAGAAGTGAATGGTAGACAATACCATGGAGTTACCATTAAAAGAAGCTAGGATTAATGACAAGTTGAACTTCGTGGATGAGCCTATAGATTTCACCGACCGACTGGTCAAGAAACTCAAGCAAAGTCGCATACCCAAGGCCAAGGTAAGATGGAATTCTAGGTGAGGACCTGAATTGACTTGGGAACGAGAAGATAAGATGAGAAAGAATTATCCACATCTCTTTAGACCCACTTGTTTCGGAGCTTATCGAGGCTAAAATTTCGGGACGAAATTTCCTAAACGGTGGGAGAATGTAACAACCGACCTCTAGGTCATAATTCTAACCCCTGACCTCCTACATCACTATCCATACAGTTTATAGTAATATGAATATCATTATCATTATTAGCATTTGCATTATTATTGTTATTACTATTATTGTCATTTTTGTTATTTCATGTGCTTTTGTGATGATTTAGCTAAATCTAGCCTTAGCATAGGATAACTTAGTGTTTCAGGAAAATCAATTCGTCACCCTCGCAAAATTTAATCCTAATGGAAACAATTAAAATGTGTATATATACACATAATTCACGGCTCTAATAAGTACATATATATTGATATACTTAATACACTTAACAACTAACTATATTATACCATCTAATATACTACACTACACTACAAAAAATACTATATAATAACAATTTCTAATAAAAATTTAAAATAAAAATCCTCAACTAAAATCCAAAAAATCGGCGCTCCTTTCACCTCACTCTCCACCAATCTACTCCCTTCTACACCATCCACAATTGCCACCATCCACCACCAATATCCTTACATGCAACTTGAACACACACACTCCACCATCACTTTCATTCTCTCTTCTCTCATTTTTGGACTCACTCTAGTAGAAACACACACACACCACACACACACACACACACACACACACACACACACACACACTTCCAAGCACATTTCAGCCATACTCATCGAAGAACATCATCAAACACCATCGGTCAAGCATCAAACTTACGAGTGGGTGCTATCTTGTGAGCTTTTGATACACGGTTTCATCAAGTTCGACTTCTCCAGCCCTTCCTCGAAGATTTCCAGATCATCTCGTCTCTCTACACTCTCCAAATCATGAACCACTCGAAGTGTAAGCAACATCATACCCAAATGAGGCTATATCTTGTGTTTTCTTCATTTTTCTCTAAAAAATCTTACCATTCTTTGATCTAACAGAAACTTGCTGCTACAACCTTGTTCTTGAGAAGCTTTTAACATAATTTAAGGTATCTTATTCGTTATGTTGGTTATTCTATGGGTGGAACAGGAGTTACACCAAGAAAACCTTCTTTTTGGGTGACTTTTGCATCATCTAACCCTTATGCCTTGTAACCTCCGAACACAAGCTTGTAATCTGCTTATAAATGGTTTATAAAACTCTTATTAACCTGTTTTGAAAGTATCTAAATGGTTTGGTAATGTTTAAGCATGATCTGTAAGGTTTTACACATGTGTAATGGGTTTAAATGGTGAAAACATACAACTACAAGCTTATTTCATGGTTGCATGTTAAATGCGTATGTTAGAGCTATTTTTCAGTAAGTTTTGGATGATATTGGGTGTATGAGAAGATGTCAATGGCTGAAAAATAATAAAGTATGGATTGTAAGCATTTTAAACATATTCGGGGACCCAAAAGGTGATAAAACGACCATAAAAGTAAGACAAGTTAGGGTATAACCATATTGAAAAGAATTACAGGCTCTAAAAGGGTTAAAAAATGATTTAAATCAGATTTGTTGAACACATCGTAAAAAATGCTTCAAATGGAATTTTTAGTTAAAAACAGATATTAACCTAGTAACGTTTGAAGAAAAAATCTTGGAAATAAAGGGATGAACCTAAAATCCATGGAAACATATTATTTCAGTAAGTTAAGAACTATAAAACATAATGATGGTGAAAAATTTGTCAAACAAGTTTTTAAACGATCAATTTTGGGTAAAAACGCGTTTTATCGGGTAAAACCTGAAAATGAGACTTTCAATTAAAGGAGGATTAATAATACATTTTCAACAAATTTTAAAACTTACTATAAGTCCTAAAATAATATTTAAAGTTTTAAAGACTTAAAACCGTAATATTTATTACGTAACCGTTAAAAACCTTTGGTTTTACCGTAACCGGTAACGTAAAACATAAGTATAATAGACCCAAATTTAAATTCTAAAAAATTGGGAATTTAACTTATTTAATATGTATTAATTAAACCCAAAAATCTATTATTTGGCCATAAAAGTCAATAAATGGAAAGAAGCAAACTTTAGGGTTGAAAATGTAAATTCTGAAACTTGAAGGGCTAAACTATAAATTCTACCAAAACTCTATAAATCGACCCTATGGAATTGTTATCACTTGGTAAACTTAATTTAAGTTGTATCAATGACCTGATGGTGTAAAAATCTATATTTTACTTAAGAAACCATGACTTTCTGTAAAGGGAAACTTTTTAATGCAAGCCCTAGCAAATTAAAGCTAGTTGAACATTTAACTTCTTAACACACCTTGTCCACCTCTTATGACCATATAACTAGTATCTTATCTACTTAATCTTGATGTTAGGGTACTATACTTGATTTTTCCCAGTACTTAGAAGAACCCGTTGCTTAAAACTTAAAGTGAGTTCAAGTGACCCCCTTTTTACTGCTGTTTTTGGGATGAAGCATGCTTTGTTTAAACCTAACTATTTATGGGTTATATTATGATACTATATGTTTTGGTATTGTTGATACCTGCTGATACTTGTATCACAATCATTAATTCTTGTGTGAACCACTTGTTTTATATGGGTAGATCTACTTGGGGAATCCCCCACACATAGTGCCTTCCGTGATGAACGGGAAGGGTACCACATTGAGATCATGCGGGGTTGTCTGTGACGTGTAACAAGTTTTATAAGATACTATGGGGGACCGTCCGGCAGGTATGGTACACTGCTTTGAGGCTCAGTTCTTCCTTCAGGATTAATCGGTATAACTTAACTTTTGAAGAGGTTAGCCAGGACTGAGTGCAGGGTTGACTGTGATCCCCCACAACAATGAAACTATGATTCTTTTAAATCAAATGTGGATTCTATTGAATCCTTTTGTTTTTAAACTTTAAGAACTTGAATTTACCAACTCTTTAGTTGACACAATTTTCTTTTGAGCATGTTTTAGGTAATCCATGAAGGGAGTCTAGCCATCGTAGAAGACCTTGATCTAGCACCGTGACCATGGCATTGGCTTGTTTTGTTTTTAAAACGTTTTGAACAATTATTTATTATTGGTGCAAAACAATTGTACTGATGTATTATGTACTTGTAATAAGGGCTAGACATACTTCCAGCCTAGTTTTTCTTTAAACTTTAATGCCATGTGATGTTCTCTCATTTTACACTCTTCTGATGGTTTGTTTCTGCTGCCATATGTTGTTTCTAGTCTGTGACGTCCCACCCTACCTAGGCCCGGGGTGTGACATAAAGCTATTTTCCTTTTGGAAGAAAAAGTTTCTTCTAAAAGCATATTGGCTTCAGAAAAAAGCTTTCCTTTTCTTAACACTTGAACCATGTGATAAGGTCCAAATGTGAAACCCTTCTTAACTCCTTTCTTAGCATTATTTGCATAATGTGTGCTAGCAGGTTGTAGTAACAATCTTTAGCCATGTGGTTATGCAAACCACACATTATGCACTCATTGTTACTCTTCATAAGGTGTGAGGACTATTGTATTTTGCACATCTTCTCATCATCAACAATCTTTTCCTTCAACTAGATAGGAGTGCTGGTATTACACTCTTTTCTTGGTTTAGAACTCCCAACCACTTGGAATCCAATTGTGAAGGCTGCTGGATCGGTAGACATCCGAGCGTGTTCTTGACGGAAGGATAAACAACAACAAAAACCAAGAGACAATCAACAACACGAACTATAATGTAATGGTTTCATTGATAAAACCTAACGATTACAAGCTTGTTATAACCTAAGAATCAAGACTCTTGGCAAGGGGAGATGGAGCATGATCTCTCCAATTATCCGGCAGCCCTAGGCCCCCGGGCAGACTCCTCTCAAAACCCTTAATCTCTCTACACATTGAACTGGTATATATAGGCCTCGCCCCATATTAGATGCGAATGGGCCCATTCGTGCGATTGGAACATGCGTATGGTTCAATCGTACGACTAAACCATGCGTATGGTTCAATCGTACGACTGGACCATGCGTATGGTTCAATCGTACGACTGGACCATGCGTATGGTTCACTCGTACGACTGGACCATGCGTATGGTTCAATCGTACGATTGGACCATACTTATGGTTCAGTCTTACGAATGTCCCAATCGCATCTCTCAATCGTATGACTGGTCCATTAGCACAGCTCAGTCATACAACCGAGTCTCATTCACATATGCTCCTGCGAATGACCTAGTTTCATGTGTTTACAACATATCAGGTGTGTTCATTAAGCCTAGACTATTAGTCAAGTGACGGACACACTATATATGACTATATATGCTCCAACAAATCCCCCCTTGGACGTTGCTTGCGAATAGTAGATAACACCTTTTACAATATTCAGTCAATCTTTGCTCTGGTTTCCAATAGAATCAAATGAAACACCACATTAGCCAATGTTGCAGATCCGTCAGGTTGCTACAGTATCCCTGAAAATGAATTTAGGCGCAATAACTTTCGTTTACTTTGCAGGACACCATCATAACAGCAAGATTCCCCATATGACTGATTTTTCCGGATAATGACATTAACGGTTTTCCATTGCTTCAATCTTCACACAGGCGAACTTGATTAACATTAACACCTACAAAAATTCCCCCTCAAATTCAGCATATCCTAATATATAGACATTATGCTCTTCTGGCATCTTCATATGGTGTATTGGGCAAAAGGTAGAGGGTTCCAATCCACAGCTGACAATCTCAACCAAATCAGCATGCATTCAGATTCATCATCAGAAACCAGCTCACATAATCACTTTCTGATTGTGTCTTCAATTTCTCTAAACATGGATTCCCCCTAAGAATGAGAATCCTCTCGGTGCAGATAAATAAAACTTGATTGGCCCATATGACCACCCCACAAAATCAGCACCGACCGCTGACATCTTCTCTTCTCTCTTTCGTGTTCCAACTACATTCACCTATTCTGGAAGTCCAATGAATAATGGGGTATACATTGAACTTATTTAACAAAAGAACCTCAGGGTGAATATGCTTTGCTCATCATCAAATCTGTGCAAGAGGCAGTTTCAGACTTTTTTTTGGTCTGGAACAAATGCGAATGAGTCAATGCGGATGGCTCATTCGTGCGATTGAACATACGACTGTTCCAGTCGCACGATTGAACATACGACTAGTCCAGTCGTATGAATGGTCCATTAGCATGGTCTAGTCGTACGAATGGTCCATTAGCATGGTCCAGTCGTACGAATGGTCCATTCGTATGGCCCAGTCGCATGAACGGGTTTGCATGCAGATTTTCAGATCTGCAGCCGCTAGGTCTGCCTAAAACCCTAATCTGACGAATTTTACATGAAACAAAACAAAATAGACATCATCAGATTCGAAAGGGTGATCAGAACGTGGTTTTGAGTTCGATTTTAACATAGAAACAACACACGTAACAAGATCTGAGCAAAACATGAAGAACACGAAGTGGGTTTAACGTCAAAGAACCTGAAATAGATCCAGAAATCAAGAGCTCAGATTGCTAGAATGATTGTTAGATCATTCCAGCAATAATCTGCTCTGATACCAATTGTGAAGGCCGCTGGATCGGTAGACATCCGAGCGTGTTCTTGATGGAAGGATAAACAATAGCAAAAACCAAGAGACAATCAATAACACGAACAATAATTTAATGGTTTCATTGATAAAACCTAACGATTACAAGCTCGTTACAACATAAGACTCAAGACTCTTGGCAAGGGGAGATCGAGCATGATCTCCCCTCTCATCCAGCAGCCCTAGGCCCCCGAGCATACTCCTCTCAAAACCCTTAATCTCTCTACACATTGAAACTAGTATTTATAGGCCTCGCCCCATATTAGATGCGACTGGGCCCATTCGTGCGATTGGACCATGCGTATGGTTCAATTGTACAACTAGACCATGCGTATGGTTCAATCGTACGACTGGACCATACTTATGGTTCAGTCTTACGAATGTCCCAATCGCATCTCTCAGTCGCACGACTGGTCCATTAGCATGGCTCAGTCGTACGATTGAGTCTCATTCGCATATGCTCCTGCGAATGACCCAGTTTCATGTGTTTACAACATATCAGGTGTATTACATTAAGCCTAGACTATTCATCAAGTGACGGACACACTATATATGACTATATATGTTCCAACACCAACTGAGATGAACACACCCTTTTGCTTTGGGTCTATCTTTAGCTTGGACTCTGCCACTTTCTTGGTAGTTTTTCTGGTTGCCTTAGCTCTATTTCTTTTGACTTTATTGGTCAGAGGTTGATAATCGCTAATGGGGATGTGTTTTTCTGCTTAGTCCTTCCCTATGATGGTCTCCATAGTTGCATCATTCTTCTTCTCATGAGGTAGTGAGTCACCGGTTGGAACCTCTTGCTTATCAATACCATATCTTGGTAGTCTTACAAATTTGTAAGAGTATGGTGGAGCAATTTCATTGGTTTCCAAACCATTTTTGTTCTGATAGCATACCTTTGAGTGAGAGGATGATGCAATAATGGCTTTGAAGTTATGCTCTTTAATAGAATATTTCTATTTTTGCTTTAGCCTCATCTTTACTAGCTGGGCTTGAGCCTCAGTAAACTTGGAGATTAATCTGTGATTTGAGTCTTGTAGTTTGAATGTTCATGTTTTAAAGAGGAAATAGTTTTCTCTAACTCTTCAATTTTTATTTTGTAGTTAGATTCTACCCTTTTAAAACTAGATTTTATAATGTTTAAGGACTCAATATCATATTTAATTTCCATGTTATTTTCCTGATATAGTTTGCCCTTTAGCAATACAAGTTGGAGTACAGAGGTGTTCATATACCTTATTAACATCAGTTCTAGCTAGAGTGCTTGAGCAGGGGTGACATCTTGCACCATGAAGCTCCAATCAACTTCTTAAGCAACAACAATAGTTTCTTTGTAGAAGCTTTAGGTGTGCAAGATGTGTGGAGGTTTGAGGTGCTCCTGGATTGGAATAAGGAGCTTTGTATTCCCTAGAAAAATGATCAAGTTGATTGTAGTTGTAATACTTGGCTTTAGTTTTGTCAAACCCAAATTAGTTGTTGGTTGTGTTTTGAGGGAACTACCTTCCATTTCTTTTAAAGAACTACTTTGCTCTATAAGTCAAAAGAGCCATTTGTTGGACTATATCCATGTATTCAACATCATCTAGGCTGAAGCATTCTAGATCATCAAAGTAGAACTAAAAGTCACTAGCATGGTTGAGCTTGTTGAGACATTGGTGTCTCATGAAAAGTGATGTATGGCCTAGAAGAACTGATGGCTGTTGTGGGTAAGCCAGGTATTGTTAGGGCTGATGAGTTCTTGAGCCTTTAGCAATGAGTAAGGCGTTGCTAGCAGCAAGGCTAGAGGTTCTTCTCATCTGGTGACCTCTCTGAATCTCCATCTCCACACGGTTCCATCAAGGATGCCATATAGTTAAGTCATGATTAGAATGTTTAGATTTTTAGTTCTCTTGATAGAAACACAATAGAAAGTCCACTCATGAATTTTGTTAATACATATGTACCTAGATACTGATCTTAATGTAATATGTCTTGAATGTCTTACAGTGATGTAATATTGGGTACTTAATGAAATGAGAATGTTTGATTGTGATTTGTAATGTTTAATATTTCATTAATGAGTTATGTAACGCATATTGACTAGATTATATAGGTTTGTGATTGTTTGAATTGATATGCATAATGTTATAATAATGAATACATTCAAACTTAGTTAAGTGAAGTTCTCATGCGTCTGGCTGGACCATGCGCCCCAACAGTGGTCATGCGTCCGAATGGCCATACGACTGAGTGTCCATGCGTCTAAATAGTCCATATGCCTAAACAACTTCATGCGACTGAATCAGTCGCACGACTGAACACTCAGTCGTGCAAATGGATCAACTGCATGGCTCAATCGCACGAATGAACCATGCTAATGGTTCAGTCGCCTGAATGAGAAACCTAAACCTATAAATACCACCTAATTCATGGAAAAACGTAAGCAATGAATACACTTTGACTCCAGACGTACCCTAGCCGTCCAGAAACCTCAAAGTTCGTACTCCAAGTTCATAGATCGCAGTAGATCGATTCCTAATCGATTCTTGACGGTAGATTCAATATATAATTGTGTCTACGTGCGTTCTCACTGATTGGATCGCCAATCAAATAGGATTCCACACTATTTGGTTTTGGTTTACACGTTAATCAGTTGGTATGTCGTTCAAATACCAGATCCTAACAAGTGGTAACAGAGCATTGGCTCTTGATTATGTGTTGATTCAGTCGTTTTTGATACAAAAGTTGTCTTTTTTCACTAAAAACACAATCTTTTGTGTCAAACGGAGTTTTAGACGTTTCCTGACCATAAAGTTTAGTTTTTCCGGCATACTGCGATTAGGGTTTGTGAAAATTCGAGTTTTTATGGCCAAAACACCTTTAACCTACGAATTATCAAACTTCAGCAGGTTCAGTCGCACGATTGATTCAATTGTACGACTGAGTTCATTCGCATTCTCCAACCGCATGATTGGACTCATTTGTACACTCATTCATATGATTGGGAACCCTATTCGGACAGTTCAACCATATTAGTTCATTCGGCCGACTGACTCATCCGCATTTGTTCAGTCGCACGATTGAACCATTCGCCTAGTTCAATCGCCCGAATAAGCCCAATCGCATACCTTCATTCGCACACATAAGCAGTTTGTTAAAAAGTAATGTTAAATGAAATGGAGGACCATTTTTCAACATACACAACAAGTAGAGATACTCGTATTCAGAATCTACTGCTGTTGGAGAACGAAGTGGGAATTCACAATAAACCCCGAAGCTTATCACGTTAGACGACTATCCACAATGGAAGCAACATTTCGAAATCTACTTAAATGGAGTAGATACAAATTTGTGGGAGGCATTAGAGTGGGGGTAGCATGCCAGTAGGAGATGATGGAGTCAAACTTACATTAAGTTGCATGTCAGATGCGCAAAAGGTAAAACATAATGCTGAGAAGAAAGTCTACGCTTTGCTCACTCAGTCTATCCCGAAGGATATCTTCCATTAGTATTCGGAATATACTCAAGCAAAGAAACTATAGGATGCATTGGAGAAGAGGTATGACGGAAATGCCTCACTCAAGGCCATTAAGGCCAAAGCTTTGAAGGAGTTTGACAACTTATCTTCAATGGGAAATGAAGCTCTGGATGATGTGATTGACAAATTCTACCACTTGATAAGTGAGATGCACACTCATGGAGTAACTACGTCGGTGGAGGATAAGGTATCCAACTTTGCTGATGGATTACCGGAGAAATGGGCTTCTTTCGTTTCAAATCTCAGACAAAATGGGATGCTCTCGAAGTTAGATATATATGACTTCACTCTGAAACTGAGAGAAGAGGAGCTTAGGATGAAGTACAGAGCACAAAAGGCCAACTATGACAAGAATCCTGCACTTCACAATGCGACTCCTCAGGCCAAGACATTTGGAGCACCACTGCAGACTGCCTTCGTCTCAATCTCAGCAGTTCCAGTACAAACTTCTACTTCACGGTCCGAAACATCAGGGTCGTCTAGAACCCAGTATATTATACCTGAAGCTAATGACGCAAAATTGAAAACCGATAACTTCGGTAATATGACTGTTGAGGTGGCCAAAGAACACATGTACCTCTTAGCTGTTGTAGTCCAATCCTATGATTGACTAGTTGCTGGAAAGATAGGAAATTATCACCTGGCAGATGAGGATTATGAACAGGTGGACGAGATGGAGTTGGAACGAATGGACATAATGTGGGCTTTGGCAAGTGCTGTCCGACGAGCTAAAAAGTTTGTCAAAAAGACCGGACAGAACTTGGTTGCAACCAAGGACACGATCTTTGGCTTCGACAAGTCTAAGGTAACTTGTTTCAACTGTGGTGAGAAGGGGCACTTAAAGCGGGAGTGTGTGAAGCCAAAGAAGACTGGTAATGGCAATCCCTTCTCGTCCTTTAATCGTCAGGACAAGGCCACATCTAGCAGTTCTACTTCATCAAGCAAGGACCCCAAAGCCTTGACTGCTAATGAGGATGAAGGATAGGATTGGAGCTTTCGGTTCGTCTCACGAGAGAGTCCAACATAGCTAGTGAGGAGCACATTGATGACGATTCGCCAGTGAGGTAGATATAGCAGTAGAGATTGCGATGTCAAATTCTGAAGACACTGAACATGTGGTCAACCACCTGCCTAAAGAAGAAAAATCTGCATCAATGTCAGAATCACTAGAACCAGAGACAACAGATTCTGCGCTCATGGCTGACTCATCTTCAACATCTCAGGTAAGTACTACTGAACAGCTGTTTAATAATCATGCTTGTTTAGATTGCAATAAATTTAGAGAAAGTATAGATTTGAAATTTTCTAAGTTATTAGATCATAATGATAGCTTAGTAAAGGATCTAGAACTGTGCATTGAGGCAAATAGGGTATTAAAACAAAGCAAGCACAGTTACAAAGAAAAGATAGACCTATTGAACAAACAACTTAGGGAAACTAAAGTAGTTGCCTTTAACCAAGTAAATGACATTAGGTATTATCTTAACTCCCTAGAGGACACTAAAAAGCAGAAAACAGTTTTAGAAGTAGAAGTCAACTCCTTAAAACAAAAACTGCACAGTTGGACAAGCTCATCTCACATTATCCAACACTTAGTGAGAGAGAGAAATAATAGAGAGGGATTGGGAGACAAAGTGGTTCCACCACCACCTGAGACCTTGATGAACACCAAAAGTAAACCGATTAACAATAATCCTATCATGGTAGTGACCTAGATTCTGTAAGTAAATCCAATGAATCTGACACTAAACAAAAGGAGGCCACTTCAAAGGCAAAAGGAAAGATGCCTTGTGTTAATTTGGAAATAGAGTTTGAAAAGGTTAATTTAAAGTCAGGGTCAAACAAAGTAAAATCAGAACCCAAAAAGATTATTAAACTAATCAGTCATGAGTATCATGTCAAAGTCCAGGTAAATATGAAATAAAAGATGTAAAACTAGGTAAAACAATTAAGTTTGTAAAACCCAATCATACATCTACCAAAGAAGTGTCTCAATCTTAACATAATAAGGTCGACCATGTGACATCTACATCTCCACCAAAACATATAAACCGAAAAGTTAAAAGTAGATCCTACTATAATGGGGGGAGAGTATGGTGACATAGCGTCTCATTGTCCTATTATCAGACACCGAAGAGGAAAGTGAACTTCCTGTATCAACACCTAGCTCTTTTAAGAGGAACTCAGTGACGCCTCCTAAAAGAGATAGTGAACCCAAAGTTCAACCCATGAGCCAGTCTTCTGTTTATCACAAACATGCCCTACACAAAGCTAGCCTATGGAAAGAAAAATCCACCTCAGCGTCTGAAAATGAGAAAAAACAGAAATCTAAGCTTCTCTCAACCTCAAATGGTTAATGGGTTGAGTTTATGATGTGTGATGCCTCGGGGAAACCCAAGCCAGTGAAGGCTTGGGTTCCTAACATGAACTAATGTTTTCATTGAATGTGCAGGGTGTTCACTATAGTGCTGAGACTAACACATGGATTGTAGATAGCGGAGCATCCAGGCACATGACAGGGAACAGAGCTCTTTTATCAAATGTGAGACAAATCAAAGGAGGGCATGTTTCATTTGGTGGAAACAAAGGCGGGTACATCACAACCCAAGGGGAAGTGGGAAATTAGAAAGTTAAGTTTGATAAGGTAAACTATGTCCAACAATTACAAAATAACTTACTTTCAGTTTCTCAAATATGTGATAAAGGCTTCAAAGTAGTCTTTGACAACAAGAAGTGCTACGTTCTGAAGAAGGACTACGTGATACCGGAAGACCAAGTCCTAATGTCAGCTTCAAGATATAATGATCTTTATGTTTTGGCTCTCTTAAAGGCCTCCACAACGGATCGTGAAGTCCAATGCTTCTTGTCCAAAGCTACTGAGAAGGACTCCATCTCCTGGCATAGGAGAATGGGGCATATAAGTCCTAGAAAAATGAATCACTTGATCCAGAATGATCTTGTGAGAGGAGTAAATGTCAAAAATTTCCAACTCCCATATTTTTGTGTTGTGTGTAAAAAGGGCAAACTGATGAAGAAGTCTCATAAGGAAAAGAAAGTTCATTCTATAGAACTTCCTCTTGAGCTCCTTCATATGGATCTGTTTCATCCAGTCAGTATAAGAAGCATCACAGGAGACTTGTATTGCTATGTAGTTACTGATGACTACTCAAGATTCTCTTGGGTAATGTTTCTGAAATCCAAATTATAAACATTTCAATCCTTCAAGGAATTGGTAACTACACTGGAATCCCTCTACAAACTGAAGGTATGACAAGTGCGCTCAGAAAACGGAACCGAGTTCAAGAATCAGTGGATGGAAGCCTACTGCAAGGAAAAGGGAATTGTGCATCAATTTACCTCTGTCTACACTCCTCAGATGAACGGTGTTGCTGAACGGAAGAATTGCAGCTTGATAGAGACAACACAGACTATGCTAGCAGACTCGAAACTGCCTATTCAATTCTGGAATGAGGCAGTTGCAAATGCATGTTATACACTCAATCGAGTTCTGGTAGTTAAACGCCATGGAAAAACGTGCTATGAGTTACTATAGCGATGTAAACCAAACTTAGAGTGTCTCGAGCCGTTTGGCGCTCTGTGCACCCTACTGAAGAAAACTCAGGAGGGAAAATTTAGTGAGAAGGTTGATGAAGGGATCTTTCTAGGATACAACATACCGAACAAGAGAGTTTAAAACAACTCAACGGGTCAAGTAGCGGTGTGGTGTAATGTTGATGTTCAGAGATACACCACTCCACCTTCTGGAAAAGGGCCTGCTTACTTCTTTGACTATGATGGATTGTTCATGTCCTTCAACATACCTCTCACTGCTTCAGAAGATGAGTTGGCAAACAAGATGATGTATGATGTCTTGAACACACCGTCTCAAGATTCAACACCATCCAGTTCACAAAGTAAATCATCTACCAATTCAGGGGAAGCACTTGATGTGAGTGACTCTTCCTCTGATGAAGAAAGTGTGGTAAATGATCAGAACAACCAGGATGTGTAGGTTCCGTCTACCACAAGTCCACAAGCATCTGATAGTGATGCATCTGATCCTTCGAAACCTCAAACTCCTATTGCCTTAGATCCAGAACCAAATGTTCACAATCTTGATTTTGAGTTAGTTGTTCCAATAACTCCCAGCTCACGTCTAAACGTCTATCATCCTTTGGATAATGTTATAGGAGATGTGAGATCAGGGGTTCAGACTAGAAATCAGTTGTACTCAGCTGATTATGCCTTGTGATGGAAAAGGGATACCTTCACGATGATGCGTATCATTGCTTTGTGTCTCAGTTTGAGCCAAAGTATGTTAGTGAAGCACTAAATGATAAGGCTTGGGTGAGTTCCATGCAAGAAGAACTTATTCAGTTTAAGAAGTTGGGTGTATGGACTCTAGTGGATAGACCTAAAGGTTCTAAGGTTATTGGCACCAAATGGGTCCTAAATGCAAGAAAGATGATCAAGGAGTGATCATCAGAAACAAGGCTCGACTTGTTGTTCAAGGTTTTCGACAAGTTGAGGGTATTGACTACAATGAAGTGTTGGCACCCGTGGCAAGGATTGAAGCCATCCGCATCTTCCTTGCCTATGCATCTTATATGAAAATCAAAGTTTATCAACTAGATGTGAATAATGCGTTCCTTCATGGTGAGATCAGAGAGACAGTGTACGTGAGTCAACCTGAGGGATTTGAGGATCCATATCATTGGAATAGAGTTTACAAACTCGACAAGGCGCTATACGAACTTCACCAAGCTCTAAGGGCCTGGTAAGAGAAACTCTCGACTCATCTTGTAAAACACGGTTTTCGCAGGGGAGTCATTGTCTGTACGTTGTTTATCAAAGAAAAAGATGGAGACTTACTGCTGGTACAGATCTATGTCGATGACATAATTTTCGGTTTAAAGAATGAAGAATTATGTAAAGAGTTTGAAGCAGTAATGAAGGCGGAGTTTGAGATGAGTGCAATGGGAGAGATGAAGTTCTTTCTCGGGTTACAGGTGGATCAGACACTAAATGGGATTTTCCTACATCAGACCAAGTATGCAGGTGATATTCTCAGTTGGTTTGACATGGAGAATGCTTCTGCAGCTGGCACTCCACTTGCCACAAACCATGATGTAGCACCCGACGAGAATGGTGATCTGGTTGATGCCACTATGTACTGAGGGATGATTGGATCTCTCTTGTATCTCACTGCCTCACGACCTGATATCATGTATGCTACATGTTTATGCTCACGATATCAGGCAAAGCCTAAGGTGAACCATCTTATTGGGGTCAAAAGGATTTTTCGTTATCTGAAGGGCACATCCACTCTTGGGTTGTGGTATCCTCATGATGATGCTTTGAGCTTACGACATATAGTGACTTGGATTACGGTGGTTGCAAGATAAACTACAAGTCTACATCAGCAGGGTGTCAGTTATTTGGGAGAAGATTAGTAACCTGGCAGTGTAAGAAGCAGACCTCGGTTGCATTGTCAACCTGTGAAGCTGAATACGTTGCTGCTGCAAGCTGCTGTTCTCAAATCATATGGATTCAACATCAAATGCGGGATTACGGTTTAATAGGATGAAATGAATCAATCTGTGATAATTTGTGAACACAATTCAATGAAATTCACACAAAGTAATCAAATCAAAACAAGATATCAACAAAATTCAAGTTTTCATTAATATCAAGCTAAGACAATTACAAGTATGAAAGCAGGTTCGAATCTCTCTCTATCTACCTGCAAGTCTAAGCTATTTATACTGAAAACAAAAAGTAAAGGAACTAACAAATTACACAAATAGTCCCTATACTATTACAAAATATTAAAAGACAAATAAAGACAACATGTTAATCTTTCTTAGAGCACTTAACAATACTCCCCCTAAGATTGACATGGTCTTCTGTCTTCAAAATCTTCAAGCTTTGTTTGCTACCTTTATCTTCATTTCTATCTTCAACCTTTGTCTTCATCATTCAAAGTAATCTTCTGGTTCTTCTTTGACTTTAAACATTGGCTTCTGTTTGTACATCTCTAAATCTTTCAAAGCTTTTGATATTGCAGACTTGAATTTACTTGCAAGAATGCCTTGTTCGGGTTTAGCTTCTTTCGTTTTAATTTCCATCTTGTCCATTCTCTCCAACGTGTCTTTTGAAAGACATGAAATATCAATGTTAGCATATAACTCAATAGGTTTGTTACTTTCCTTTGAGTACACTTCTAATACTCCTTTCCTTGATATTCTCATGAATTCAATATCTTTAATATCTTTCTTGACAATGTTGGCATAAGCAAGAGCCTTTCTCAGAGATATTCTTTCAATGGCAGCATTCGTCACATTAATAATGGAAATGAAATATTTCTTATCTTGCTCTGCTATTTCAGGAGATACTTTCTCAAATTTTTGTACATACAGAAATGAGATATAGCTCGGATGTAAGAGTTTTAGCTCAAAAACTCCAAATAAAGTAATCATGTCCTCATCCCATCTTTTTAGATTTCGGACCAACTTCAGCTCAAATGTCTTAGTGTTATAAAACCATCTAAGAATTGGCTTTGAGTTTTGATTACCATCTATCACTTTCAGACTAGGAGTTGGAACTTTCTCAAAATATTTGTCACAAAATTCAATCATAGAATGTTCCTCCTCTGAATGTACTCCCTTGAGCTTTTTGTTTTTCTTCGGAGTAGCAAAATACTCTTTATCTTCTTAATCACATCTCGTGCTAAGAAAATTACTTGATCTATCTAATCCTCTTCTTAATAATTCAACAAACATCTTGCCACGTTTTGAATCAGAAGGATTGATCATAGGTAATCTATTAAGCTCTTTTAAATCTTGCACTGGAAGTTTTATGACACTAGAGTAAAAGTGATATACATCACACACAACATTTACTCTCTTTATAAAAAATGCATCAAATACTTCATCATACTTCCATGCAATAATCTTTAGTTGATTGGTGAAATCTAGAGCAATCATAGCATTCAGCAGTTGAGCAACTGATTGTCCTTTTTGCAATACGTTTCTTACCAAGTCTCCAGTTGTTCTTGAATTATCAAGAATATGCCTTTGTTCAGTAGATGCTTTGTAACTTTGTCTTTCTGGATCAGCAAACATTTCAATCAACTCTTTTCTGTGAGCATGAGCATCATTAAATCTTGACATTTGTTTGATCTCATGAGGCTTTAACATTCTTGTTCTCTTTGTTATTTAAGATACTGAGGATTATTTGTATCAAGTACTATCATTTTCTTCATTTGTTTCTCAGTCTCTTGAAAACTTCTGACAAGGTTCCTCGGAGATACAAATTGTAATCTCTTTAGCTTCCTCCAAGGGTAGTTTCTAGATTGCAACCATGAACTTAGAGCTGGAATACTCATATCTTCTGGATCAGGATGGTGCAACTCAGAACTAGATAGTTCTTCTACATTATTACTTCTTTTGCTCTAGTCCATTCACCATGCTCAATAATAATCTCATTTGGATCTATTGAAGCAACTGACTCTGCATAGATACATTTCTCATATTCATCATTAATTTGAGAAACAGTCAATCCGTCCAGATATACTCAATCGTATTTCATATTCACAAGATAATTGTATCTTTCTTCAAAGTCTTGTGGTACTTCATCTTGTTCTTGAGTATGTTCTTGTGAAGAGAAGTGTGATACAAATTGAGCTTCATCAATATCTTCATTATCAAGAACTTCATCATACCAATCATCATTGTATATTTCCTCAATATCTTTTAAAGCCTCAATCTGTTTTTGAACATTTTGTTCTTCAACAAATTATTCAGTCCTTTGAAGCTTAGAAGAGGATTCAGTTTGAATTGTATCTTCTAATTCATTCACTTTTCTTTCGCCTTTTATCTGCTCAAGATTTTCATCAACATGTATCTCAGTACTTATCACATGTACTGGTGAGATAGGCTTCTGAGCTTCTTTTCTTTTAGCAATCCAGCTTTGAGATTTTTATTTTCTTCAGTTAATTTCTTGAATTTCTCCTCAAGAATATCATAATCTTTGATCATAACTTCAAATTTCTTGATTACATCTTCTTTATCTTTGACAAACCTTACAATCTTTTCATCTTTTAAGGCATTTTCTTCAGTCAATTTTAAGTTTTCATCCTTAAGCTTTCGAATTTCTTTTTCAAGAGATATGTTTATCTTTTTCATCCTTTCATTCTCCAATTTCAACTCTTCAATCTCTTTCACTTTACTTAAATTTTCTTCTTTCAATCTATCAATCTCATCAATGTCCACTATATCCTCTGTTTGTATAGACACATTGTGTGACATACTAACAGGAATTTCTTCTACTCCTTCATTTGCATCAAATTCAAATACTGGATTGTATAATATATCATTCATAAAATCAGAATCAAAGGTTTGATTTTGTGAATCCATTTCTTGTACAGCTTTCTCATGAATGATATCAACATTTCCTTCATTCATAGGTTGTGGTTCATCTCCAATATCTTCTTCATTTCTTTCTTCAGTATCTTCTTGATGTGCTTCAGTGGCACCATCATTTACATCATCATCATTGTCATCACTTTCTTCACTTGATGAGCTTTCAGAAACATCATCCTCACTTTCTTCATCAACTTCTACATCCTCAATTAGATCATTTGGATCTATTGGTTCTTCTTCAGTTAGATGAAAGTGTGGCTGATTAATATCCACTTCATCCATTGATACATTCCTGATATACTCAAATACTGGAATGTTTTGAGCACTAGTGATCATTGCCAGTCTTTTGTAAACAACTTCAGACATGTGCTCTAAATGTATCTTTTCAGCAGTAACTCCTTTAGCATAAAGATCTGGATTTGCTTCATTAATGAGAAGTTGGATGAATCTTGGGTACATCAAGTATTTATGCCTCATTCCCCTTTCAAGATTAAAAATGAAACCATTCATTATCCACTTAGACATATTGAATCTTCTGTTTGTAGATAAGGCTATAATAGGAGATGTAATGTCTACAGGGAATGAATCCCAACAAACACTTCTATTAGACATGCAATGTTGAAAGATATAGCATAAAAGCTTCCAATGCTTAAACACTCTAGCTCTGAAAAATTGCTTCTTAGAAAAATGATCTGGATGACCCATTTGTAGAAAAACCTCTCTACATTCATTGAAAGAATATTCTGATAAGTCTTCAAGATCATTATCACCAAGTCTTAGAGCTATTCTGATTGCTTATTCAGATACTTCAAGCATTTTTTTTGTTGTAATAAAAGCTCTTAGCACTTTGTTTCCTTCATCATCTCTTTCAATCTGAGCAGTTCTCTAGAATCTCTTAATCATTCTTCCATTGATCATTGGTCTTGCACACATAGCATATACATACTTTGTTCTGAGCAGAAATCTGATAATTTCTTCATATCCAATTGCTTCTCTGTTTTCATCATTTAAGAAAGCAGCCACATTATGCTTTGGCTCAAATTTTAATTCTGCCATCTGCAAAACACAACGAAAGTATTATGAGAACATTGAATATTGATTAATGAAATTTATTTCTACATATGACTTTTGATTTTTACTTTTGAATTTGACCTTTCTATTTTTACTTTTGAATTGAGATTTCAAGTTGTAAAACATTAATCTTTATTCATTTTGAATTCATTATCTAACATTTCAATTTTGATTTACTTCTTTTTAAAAAAATTAACTTATTATTATTATTATTTTATTTTTATTTTTATTTAAAATATGTCTGTCTGTTCATCTTCTTCTTCTTCGACTATGAAAAACCGACTGAGTTAATCATCATCAAATCTTTTTCACTTTTAGATTAAAAATAATACATCAACAAACTCGAAAACCTATTCTTATCAATAATCCAGTGGCAATTTTAGATATGATTCACATTTGATTAGTTAAATTTGAATTATATAGGGTTCGAACGCCCAAATAGCATTCAAACGCCTATATCAATGCACTTATTTAACCCAAAATTTATAGATTTGAATCACAAACTTACGTTTATATATTCAAATACTATCTATAATCATTGTATTTGATTTGGTTTAAGATGAAATGAGGATGTGATGATACTCGACAGTCGCAAGTTCAAGGGTTTTGGTCTGAGAAGTTTTGAGTGTAAATGAGAAATACGCATAAGTGTTCAATTTATATAAGTGAAATTTTTAGGCGTATGATCCCTGTTTAGGCGTATGAAACCCTAAAATTCACTTATTTTGTTAGACACATGAGCACTGTGTGTGTTTTAACTCAGACGCATGGGAACTGTTCACACGCATAAGCACTGTTTAGGCGCTTTTGCACTGTTCAGTCGCATGGACTTTGTGAAACGTCTAACACTTGAAATTTTGAAACTATGTAGATGCATGAGACATGTCAAACGTCTAACACTTAAGACAAACTCACACTATTTAGACGCATGGGATTATCACAAACGCCCACACTTTGTAATTTTCATAGATGTATTCACTATTTAGATGCATGGGATTATCACAAACGCCCAACACTTGCAATTTTCATAGATGTATTACAACTGTTTAGACACATGGAAATGAATCAAATGTCCAAACACTTGAATAATTCCTGAAAATTTCATCATGCTCTTATTGAGGCGCATGAGCACTATTTAGGTGCATGATTTGACTTTCATGATCCCAATTTCTTCACTTGCACACTTTTTGCTATTTAATTCCCCAATTTTGAACTTTTTGAATTTTGTACTTTCAATTCACAAAATTTTATTTTCTATTTATTTTTAAATTTATTTTGTCCCTTCATTTTAGTCTCAACATAAAATCAAATATCATCTGATTTTCAACTTATGAAGCATTTTTATTTGCAACAATTATGTAGGTTCATATTATATTTTTCAGACAAATTACATTTTCAATGTACACCAATACTTTGAACATATAGCATCATCCTTTCAATTCAACATTTTAAATTTTGATTTTGATTATGATTATTTTTTCAGAACAACTCATTTTCTGAGAACAACTCTTTCATTTATTACTCCCCCTAAACTTTTAGGTTTTAAAAACTTATAAGTTTCTTAGGAAAGAGAATAAGATCACACAACACATTGTGACATTGCTTTCACACACAAAAGCATGCATAAAAGCAAATTGAAAATAGAATCAAAATCTAAGATAAACAAAGAATTAACGTCTGCAGTGAGATCATATTAATGAGGATCAGCACATTAAAATAAAATAAATGTGGATAATCATAGACAATGAATAAATCCTGATCAAGTGTGTTCCAGGTCAGTGATATCACAGCAAAGGAGACACAAGATCTAAGGACAGACAATAAGTGTTTTTGACAAATTTATCAACTCACTTACTTTTTCAATTCTTGGATTGATTAGGGTAGATTTATGTATGACATGATGTAAAACATACAGAGACTAAGAGAGCTCAACCATCATCATGATATGCAAGAAAGAACACATACTCAACTTATTACCTGAAACATGTATATCACCAGAGTTCATGTTACTTAAAATAATAGAGGATCATCATGGATAACTAGTTGATCAGCTCTAACTATTCACATTGGCATCTTTTTCATCAAACAGAGTATCCAGGTCTGTAATCACTTACAACAGAGGATATCTCAGCACTTCATGTCTATGATCACTCATAACAGTGAAGTGAAATGATGCTTGTAACAGATCTCATGATTTCACATAGTATCAATAGGTGTGAGAGGTGTAACTTAACAAACATTCAATCTGATAAGCTAAAACAACTCAAAAGTACTCAGATGAATACACACAAGCATGTATGTTTAGTTTGATCACAAGAATTTACTTTTTCAGCATAATAGTCAGATATTGTCTAGATAGCATATCTGATCATGTCTAGACTTTATTAATGAGTGAATTATACAACTGATCTCATTAATGTACTATCATTTCTCACATGTTGCAAAAACATCATCCTTTCTAAAAGACTCTATTTTTGTAGTTTTGACATATATTTTTGTATTTGATTTTTCTATGGAAAACAAAAATCACACACACACAAAATATAAATAGGCAATTAACAATGAGAGTATCACTTATTATGATCTTTTGATTTAGGGAGATCACATATGATTTATAAGACCAATTGATTCTACTAAATACTCAAACCGTCCTGGTAGGAAGGCTTTAGTAAATAGATCCGCCAATTGTTTTTTTGTTGCAATTTGAATCAATATGATTAATCCTTTTTCAGAGTTATCTCTAAGAAAATGATATCGAATTTTGATATGTTTTGTTTTTGAGTGTTGAACAAGATTAGCTGTTATGAACATAGCAGCTGTGTTATCAATGTACATTGGTGTTTTAAGAAAGTTGAACCCATAATCCAGTAATTGATTTTGCAACCAAAGGATTTGAGAACATCCTACAGATGCAGCAATGTACTAAGCTTCTGTAGTTGAAACAGAGACATTTGTTTGTTTCTTACACTGCCACGAGACTAATCGGGGACCGAGAAATTGACACCCACCCGAAGTAGATTTTCTATCTTAACATAATCCACCATAATCACTATCTGTATATCCATATAGTTCAAAGTTACCCTCGTAAGGATACCAAAGCCCTAAGGCTGGTTTACCTTTGAGATACCTAATATCCTTTTGACAGCAATTAAGTGAGATTCTTTCGGGTCTGATTGATACCTGGCACACACACAAACATCATACATAGTGTCCGGTCTAGATGCAGTAAGATACATCAAAGAACCAATCATTGATCTATATAACATTTGGTCAATAGATTTTCCTTTGGATCAGGTTCAATCTTGGTGTTAACATCTGCTGGAGTTCGTATGGACTGACAGTCTTGCAACTTAAATTTCTTTAAGAGCTTGTCAACAAACTTTTCTTGATTGATGAAGATTCCATTTGTAGTTTGCTTGACTTGAAGTCCAAGAAAGAAATTAATCTCTCCCATAGAACTCATTTGGAAACGAGATTTCATGATTTCTTCAAATTCATTGCATAATTTTGGACAGGTAGAACCAAATATGATGTCATCAATGTACACTTGAACACATAAAAGATCATTATTATCCTTCTTTATGAATAAAGTTGGATCAATTTTCCCTCTTGTGTATCTATGTTGGATTAAGTGTTGTGATAATGTCTCATACCAAATTCTAGGGGCTTGATGAAGTCCATACAAAGCTTCACTCAGCTTATACACTCGATGTGGAAATTCTGCATCCTCAAAGCCCGGAGGTTGCTTCACAAACACATCATCAGTGATAGGACCATATAAAAATGCACCCTTTACATCCATTTGATACACCTTAAATTTCATGAATGAAGCATAAGCCAGAAAAACTCAAATGATTCAAGTCTTGCAACTGGTGCAAACACTCATCATAATCTATTCCTTCTTCCTGTGTGTATCCTTGTGCAACAAGTCTCGCTTTGTTCTTATTACAACACCACGATCATCAGTCTTATTTCTATATAAAAATTTCATGCCAATTGCATTTTCTCCTTCAGGTAGATCCACCAAATTCCACACTTCTTGTTTGCGGAATTGAAGTAATTCTTCTTGCATGGCTTCTATCCAACCATTGTCCTTTAATGCTTCGGTAACATTTTTAGGAACTATTTGAGAAAGAAAACAAGAGTATAAGCATACGTTTGCTTGTTCTGATTTACTCCTTGTTGTTCTCTCATTCAATGAACCAATAATCAGAGAAATTGGATGATTCTTGTGAATACGAGATGTAGGAATCTCAAACATTAACATCCAGATTTGTTTGATTCAAGTTGGAAACTCATGTATCAAAGTAGAAGAATGTGGATTGAAGTTTGGAACTTGAGTAGGTGAATTGACAAAGTAATCAAAGTTACCTGTATCAACTACATCACCAGAGATGGATGATGTTCCAGACTCAGGTATCACAAACTCATTACCATCACTAGGAGTATTTTATGATTCTTCCTGATTAATTGACTCTGAATGATCTGAAACTGTATTTTCATGGTTTTGTATTGTTGAATCCTTAACAAATGACAAAAATGGGTAGTCTGAGCTTGAATCATCTGGGTCATCAGAATCTGAATCTTCACTAAAATATCCAAGATCTCCTCTTGAGTTCTTCTTATCTATAGAATCAAGACAATTTGGTTGATCAAACAAATTAGATTGAAAAGAGTTTGATAATGAATCAAGTCAAATAACCATGCAGGACCATTTGAAACTGATGGAAAAGAATTTTCTAGAAATTTAACGTTGAATGTTTCAAGGATTACATTCATCCTAGAGTTGTAGACTCGATAGGCTTTTGAAACAGATGAATATCCAACGAAAAATCCATTATCAGATTTTGCTTCAAATTTTCCTAATTGATCACTTGAATTAAGAATCATCACAGAACAACCAAATGATTTTAAAAAGTTTATATTCGGTTTTCTACCAAACATTAACTCATATGGAGTTTTCAGTTTATCTTTCATGATTAAGATTCGGTTCTGAACGAAACACGCAGTTGATATTACTTCATCCCAAAAAGTTATAGGAATTTTGCATCAGCTAACATAGAACGAGCAGCTTCAATCAGTGTTCTATTCTTTCTTTCAACAACTCCATTTTGTTAAGGAGTTCTGGGAGCACTGAATGATGAGCTATCCCTTTCTGAGCACAAAACATTTCAATGTTAGCATTTTTGAATTCCATTCCATTATCACTTCTTATTATTTTCACTTTATTGTCTAATTGATTTTCAACTTTAATGATAAATTGTTTTAATAAATCAGCTGTTTCAGATTTGGCATAAAGAAAGAAAACCCATGAAAATCTTGTGTAGTCATCAATGATAACTAAACAATATGATTTTCGTCCAATAATCCTGACGTTTGTTGGTCCAAAAAGTTCCATATGTAACATCTGAAAAGGTTTGGATGTTGAGTTTATAGGCTTGGACTTATAAGATGCTCTGTGTTGCTTTCCTTTCAAACATGCTGAGCAGTGATCATTTGTTGCAAACTTCTTAGATGGAAGTCCAATGACATGATTCCCTGCTACAAGCTTGTTCATAATCTTGAAATCTGAATGACCGAGATATCTATGCCAAAGCTGGCTTTAATCATTTGATGCCTTAGCAAATAGGCATGTTGTTTCAGTTGAAGGATCAACTTGAGACATATCCAATTTGTATACATCTTTGTCTCTCTCAGCTGTAACAATCACCCAATCTTTGCTTATTTTGAAACCTGGCTTCAAAACATAACAGAATGAATCATCAAATAGAACAGAATATGATTTGTCACATATTTGAGATACGCTTAAAATATTAAAGTTCAACTGTGAACAAAAGTTGACTTTATCAAAGCTTATTATCCCATTGGATACTGTTCCTTCTCCGGTTATTTTTCCTCCAGCATCACCACCAAAGGCGATGTGAGTTCCATCTTTTGACTTAAAGTCTTGTAGCAAGGTAGTATTGCCTGTCATGTGCCGACTACACCCACTATCCACATACCATGTATTGATTGGTCTTTTTGGCGTATCTGCACTACAAGAAAGTTAAGTTGAAATATCTACCCAAGCCGAGATGGTCTTGGGCTTTCCAAATTTATCAACAATTGTAAATTGTTTATGATGAAGATTATTCAAATTAGGTTTATTTTTGATGGATTTACCAATTTAATTTTGAAAATTGTTTGATTTATTTTTGAGAACGTTCATGTTATTTAATTGATCATCTTTTGAAATGTATTGATGACTAACATTTTTATTAGTCATCCTTACAGATCGTGGTATGAAATGTTCTTGCATGTTATGTTTTGATCTCTTATAATTGTTCATTGGAAAAGATCTCAAACCTAAAGTAGATTGATTGATGACTTTTTGAAATCCATTATTTTGATTTCTCAAATATTGTGGATTAACAAATCCTTTGCTCATGTTTAATTTTGCAAAGTTTCTAGTGAGAGATCTATTTCTAAAGTAACAATTTGAAGTATTGTGATTCTTTTCATCACAATAAGTACAATATTTGTTAAAATAACAATCTGCTGTCGAATGATTTCTCATGTCACATATGTGACGGTACTTGTTAAAGTAGCACTCAGCAGCATTGTGATTTTCATATCACAAATTTCACAATACTTTTGTGGAGTTAAAAACAGCTTTTTGTTCACTTTTGACATTGACACAATGTTTGATTTTGGTGTCAAATAGTTAAACTGTTGTCTTTCATTTTTCACAGTTTGATTTTGTGTCAGATTATTATGCATTTGTTTAACATGAAATTCCTTCTTGAATGTATTAGGAACAAATCTTTTAGCTACAGCGGAAGTCTTTGAATCTGAACTAGATTTTAGATCAGAGTGTGATTTGTTCATAATATTTGCCTTATTATTTGGAAGAGAATTCATATTTAACATACCTGCTGACACAAATTTTATTGGTTTAAGTTTTGATGTTTGATTTGTTGCTTTAATCAAATTTTCTGAGCTTTTGTTTTGTTCAGATGTTGCTTTTGCAGATTTCTTTCTTCGTCTTTGATTCTTTGATTTAGAAGAACTTGGTTTATTTTCAGATTGAACATCATCAGAAGAAGATTCCTTTTCTGATTGACTTTTTTTTAGATTGATGGTGTTTGAATCTTCTGATGTTCCTATATGTTGTTTATCCTTGTTTTGAACTTTTACTTCTTCTATTACATCATGAATTTGGTCAGAAATATTTTGCTTTGGTTGTTTTGGTTCATATATTTTTATCTTGATTGGATGACCATTTTTGATTTTTTCTTGATCTTTTTCCACAAACACTTGAACATTTTCTTTTTCTTCTTCTGCATTCTTGTTTTTGATCTGGAAGGCTTTAAGTTTAGCTTTATTTTCAGAAGAATGATCATGAGTATTGAAGTTCTCTGGTAGTGTGTTTGTAATAGATTCAGGCATAGGTTCATGAGTGAAACCTAACCCTATTTTTTGTTTATCTTTCCTTTCACTGATCAGTTTTTCTACTATCATTTTTGAACTTTTTACTTTTGCTAGATCCATTTGAGTAGCAGCATGTGCTATTTTCTCCTGTTCAAGATTCTTGGTCATCTCTTCTAATTATTTAGAAACAATTTCTAAATCTTTTATTGTTTTGTTCCATGAAGTTTGGAGAGAGATAATTTTTGGTCTGTTGTTTTATGATCAGCTTTCAATTTGTTATGCATTGATTCTTCTTATTTTAGCTTTTCACAGATTTTGAATGAATAGTTCCTGTAGTGTTCAACATGTTCATAGCATGATTTGGTGGAAAGTTTTTCTCTCACTTCTGATGGGATTTCAGGAAATTTTGGAACTGTGGTTTCAGTCTTTGAAGTTGAAGAGTCAACCTTTGGTTGATCAGACTCTGCTATTAGAGCTACTTCCTCTGTATCCTCCTTAGGATCAGACTTGTCGCTCCAATCATAGTCATCTTCTTCTTCATTACTTTCCACTTTTGGGTCATAGTTTTCTGACCAATCTTCTCCCTGAATTTCTGTAATAAGAGATAAACTTGATGTTAATTCATTTGTAAACTGATCTGCATATGCACTCCAATCATAGCCATCTTTTATGCTGACTACTAGAGCTTTCTTTGTTTCATCAGATGATTTGGTTTCATCTTTAAGCTCTGGCATAGGAAGACTTTGATAAGGCTTTTGAAAAGTCTTCTGAGCTTGTTGAAACCTTTGATTGTTTGAGCTTGATGGAGCACTTCCTCCATTATTCCTTGGAGCTTTGCATTCTCTTGAGAAGTGTCCATAACTGTTGCAATTAAAACATCTAGCTTTTGACTTGTCAAATCCAACAGTCTTGTTTGCACTTGGCTTGTATTTCTTGTTGACATAAGAATGTTTTTGAGTCCTGTAGGCAATCATCACCATCTGCCAGTTCATGTCCATCTTTTCAACATCTTCAGGATCCATCTCAAATAAATCCTGCAAAACAAAATCTAGTTGAGTTAAATGGCTACCTTGATATGCTTGAAAACTGGCCATAAATGCAGTGAATGCAGTTTTGGACTCTTCATCCTCTAATAGGATATTAATCACATCTTTAACTTTGCTAGATTTAGCAGAGTTAGATGATGAAGAAGTCTCTGTTTGAATATTTGATGATTGGGACTGTGGTTTAGGAGGGATTGAGAATGAGACTGAGTTGTATAAGCAGGTGCATTGTTAAATGATGAGTCAATGAAAAATCCTGCTCTAACAAACAGATCTCCCTCTTCTTCAGAACTTTTCTCACTCTTTGCCATGAATGCATTCTCTATAGTGGTTGCAGGAGAAGCAACAAACTGATATTGAGACATTGATGCCGCTCTATCATTGTTTCTTGAGCTTTCATCAATCTCCACTGATTCTATTTTTGCAATAAGAAGATCTAGATCCATTGGAAACTTCTCAGTATGGTTTAGTAGGGTTACAGTTTGTTTTCATGATGATGGTAAAGCATTGAGTAGTCCGAGATTTAAATCTTCAAGATTAGGTTTGATACCAGCTGTTGACATCTCAGTTATGAGTTGAACAAATCTGTTCATCATCCGATTTATTGTCTCTCCAGACAAATGTTGAAACAATTCTAATTGTCTTTTCAGCTTTTGTTTCTTTAGATTTTGAATCTCCTTACCTCCTTCACAAATGATCTTCAATGATTTATATAGTGTATATCCAGTTTGATATGCATCAAGCCTTGTAAGAACTTCAAAGGTAGTCCTTTACACATCAATGAATAGGCTTTAATATCATTCTTAACTCTTTTCAGATCATCTCCTTGAAGATCATCTTCTGGATAAGGTTCTGGAGAATCTTTAGTGTACACAAACCCTCTGTCAGGTCCATAAGTTATTATAGGAATGTATGGTCCTTTTTCTATAGATTTCCAAAGATCAGCGTCAATGGAATTAAAATGCTGTTTTAGCCTAAGAGACCAATTTTTGAAATCAGCTCTATTTTTAAGTTTTGGAACTCTGTTTTCAAAATCTTCTGATTTCACCATTTTTTATATTTTTGTTGTTTTAGATTTTAAATTTTTAAAAAAATTGAAAAAGTTTTCAAAGAATTTTCTTTTAAAAAAAATTCTAAGTATCGAGTTGAAACGTCTGAATAGTATTCAAACGCCACAACAGTTTATGCGTTTAAGTTGAGAGTTGTCTAAGGGAATGCCTTAGAATTTTTTTTTCAAAACGCCTGAAATTGATACGTCTGAACAGTTGTAAAATGTCTGAACAGTAGTAATGTGTCTACACAGTGTTGATGCGCCTACACAGTTTTCAAACGTCTAAACAGTTCAAATAATTCTCAACAATGACGTCTGGACTCTCTCGAACAGTGGTCAAACGTCTGAACTGAAAACGTTTACACAGTGTTGGTGCGACTAAACAGTAGTCAAACGCCTAACACTTGGAAAAGTTTTCAGCAAACTTCAACCCTAATGCGTCACATTCACATGTTCATATGAAAATAACAGACTCAAATCTTCTGAATTCTTCAAATGTTGATGAAATCAATTGAAACTTTCCAATTAAGCGAGTTTTATGCCTGATAAATATTCTTCTAATATCAATTTCTTCAATTTCAACAACAAATCACTCAATTTTTGAAATTTCAGTCCGAAAACTTCAACTCTTTTTCGAACAACAAATTCAACAAATTTACTTGAATTTGATGAATTGAACTGCTAGTTGTGCTTCAAATCATATTTCTGATGATGAAACACAACTGAAATTCACAGATTTTCAATTGAATTGGATCTCAATCACAGATTCAATGAGATTTTTGAGGTTTTCAAGTTTTGATAAACTTCAAAAAAATCAATCACCAACAGCTTACCAACAACTCTGATACCATTTAATAGGATCAAATGAATCAATCTGTGATAATTTGTGAACACAATTCAATGAAATTCACACAAAGTAATCAAATCAAAACAAGATATCAACAAAATTCAAGTTTTCATTAATATCAAGCTAAGACAATTACAAGTATGAAAGCAGTTCGAATCTCTCTCTATCTACCTGCAAGTCTAAGCTATTTATACTGAAAACAAAAAGTAAAAGAACTAACAAATTACACAAATAGTCCCTATACTATTACAAAATATTAAAGACAAATAAAGACAACATGTTAATCTTTCTTAGAGCACTTAACAATTACGGTTTGGATTTCTCTTCTACTTTTATCTTTGTTGATAACTCTGCTGCAATTACAGTCACTAAAAACCTGGTCCAACATCCTAAGACCAAATACATCAGAATTAAATATCACTTTATACGTGATTGCTTTGAAGAACTTAATCGATGTGGTAAAAATAAATACAGATTTTCAACGTGCTGACCTCTATCAAAGGCATTTGACAAACCATATTTTCTATACTTGTTAGAGGTTAACGGAGTTAAAAAGAAAAGTGGGTCATTCCTGAAGATGACCATGCATAGTCCAATGCGTCTTGTCAAGTTTTCTTTTATTTTTTCAATTTTTTATTTATTTTAATTGCTTAATTTTAAAGTAGTTTAATTAAAATTGGTCTCTTTCCTTGCCTATTAAAATCATAAAATGCTAATCCATGACGGTTTTATAATTTTAGGGGGAGAATAGGTTTAGGCAATAATATACAAAAAAAAGGAGAGGTAGCTGATAAAAATAAATCGTATGTGTGATACCGATTCAATCTTTGAATATGATAGTACACAGAAGCAAACCATTTGGACTTTGAAAGTTAAATTGAAAATGATGCAAAGCTCAAGTATAAGTCTGTGTAGTTTGAGCAAAATAGAAGGAAATATGAAAGATAAACTAGCTACTACTAAGGTAACACAAAGAAAGTAGACCTAGAGGTTGCTAGACCACAGATGATATGTCGGTAGATTCAACACAATAGATGACTAGACCTTTTTGGTGATCTCAAGATTAAACTAAAATGTTTGACTAGTTGTGGGTAACACCTTATCCTTGGTTAACACAATCAACAAGATTCCAATAAGGGGTGACGAGCAAAATAAACGCCATGAATGTGTGCGTAAGACCAAAGCATGAGCAAAAGCACCATAAAAAATGCAAATACAATCAAACTGATAACCTATGTTGTTGGTGAGATCTGTGCAAAACGATTGAAATTGCTCAAACAAGAAGATAGGTTATGTGCCTCTCTGCTGTGCGGTGGCACTGACCTGAGGATAAGCATAACCTATATATACTAGAATTCATCGTTGTTTGCCGCCTCTCTGCTGTGCGGTGGCACTAACCTGAGGCTTGGCTTCTCTTTGAAAGTTCTATGAATAGTATCTTCTTGAATACTACCCTGAGACCGCTCAAAATCTCCTGATGAATGTTGATTACCATATAAGTGTGGGATCCACAAATGCTTGTTGAAATAAAAAACCTTAAACCATCACCAATCTATGTTGAAAGTCTGTGTATGGATTTAAGAGGACAAGTATACTAACAATCATTGTGGTTACAATTCTTGAAAGTTCAAATCAGAGTGGGGACCTAATAGTACTAGTATGATTTCCTAAATTTGCTAAATAACTCTTGATGAAAAACAAGAATAGAGCATCAAAGGTTTTAGATAACTTGTCCCGAACGATAAGACTATCCTGTATGATTCCAAATTGAATTGGTCCATGTATGGTTTAAATGAATTGAAGCTATCTTTTTCAGAAAAAGAACTCCTTAGATTTACATCTTAGGATTTAACCCTCACAAAAACAAAAAAACATGTATTGGTTTTAAGTTTTAGTGTTATTTCTTTAACTTTTGTTTAAATTTTGTCAATTTCAGAGTGTTTAATATCGGACTATGTCATGGAAGTTGATAAGGAACCTTATCATCCAAAAGGTCATGTCTGAGGTGACCACACGTGCTTTAAAAAATGGGTCACGTCTGAGGTGACAAAAGTTTTTAAAAGGATCACGTCTGAGGTGATCAAAGGTTTTTTTCAAGATAAAATGATCATGTCTGAGATGATCAAATGCTCAATAATGTTTATTCAAAGTTAAACTGAGAATATGTGGAATGGTCATAAAGTCAAATTCATGAGTCTAACCCATTCGCACAAATGGACCATGAGTATGGACCAATCATACGAATGGACCATACTCATGCAATAAATAGTCCGAATGGACATGAGTATGAACCATTCACCTTAATGGCTTACCAGAATGACCCATTCGATCGAATGAGAGTGTGCGAATGAGTCAGTCGACCGACTGAGCTCCAGTCGGCTGACTGAAAGTGATCGACTGAGCCAATTGCCCGACTAAGATCCATTCGCCCGAATGAACCGAGCGAATGGGTCCAGTCATCTGACTGAACTCAGATTCAGTATAAATAGGGCCACAGTCGATCGTATTCAACTCATCACCCCCAATCGCCCTCATGTCGCATAGTCTACCGTTACGCTGTCCAAATTTCATCAGACCACGATTATACATCCCTATTGATCTTCTGACGTGTGTGTGCATTTATACAGGTATACTAAGATGAAATCTCATAGAAATCAGGAGAAATGGTGTCCTAATTTGTGATGTTCGATTGAAACTAGAACCGAACCACTAAATGGACTAATGACCTACTGAAACTAAGTAAAATGTTAAAACTAATGTTATTAGGTCTTTAGTTAAGAGATTGCGAGTCTAAAGAACCAATGCACAATGTTTAATTTCACGAATTGGTCAAGATTCAAACCTTAGTCGATCGAACAGTGGGTCATGCGACTGGTCATCAAGTTGAACAACAATCGCACGATTGAGCTGGTCGAATGGCTCAATCGGCCGAATGGACCATACGAATGAGCTCAATTGGCCGACTGAACCAATTGTAGGCTTAGTCAACCGACTGAACTCGGTCGCCTGTTCAATCACCCGACTGAATCCAATCACATGACTGGACAAACGACTGGACCAGTCGCATGGTTCAATCGCATGAATGAATCTGGATGAATTCAACCAAGTTAATTAAGATTAATTTGTCTCGTGTGGATAACTAATGTCTATGTGTCTTGTGTTATAGATCGATGGCTGATAGATGGTCCATCAACCCCAGGCACAACATTTGTGCTCATTTGGACTCCACAACTCGGAATGGTGCCGAGTTTGCAAAGATCATCGCTTTTCTCAAGCGATCAAGGATCCACAAGGCCATTTCTACACCATGCACTCCCTACAGGTCTATGCAACAGGCCTTCTGGGAGAATGCATCTGTTGATCGATCACGTGAGCCGTACAGCATACGGAGTTCTATTTGTGGCATGGATATAGATATTACAGCTGCTGACATTCAGCGGGTACTTGAGTTGGGAGATGATACTGATCACCCCATCAGACTTCACCCACTGACGGTGAGAGGGTGTTTTATGAGGATTAAGTACTCTGGGGACATAAACTCAGGTGTGCTCAACAAGAGCAACCTGTGCCCCTAGTATAAGTACTTGGCACACGTCATCCTGAAGTGCATAGCCTCACGAAGGGTGGGTTTGACGACCTCTCAGACCGGATACAAAATGCCTACGTGGTGCTGGTGCTGAACCACCCCTTGAGATCTTCTAGCATGATCTTCTCTTACCTTATAGAGAACTTGGAGGAAAAAAGGCAAGGAGGGTTTTTTGTATGTACCCTCGTTTCTTACAAATGATTTTTGATGAGAAGCTGCCCTCACTGCCAAAGGAAAGCCATGACCCTGTGGGTTTAGATTATGGATGATACGACACTGGGTCGTATGAGGGTTTACCGGGGAAAGCAGGTCAAGCCCCCGGTAAAGAGACTTATAGGCCATCTGGCCAAGGTGGATTACGTGGCGCCGGGGAGGCGTAAGTGGCGTCACGTAGACAGTGACTCTGATGTAGAGCAGTTACAGCTCTCGGAGGATGACTCCAACGACGACGACAACGGTGATGGTGGAGATGCAGGGCCCTCTCAACCAAGGGCCCCCACTGTCGATACAGCATCTCTGGCATCTACGCATAATGGAGCAGCTCCTGCAAGATTCCATCAGGACTTCATACCTGATGAGGAGGAGGATACAGATGAGGAGCCTCTGACTCGAACTGTTGGCACTAAAATCGTTGCCATAAAACATGGGCTCCGGGCGGTTGGTGAACGCCCTGGCGGGTCGGGAGATACTAACACTGATCCCACATTTTCTCCCGATCAGCCAAGCCGTGTTCTAGGGGGGCATCCTCCTTGAAAGGATCGAGGAAGAAAAGGATGGCTCAGCCCTACGGCATGAAGAAGAAGAAGAGAAGACTCACCTTCATCACTACCACCACCACCACTACATCTACCACCACCACTCCACCTACCACCACTACATCTAATACTACTACTACACCTACAGCCACCACCACAGCCACCACGACCACTACTACACCCACCACCACCACTACTACACCTACCACCACCACTACCATACCACCACCACCTTCATCTATATTACCCCCAATCTTCACTACTGCCACCATCACCACTACTAGCCATCCAGCTACACCATCATCCTTCCCTTCCTATCCCTCTAGATCACCTCTACCTCCCAGTAGGGTAGAGGCACAGCTCTTGGCACTCAACCGTATGGTGCTGAGGCTGTTAGCTGCAGATGACGAGAAGACTGCTCAGATACGTCAGCTAAGAGACCTTACTGCTGCCCAATCTTTGCAGATATCTCAGCAGGCCCAGCTAATGGATGCTCAGCGTGTAGAGATGTCCTAACTTTGGGAGCAGAATGCCCAATCAGCTAAGAGGATCGAGGAGTTGGAGACCACCAACAAGACCATCATGCTACGGCTCAAGGGATCAAAGAAAGAGCCCCTAAAGATCAAGGAAGGAGATGCAGATGATAGTGATGATGACAGTGATGATGAGGATGATGATGGTGATGATGATACTGATGTTGGTGGTGATGCTGGAGAAGATGAGGCTGATGATGATGAACACGACACACCTGCTGCGGGTGCCACACCTGCTAGTGAAAGGAGGACGAAGAGAGCACAAGATCAAGGTGCTTCCACATCCGCCCTGGCAGCAGAAGAGCCTATGATATAGGATAAGAGTAATACTTAGCTGCTCATATTATTTAAATCATATGTATTTGAATCTTGTATCAAAATTATGTATGAATTTTTATATATAATGTAAATGTGTCTGTTTTGATTGTTAACTAATGATTGTTGTGTGAATATGTAAATCAAGCAGATCCAAACTTTCAGAGGGATGAGTTTGATGTAGATCCCCTTCAGCAGGTCAAGACTCAATTAACATGATTCTTGATCTGCAAGGGATCGTAAGGAGATCTGTGAGTTACACTCTAGAGAGGGGGAGATAATTCACAACTTCACTGACGAGCAGTTGACCAAAATGTTTAAACTAAATGCCAATGAGATCGTGAAAAACGCTCCAACAGTCCAAGGTGATAGTGACGACGAACTCAATGACATTGATGAGTTTGATATAGAAGATGTCACAGATCAACATTATCTAGAGTACACTGACATTGACGGTAATGTGGTACCTAATCTGGGTGACAACCTTCTAAGTGAAACCTTTGAGACTCTGGATAAAATGGAAGAAGCGTCAGATAAGAAAGACGATACAGCCCAAGCCACAGATGCTGAAGTCAATACCAGAAAGGCTAGTGGGCTGCTTGCTTTGACGACCTAAGAGCCCAACGCAACGCTACAATGTCAATTGTCTACACCAAGCTGTATAAAGTCAAGAAACATCAAAAGGTGGCAGGTAGGATTTAGCGTGGGCACATTTTGAAGACCTCAACGTTTACGCTTGTTAATGTGAAAAGGGAATTAAGTACTTCAGATTCCCACACGATCTGAACTCCTTCCAGGTTTTGAGCTTAACCAGTTAGCAAAGGTAAAATTGCTATACGCTGACCCTTGTAAGATGTCAGGTTGGTTTGAAGCAGCTCTAAAGAGGGAGTACCACACCAGATGGGTCAACTTCAAACCTCAACAACCAACGAGGTACATCAGACGATCTGAGGTTGATGCCATAACTGGAAACCAAAAATAGTGTTGAAGTGGAGTCCACCACGTACAATGTCTAAGATCCCACTACGGGAGATGCCACAAGACTTCACTCCACACTTCAAATGGTGGTACTACGATTGGAGAACGGGAGAGGCTGTGATAGTCTTGAACAGAAATGGTACAATGAAACCATAAGGGTGTTTGACCCAATGTGGCTCACCAATTGTCAGCAAATGATGTTTATACATTATACAAGTGGCTACTGTTCTATGACTCATAAGATATTGTACAAGCTTTACAATTTCAGAATGTGATAGACTCTGTTTTGCTTTCGAGATAAATACAGGAGTCACTAGAGAAGCTAAGTACAAGAAGTTTGAGGAAATTATGAAAGATGTAAGACAATAGATAGATCTAGGTCTAAGGGGGAGTTTGTTGATACATATGTACCTAGATCCCGATCTTAATTTAATTGTCTTGAATGTCTTACACTGATGTAATATTGGGTACTTAATGATATGAGAATGTTTGATTGTGATTTGTAATGTTTAATATTTCATTAATGAGTTGTGTAACGCATATTGACTAGATTATATAGGTTTGTGATTGTTTGAATTGATATGCATAATGTTATAATAATGAATACATTCAAACTTGGTTAAGTGAAGTTCTCATGTGTCCGACTGGACCATGCGCCCCAACAGTGGTCATGCGTCCGAATGGCCATGCGACTGAGTGTCCATGCGTCTAAATAGTCCATACGCCTGAACAACTTCATGCAACTGAATTAGTCACACGATTGAACACTCAATTGTGCGAATGGATCAACCGCATGGCTCAATCGCACGAATGAACCATGCTAATGGTTCAGTTTCCCGAATGAGAAACCTAAACCTATAAATACCACCTAATTCATGGTAAAACATAAGCATTGAATACACTTCGACTCCAGACGTACCCTAGCCATCCAAAAGCCTCTAAGTTCGTACTCCAAGTTCATAGATCGCAGTAGATCGATTCCTAGTCCATTCTTGACCTTAGATTCAATACATAATTGTGTCTACGTGCGTTCTCACTGATTGGATCACCAATCAAATAGGATTCCGCACTATTTAGTTTTGGTTTACACGTTAATCAGTTGGTATTTCGTTCAAATACCAGATCCTAACAAATTTCCTTACCAGATCTCTTTTCTCAAGAGTCACTCCCACAGATTTAAGTGATGAGATAAGGTTCATACACCTAAAGTATCACTGGATGAGGGTGTCTCTAGCAACATAAGTGAAGTTCTCAAAATGTTGCTTCAAGGTATTTTTTGGACTCTTTGGATTTGGTAGAACCAGAATATATCAATTTCAAAGCATTAAAAAGTTCTTAGCTTTACTAGTAGTGCTCAAAACCTACCATGATGGAGTTTGATATGGGTGTAAGCAGTACAGTCAAGGCTTGTTGTCGATGTCCATCTTCTTGAAGTCTTTATCTGAATACTCTTCAATGGTTTTCTCAATCATGAGATCATTACCCGTTGGTGCTTCCACCTTTGGCTTGTAAGGCCCGTGAGTGATAGATCTCCAAATTTGGCTATCTCGATACTTAATGGATCCTTTAATATGTTTGCACCAAGATTTGAAGTTATTAGGGGTGATGATAGGAGCTTTAGTCATATGTTTGCCCAACTCTTTCGAAAACATTTATTTATTTATTTATTTTTGAAAAACCCTAAACAAACATGTAATTCCCCCATACCAACACTTAAAACACACATTGTCCTTAATGTGGCTTGAAAGACTACAAAAGAAACACTTAAACAAACGACCATAAAGAAACAAAACAAACAAAAGCAAATAAAGATAAAGCGTGATAAAGTGGAACAAACTCCCCGAGTGTATGGGATGAGAATCCATGTGAGTCTTGTTCTATTAAGGGTCTCTAATCTTCCTCATCATCGGTGCCATTGGCGTCGCTAGCATCACCTGCACCACCAACATCACTAGCACCACCATAATCTCTATAGTAAGGAGGGTACCCCTGGTAAGGGTAAATAAACCAAGGGGGCACTAGCATGTGTTGCTGCTCCATCATGCATCTGATCACACCGTCTTGGCGATCCAATTGACCCAGAACCATCTGATCATGTGCTTGAAATTGGTTGCATTACATCTCGTCTTGCTCATCCATTCGTATAAACAACTAGTCTTGTAAATCCAGTGAGTCAAATGGTGCGGGCAGAATCACTCTCAAGGGGTACGGTTCTTGAGGGATTTCATGGTGAGGCTGACGGATATTTCTCTATTTGTGTGTTGGTGAACCCATCTGGGTAGTGATGTGCTTCAAACTATACATATAAAACACATCAATTGCACATCAATTATTCTACAAACTCTTATTGAAAATGATGATTTGATACTTAAATCGTTCATATTGTGTTTTCAGGCTTGGAAAAGACCATGATGAACAGAAGGAGCTTAAATAAGAAGAAAATGAAGAAAACCAATGTAACACCCGGTTATTCCTTTAAAAGAAAGACAAAAAATGAAGAATAAAAGAAAGAAAAAAAACAATAAAGCCTAAGTGGAGGGACTAAAAGTGTCCAAAAGGACAAAATCTTTGGAAGGTTGGTGATAAAGGTGGCATGGCCGCCCATCACCTTTTCTACACCCAAATCTTCGGTCATTTTAGAGAGAGAAAGGAAGAGAGCAGAAACACTCTCAGTTTTTGAAGAAGAAGAAAAGAAGAGGCTGAATTCAAGATAAGAATTCGAAGTTTGTTTGTGTGTGTTGGGTTTTGTCTCGAGTATATGCTTATGTGCTTGTGTGTGTTCGCGTGTGTGTGTTTTGTGGGTTTCTAGGTGTTTGAACTCATTTGCAAATGGGTTAGAAGGAAGATACACCCAATTTGCACAACGTGAGTTTCTAGACCCCAGTTTTACTTGTTTTAAACTCTTCTTGGGCTGAAAATGTATTTTAAAACGATTTTACAATGTTTATGTATGTATACACGTATGTATTATGCAGTTTGATGATGTTCCTTAGGTGTTATTAAGTTGTTCATGCTTAGAATAGCCTTGGTAAGCTTAGAACAATTAGGCTGGATGTTTGGGTTGGAAATATCCTAGAAACATGCTGGACAGAAGGTTCATGAGCCTAAATAAGGCCCATGCACCTGGAAATGCCTTAGAAAATGTTAAGTTCAGCTCATGCGCCTGAATAGTGCCCTCATGCGACTAGAATATTAGTCGGACGACTAAGTGTAGGGCCATGCGCCCAAATAGTAGCCATACGTCCGAATGGCCCATGTGCCTAAGTTTCCATACGCCCGAATAGCCCAGCGTCTAAGTGTTAATGCGTCCGAATGGACCATACGCCCGAATAGTATCCATGTGCCTGAAATAGCTCATGCGCCTAAGTGTTGAAAGGGTTAAGTGTTGGCTGATGCACCTGCATACTGATAAAATGCCTAAACAGGGCCCATGCGCCCAAATAGTGTCAAAGTGCCTAAAGACTTAGAATTTATTACAGAATTTTTGGGAGTCTGTGCTTTTAGGGTTTTGACCGAGGTTTGACTACGGCTTATAAATGCTTGGTTTCACGCATTATTATGATTGCCATACGATTGTTCTTTACTATTATTATTATTATATTATTATTATTATTACTATTAGTATGTGACTTTACGTGGTGTGTATTATCGTAACGTAAAGTATTACTAATAATAATAAAGTGAAAGAGTAATAAAGAAGAGAAGTAGAACTTAATTTAAAATGTTAAAAAGTCTTGCAAGCTTATAGGAGGTGCACGACCATGAGGTCGTTAGCTCAACTGTGATGGGGTTAGCTACCCTAAGATGCACACGGGGCCAGTCAATTGAGATTGGCGGACCTTTGCAACGTACCCTAGGTGTCTGGGTCAGCCTTGTATACAGTATTTAAAGCCCCTTGTGGGAACAGAGGGCCCAGCACCATTTCCCCCGTGCACATAGTTTAGGGTATTGCTCATTGTTCCACATAGACAGTGAAAAATAAAGATAAAAGAGTACAGAGTAAACAAGGCATATAGTAAAGAGAAAAGCATTATCTGATTGTATAGTTAATGCGTGCTCACGTATAAAGAGATGAAGTTTCCATAAAAAGAGGATTTTCATATGTATACCTACAGAAAGTATTTTATTACTTTTAAAACTAGAACTCACTCAGCAACACTGACTTTAATACATTTTCAGTTGGCTGGTAAATATTGCTGAGGATGGCACAAGGGTGATGCTACTCGATAGGAAAAGACTGACATCCATACATACTTATTATTGATGTTGTTTTGTAATGCAATTAAACAATTCTTTTGTATTCGGTTAAACAATAGTGTATTGCTCAACAACAGTGTTTTAATGAAATAAATGGCTTTTGTTAAAGATAATTCTGCTGCTTAAGCTATTAAATTTATAATGATTATTGTATTTAATGCTGTGAATGACCAACTATGAGGTCTCCGGAAACAGGGCCTTACAAGTTGGTATCACAGCCAAAGTTTAAGAGAATTGGGTTAAATAAATCTTTAAAAAACCTAAACTTAAACTGAAAATGGGACAATTGGAGGGATGTTAGCCCGAGTAGCTATGTACCATGAGGTATTTTCTTAATGTTAACCGGTATTATGTGCGCATGCTATTTGATTTATGTGCTCTTAGTAGATTTAGATACTGATTAAGTCGGGATAGAAAATGCTTGGGGTATGAAGAGTAAAGTAAGTGGCTAATCACAACTAGCCACTGTAATTAGGGACTTACTATACTCAACATAAACTGAGTTATGACCTTGAATGACCGCGTTAGTGTTTGAATCTTATAGCGTGTTAGTGGATGGCTGGACGGAAATATTCCAAGACTCCTAGAGGTAGAGGTCGTCCACGTGTGACTAGGAGTAGTGCTAAGGCTCCTGAGACGACCCATGAGAACCCTAAGGTTCATGGCCGGAGCAAAGAGAACGAGAATGCTAGCTTGAATGCCTCAGCTAGGGAGGTGATTGCTGATGAAGTACACCAGGTCATGTAGACAGTCTTACCGTCTGTGGTGACTGAAGTCATCAGGGCTGTGAGAAGCGAGGAGAGGAAGGAGAAGGAGAATAGAAAGGGATCAACGGGCAAGGGAAGTAGAAGGGAGGAGGAACAACCAGAGCCTAAGACTGTGTTGTCCGAGGAGGAGGAGGATGATGTAGTGGGGGTAGCGACCGGAGGATGCAGTTATGGGGCATTACAAAGGTGTAAGCCCCTGACTTTCGATGGCAATGGCAATGCTGCTGCCGCTCACCGCTGGGTGAGGGAGATGGAGGCAGTCTTGGAGATTAGTGAGTGCCGCGAGGACCAAAAGGTGAAGTTCGCGACTCACTCTTTCGTTGATTCAGCGCTGTGTTGGTGGGACAATATTGTCCAAGCTGAGGGTACTAGGGTAATCGGAAGGATGAGGTGGAGTGAATTGAAGAAGTTGGTGGTCGAGGAATTCTGTCCTCACAGGGAACTCGATAAAATCAAGAGGGAGTTCTTGCAACTTGAAGCGGGAACCATGACCCACCAGCAGTACACCACTAATTCAACGAGATGGCAAGGCTGGTTCCAGATCAGGTGACGCCGGTGTCAAGAAAGATCAAGAGGTACATCCAGGGACTGCCGGCTGACATTCGCAGGCACCTGATTGCTGCTCAGCCAGGTACCTTTCGATCGGTGGTGGATTTGGCGGGTAGATTGTATGATGAGCGAGAGGAGACTGTGGTGGAGGTGAAGAAGACGAGTGGGGATGGTAAGAACTGGAATGGGAAGAGGTTTGGATGTGGTGGTTTCACTCCAAACAACAAGAAGATGAAGGTGTACGACCGTGGGGTGTCGTCAAGATCAGGGTGGAATAAGTGTGGTAGCTATGGAAGGGAGCATACCTGTGAGTGCAGGATGGGAATGAATGTATGCTTCGGATGTGGCAAGCCTGGCCACATCGCTAGAGACTGCAGGGTGCTGAAGTGCTAAACTGTGGCGGGGAGGGCCACATGACCAAAGACTGTAAGAAGCTGAGGGCGGAGATTCTGGAGCGAAGAAGAAGCCGGAGGAAGGAGGGCAGAGGGCAAGTGCTAGAGCTTACACCATGACCCGGGAGGAAGCCAGAGCTGATCCTGATATTGTTTAGGTATGTTTCTAGTAAACCAAACTTGTGCCTCTGTATTGTTTGATTTTGGTGCTAGTAGGAGTTTTATTTCCACTACTTTCTGTGCTACGTTGCCTATTAGTAGTAGAAATGTCAGTGAACCATTCGATGTAGAAACTGCTATTGGCAAGTCCATGAGAAGATAGAGGACTGTGCTATAGAACTAGAAGGTCATAGGTTTGCTGCTAGGTTACACGTGATGCCCCTAGGTGGATTTGATGTAGTACTAGAGATGCACCGGTTAGCAACCTATGAAGCAAACATTGCATGTCACAAGAAGATGATTCGATTAGTTGCGCCTGATGGGAGTTTGGTTACGATTTATGGAGATCGCGTTACTACGATCCCGAAGGTGATTTCGATGGCGGTGGCGGGGAAGTGCATGAAACGTGGATGTAGTGCCTACTTGGCATACGTGAAAGATGTGGATGCGTCGGTACCACAATTATCTGAGGTACCAGTGGTGTGCGACTTTCCGGATGTGTTCTCGGAAGACTTACCCAGCGTGCCACCGGATCGCGAGATTGAGTTCCAAATTGATTTGATACCCGGTGCTTAACCCGTTGCCAAAGCACCATATCGATTAGCTCCGACTGAGATGAAGGAACTCATGAGCCAATTGCAGGAGTTGATAGATAAGGGATTCATTCAACCGAGTATCTCTCCATGGGGGTGCTCCGGTATTGTTTGTAAAGAAAAAGGACGGAAGTATGCGAATGTGCATTGACTATCGAGAGCTGAATAAGTTGATGGTGAAGAATCGGTACCCGTTACCAAGGATTGATGACTTGTTTGACTAGCTCCAAGGTGCCGGTTGGTTCTCGAGAATAGATTTACGATCTGGCTACCATCAATTGAAGGTGAAGGAACAAGACATTCCTAAGACAGCTTTCCGTACGCATTACGGACATACAAGTTCCTCGTTATGTCTTTTGGTCTAACTAACGTGCCAGCTTCCTTTATGGATTTAATGAATCGAGTGTGCTGGCCAATGTTGGATAGATAAGTGATTGTGTTCATTGATGATATTCTGATCTACTCGAAGAGCGAAGAAGAGCACACCGGTCACCTTCGGGAGGTGTTAGAGACATTAAGAAGGGAGAAGTTGTATGCCAAATTCTCCAAATGAGGATTCTGGTTGCGCGAAGTTCAATTCTTGGGTCATGTGGTGAATCCTGACAGGATTATGGTAGACCCCGCAAAGGTGGAGGCAGTGATGCAATGGAAGTCACCGAAGACGCCATCCGAGATTCGTAGTTTCTTGGGGTTGGTGGGATATTATCACAGGTTCATTCAAGACTTTTCCAAGATCGCTTCTCCACTAACCAAGTTGACCCAGAAGGATATGAAGTTGGTATGGGGTCAAGCTCAAGAGAAAGCATTCGAGGATTTAAAGGCAAGGTTGACTCAAGCTCCTGTCCTGTCATTACTCCAAGGAAGCGAGGATTTGGTGGTCTATTTAGATGCTTCCTACTCGGGGTTGGGGTGCGTGTTAATGTAGAGAGGGAAGGTTATAGAGTATGCATCCCGATAGTTGAAGGTTCATAAGGTCAATTATCCCACTCATGACTTGGAGCTAGCAGGCGTGGTCTTTGCACTAAAGATTTGGAGGCACTATCTGTACAGGACGAAGTGCACCATTTTCACTGACCATAAAAGCTTGAAGTAATTATTTGAGTAGAAGGACCTGAACATGAGATAGAGAAGATGGTTGGAGCTCATAAAAGATTATGATTGCGAGATCCATTACCATCCGGGCAAGGCTAACATGGTGGCTGATGCCCTTAGCCGAAAGGAGAGACCCGCGCCAATTCGGGTGAAAGCATATCAACTGATCATGACCTCCAATGTAATGAAGCAAGTCAAAGAGTTTCAAGATGAGGCACTGAAAGAAGATCATCTTAACTATGAAAGGATGAGAGGTTTGGTTGGGGAATTGCGTGAAAACACACTTGGTGTTAAAACTCGATTTGGACGAGTGTGGATTCCTCGTTTTGGGGATCTACATGTGAAGATTATGGATGAAGCTCACAAGACTCGATACTCCATTCATCCTGGTGCCATGAAAATGTATCAAGATATGAAGAAAGATCACTGGTGGCTGGGTATGAAGCGCGATGTATGGGAAGATCCAACCTTTGGACATACCAGAATGGAAGTGGGAGCACATCACCATGGATTTCATTACAAAGCTGCCGCGTACTCCGAAAGGGTACGATGCCATATGGGTTATTGTCGACCATCTGACAAAGAGTGCTCACTTCCTACCGATCTGCGAGACATATTCATCTGAGAGGTTGGTGGATCTATTCATCAAGGAAATTGTAACTCGTCATGGTGTTCCGGTGTCTATTGTGTCTAATCGTGACACCCGGTTTACATCTAAATTTTGGAAGAAATTCCACGACGCCATGGGGATGGGGTTACATATTAGCACGGCATATCATCCCCAAACTGATGGTTAGTCAGAAAGGACCATCCAGACACTGGAAGACATGCTTTGGGCATGTGCGATTGATTTTGGGGGAAGTTGGGATGACCACTTACCGTTAGCTGAATTCTAATACAATAACAGCTATCATGCCGGCATTGGCATGCCACCATATGAGATGCTATACGGTAGGAGATGCTGAACACCCATTTGTTAGGGTGATATTGGTCAGAAGGAATTAGGGAGCGTCGAGGTAATTGAAGCTACGACTGAGAAGCTTGAGAAGATTAAAGCCTTCATGAAGGCAGCCAAAGATAGACAGAAGTCGTATGCTCATAAACGATGCATACCGATTGAGTTCCAGGTGGGTGACCGGGTTATGCTGAAGGTCTCACCTTGGAAGGGGATAATCCGATTCAGGAAATGAGGTAAGCTAATCCTAAGATACATAGGACCTTTCCGAATCATTGCTGGAATAGGAGAGGTGGCCTATTGATTGGAGTTACCAGAGGAGTTAAGTGGAATTCACTCGACATTCCATGTATCTCATCTGAGAAAATGCTTAGCTAATAAAGACATGATTGTTCCACTGGAGGATATCGAAGTAGATGAAAGGCTCAATTATGTGAAGCAACTAGTGGCAATCATCGATCGTAAAGAGTAGAGATTGAGGAATAAAGGTTTCTAGGTGTTTGAACTCATTTGCAAACAGGTTAGAAGGAAGATACACCCAAAGTTGTACTAGGTGAGTTTCTAGACCCCGGTTTTACTTGTTTTAAACTCTTCTTTGGGCTGAAAATGTATTAAAATGATTTTACAATGTTTATATATGTATACCCGTATGTATTATGCATGTTTGATGATGTTCCTTAGGTGTTATTAAGTTGTTCATGCTTAGAATAGCCTTGGTAAGCTTAGAACAATTAGGCTTGATGTTTGGGTTTGGAAATATCCTAGAAACATGCTGAACAGAAGGTTCATGCGCCTAAATAAGGCCCATGTGCCTGGAAATGCCTTAGAAAATGTTATGTGTAGCTCATGCGTCTGAACAGTGCCCTCATATGCCTAGAATATTAGTCGGACGACTAAGTGTAGGGCAATGCGCCCAAATAGTACCCATACGTCCGAATGGCCTATGCGCCTAAGTTTCCATACGCCCAAATAGCCCATGCATCTAAGTGTCCATCTGTCTGAATGGACCATACGTCCGAATAATATCCATGCGCCTGAAATAGCTCATGCGCCTAAGTGTTGAAAGGGTTAAGTGTTGGCTGATGCACCTGCATACTGATAAAACGCCCAAACAGGGCCCATGCGCCCAAATAGTGTCAAAGCGCCTAAACACTTAGAATTTATTACGGAATTTTTGGGAGTATGTGTTTTTAGGGTTTGACCGAGGTTTGACTAGGGCTTATAAATGCTTGGTTTCATGCATTATTATAATTGCCTTACGATTGTTCTTTACAATTATTATTATTATTATACTATTAGTATATGACTTACGTGGTGTGTTTATTATTGTAATGTAAAGTATTACTAATAATAATAAAGTGAAAGAGTAATAAAGAAGAGAAGTGGAACTTAATTTAAAATGTTAAAAAGTCTTGCAAGCTTATAGGAGGTGCACGACCATGAGGTCGTTAGCTCAACTGTGATGCAGGTTAGCTACCCTAAGATGCATACTGGGCCAGTTAATTGAGATTGGCGGACCTTTGCAGCGTATCCTAGGTGTCTGGGCCAGCCTTGTATACAGTATTTAGAGCCCCTTGTGGAACAGAGGGCCCAACACCATTTCCCCCACGCACATAGTTTAGGATATTGCTCATTGGTCCACATAGACAGTGAAAAATAAAGATAAAAGAGTACAGAGTAAACAAGGCATACAGTAAAGAGAAAAGCATTATCTGATTGTATAGTTAATGCGTGCTCGCGTATAAAGAGATGAAGTTTCCATAAAAAGAGTATTTTCATATGTATACCTACAAAAAGTATTTTATTACTTTTAAAACTAGAACTCACTCAACAACGGTGACTTTTATACATTTTCAGTTGGCTGGTAAATATTGCTGAGGATGGCACGAGGGTGAAGCTACTCGGCAGGAAAAGACTGACATCCATTCATACTTATTATTGCTGTTGTTTTGTAATGCAATTAAACAATTCTTTTGTATTCGGTTAAACAATAGTGTATTGCTCAACAACAGTGTTTTAATGAAATGAATGGCTTTTGTTAAAGATAATTCCGCTGCTTAAGCTATTAAATTTATAATGATTAATGTATTTAATGCTGTGAATAACCAACTATGAGGTGTCCAGAAATGGGGCCTTACAACCATGTTTTGGAATTCAAGCATGGAGTCGTGCTTCAAGAGGCACACCCCCATCCCCAACATGAAACACACCCTCATGCTTAAGTTAACACACCACCGTGTTTGTTGGTCTGACATGACAAAAAGTATTATTCCCCACCATGAGGCAGGGGGCGTGCCCTAGGAGGCACGGGGCCATCCCATTGAACATGGGGCCGTGCTTAGTTACTCCAAAAGCCTATAAGTAGGACTTCATTTGCAACTTTGAGAGGAGCTATTGGGAGGTGAAATGCTGGTGTTCCCTCTTGGGAACCTAGACTTTAGAGGTCCTTAGAAGGTTTTGGAGATTCATTCAACACTTAGAAGAATCTTGGGATCATTTAACATCATCCATAATGGATCACCGGGTTGATTGTTCTAATTTACCGATGATACTATCTTTTATTTTGTTGTTATGTTCAAGCTCCTTATGAGCTAAACTTTGTGCGTTATCCTAATTTAATGAAACTTATGTAATTTGTGATGAACTAATGGTATGATTTATATTATGTTAATGTTATGGTGGTCTTGGAAAACTTTTTATGGGTGCCATCTACATTTGAACAAGAAGTTATAACTTTATGATTTGTGATTGTGATTGTCATACACGGTTGAAAAACATATGATCAATTTTCATCTGCGAAACTAGTCTTTATAATAAATCAATGGCTAATGAACTAGAAATGGTTATTAGAAATCATATCACCTTAACTTTCTAATCATTTGCAGGTTCCCTTTTATTAGTCTTAGAAATCTATAGTAATGTTATGGTTTTCTAAAATTAATGGGTTGTAAGAAAGGAACCTGAACAACTCTCTTTTAACATTAAGTTATGTTTTCAGAAATCGTATGTCAAATAGGTCACAAAAGATTCACCTACATTACTAGGGCTTTGATCTAAACAGTAAGCTTAGCCTGACGAGATCCTAGTCACTACAGAGCGGATAGACGAGAAATCACGCCAACTCACCTTTATAAACATTAACATAATTACATTAATAAAAATCTTTAATCACACCACCAACTCATCATAGTTACATAAGTGTAATCTAAATTAGGGTAACAACCTTACCTCACTTAAAGAATCACCAGAAGTCTCTGTTGGATTCTATATGCCCAAGACACATAGAATATTGATGCGGTTAGTACGTTATGATCCAAGTCGGGTTATACCCAATAACAAGCTTTGCAAACACAAACAATTATTTAATTGATGATATGATCATGCAATTAAATAATCACACCAAATTTAGAAAATAGGTTTCTAAATGTTGCATTTGTAGTGGAACAAATTATAAGGATATTTTGTTGATGAATTTTATTATTTGTAATGTTATTTAAATAGGTTTAAGTAACATTAAATAAAAAAATGCAAGAGTTATTTAAATTAAAAGGGGTTTAATTTAAATAATGTACATGACCTTTTAATGTGTGATTTTTTTTAAAAATTTGGGTGGGAAAACCCCTTCTAGAAGGCTGATTTTCAGCCTCCCAAGGGTCCAATGGGATCATTTGATTTTTGCCTTGAAAACACACACTAGAAAGAGTGTGCAAAAAAACCTTTCATACACATCATTTCACACAAAAAAGGATTCTTCTTCTCTCCTAAAACTCTCTCGGCCAGCAAAAACTTTTAGGGAGCCTTTTGATTGATCTTGGTGTTCTTATCCCTAGCAAGAAGGTGTTTGATATAAAGCTTGGGGTATACAAGCTTGAGAGAACCTCCCTTTTGGTGCCTTGGTCGTTTTCTTGGAGCATATCCTCATCCATTTCGACTCTTTTGCTGCTGAAAGGTAGTTTATGGCAGCCTCTTTATGGCTGTCCATAATGTATGTTTTGTGTTTACATAGCTAGTCTTATTCACATATAAAAGGTCCTTTGTTCTTGGGTTTGTTTGTAACTTTATAATATCAATTTGAAACCGAAAATTTCAGTTTATAAACTACGTTATAAAGTTTATTTCTGCTGCATTTTCACAAAGTTTAAATGGTTAAACTTTGTTTCATGTTCTAACAAACCCCAACATTGGCATCTAGAGCCAGTTATGTGGATAGCTAGCTTGTTTTGTCCTTGAAAAATTCGTTTTATGGGACTTTAAAACCCCTTTAGGGGCTTCTATATTCATGTATTATGAAACCCCAACTTTCAAAGTTATATCACATATGCTTGTGATTAAACTTTGAAAGACATGCATGTTGTATTGTTCTTGTTTGGACAAGATAAAACCCGAAATTTCAGTTTGTGTTGGCTGAATTTTGTGGGTTTTAGTGGGGATTCATTGTTGTTTTGGATGATATGATAATTGTTCATTATGGTGCATAACCTAGCCCTTGACCTTGTGTTATTTGGATGATTGTAATGGGTGTATTTTTTCATTCAATTGGGTTGTATAATCATTTATTTGTGTTTGGTTTAAAGTGTAATTTATTTATTATTGGGATGTAATAAATAGATTAGGTACCTTTCATTTTACTAGAAAACTTGTATTAGGATATAATATCTTGTAATATGAAGATGTACGCGTTAGAAGCACAAAGGAAAGACACAAGAAACATGGAGCATTTGGATGCGGTTTCAAGTGGGAGGTTCATGGAAGCCTTTTGTGTTGTGTTGTGTTTTGTCCCTTAGGAATGTCCTATGGACCACACTTGTGATGGCAAACAAGTGTGGCCACTTTAGATGCTATGGTTATGCACTAATATTGTTTGATTATGATATTGTGGTTGATTGCTTATATATGATGTTTGCTTAACAATCCTTCAATAATCATAACAAACTATCTAAATGGACCTTAATCATTAAAAGGTAATAAAAGGTTATAATATTTTTTAATGATTTTAAAGATTAAAAGGGTTTTAATCAATGTACCATAGGGTATTTTGTATTTGAAAGCACACAAATATGAATACATAGAGTTTTCTAAACTAGAATTATTAAATCTCTAAATATTTATAAATTAAGATCAACACCGTCCTTTTACACAACACTTGAGTCACTCGGGACTCTTAGTGGGATAAAGGTCACCTAACCATTTTGTGGGAACTTGTGACTTGAGGTGAGAATGCCATATTCGTGGGATAAAGGTCACCTAACCGCTTATTTTGGCAAACTCACACGTGTGTGTAAGTAGGGGGTCTTGATTTTCAAACCATGTCAAATAGATCACCTACGATATGGTTTCCAAATGGTGTTGATTGGATTAACATGCTGACTTTACATATGATGTTTCAAGTCGATCCCATACCTCTAGAAGTTGCAAATGGTTGCAATCGTCAATCGTTGACCACCTTATTAATTTAAATCGTGGGATAAAGGTCACCTAACCACTATTTAAATGTAATGTTAGCTTCTAGATTTTAATATGAAAATGACCTTAAAAGGTATTAATTATTAAAATAACAATATCAAAAATACTAAAATTGATCTTTGTTAAAATTTTGTAGATGGCCACCAATAACAATGAAAATCATGACAATTCATCCACGTCCGCCCAATCTTTATGAGTGATTCTCCAAAAGGAACGTCTAAATCATAACAATTTTATCGATTGGTATCGAAACTTGAGAATCTTTGTCAAGCAAGAAAAACGATCATATGTTTTAGACAACCCTATCCCCGATCAACCTAGTAAGGATGATGAGGAGGCCTATAACGATTGGATGAAGTACACTGAGGACTCTGTCCAAGTGTCTTGCCTTATGTTGGCAAGCATGACTCCGGATCTCCAAAAGGAGTATGAGAATCACGGAGCTTATGACATGATAACCCAACTGAAGGAAACGTTCCAACAACAAGCGAGGGTTGAGCGCTCGAAATGGTTCGAGCACTCCATGCATGCCGTATGGACGAAAACCAATCAGTTTCATCTTATGTACTTAAGATGAAAAGTCACATTGACCGCCTCGAAAGGCTAAATTTTCCCGTCTCAAAGGAATTGGCCACGGATTTGATCCCCAATGGCCTTAGCAAAAGGTTCGAGACGTTCGTGTTGAACTGCAACATGAATGCTTGGGACAAAGCATTGGTGAGCTTCACTCTATGCTCAAAACGGCCGAGGCGGCCATGGGTAAAAGAGTTTTACCGTTCTCACCATTAATGAAGGTGGGAACAAGAAGAGGCCTCATCCCACACCCAAGGCAAGAGTTGCCAAGGGTAAGGGACCTGTATGGGGAAAGGGGAAAGGGGTGGCAAGGGTGCCACCCAAAGCATAGGAGAAGAAGCAAAAGGTTGCTTCCAATAACCATGATTCAAGTGTGGGGAGGTTGGACATTGGGCAAGAAATTGTCCTGTCCATCTCCAAGAGTTGAAAGCGAAGAGGGATGTCGGGCAGACCTCAGGTACCATATACATGATCCATATTAATTTAAACTTAATATCCTCTAACACATGGGTATTAGATACCGGATGTGGAACTCACATTTGCAATTTGTTGCAGGGGTTCAAAAGAAGTAGCAACTTCAACAAAAGGGATGTTAGCCTCTATTGGATCTTATATGCCCAAGACACATATAAGATTGATGTGGTTAGTGCGTCATGATCCAAGTCAGGTCATACCCAATAACAAGTTAGACAAACACCATCAAATATTTGTTTAATGATAGGATCATGCAACAAATACAGACACCTAATTTAGAAAATTGGTTTTCTAAATATTGCTTTTGTGTTAGAACAAAATTATATGGATGATTTTGTTCAAGAGAGATTTATTTGTTTCATTATTTAAAATGGTTAGATAATGACTTATAAAAGAGTGTTGTGTTATAAAATTACAACTAGGTTTTAATTTTACAACATGAATTAATAAAAGGGTGCAACTAATACAAAATAAAAAGTGTGGGAAAACTTGTTTTTGGTTTGAAGTTGCGGCCGCCCAAGGGCATTGGGAGACCCCCCTTTTGTCTTGGTTCTTGTATGACTTAACTTATGCAACACACTACAATCAACTCTCCTAAGACTCTCTCTCACACACACTAGAAACTCTCTCAACTTGGCTGCTTGATTTCGAGCTTGGAGCAGAAATATTGGGGCTGAAGTTTCGAGTTCTAGTGAAGCAAAAGAAGAGGTTCTTTTGGGTGTAGCAACCTAACAAGCAAGGTGTTTGAAGGGCTTGGGGTATCACGGATTTGAGGCCTTCTCTTTTGAAGATTAGTCACTCAAAAGCATCATCATCTTCATCTATTTCGATCTTGTTTTGCTGCTGCAAGGTAGTTTATGGCAGCTTCTTTATGGCTGTCCATAATGCTAGTTTTATGTCTTCCTTGCTTGTCTATTCACATAAATGATCCTTGTAAAATGGGTTTGTTTTATACACTAATATGGTCACCTAAAGAACATATATTTCAGCTTTGAAAATCATTCAAAAACTAATATTATCCGCTGCGTTTTCTGAAAGTTTAAATGGTTAAACTACGTTTTATGTTCTTGCAAACCCTACAATGGCATCAAGAGCCGGTTATGTGGATGACTTGCTTGTTTTGTCCTTTAAATTGTTTTTAAGGATGTTTATAGACTTGTTATGGGCTGCTATGTTTTGTTTGAATGATTCCCCAACTTTCAAAGTCATATCACACATGCTTGTGATTAGATCTTGAAAGATATATATCATGATATGTTGATTGTTTGGACAATGTTTAAAACCAAAAATTTCAGTTTATGTTGGCTGAATTTGAAGGTTTTAAGTGGAGTTTCATTGTATGTTTTGATGATATGATCATTGGTTTTAGTGTGCATAACCTAGCCTTTGACCTTGTGTTGTTGGATGCTTGCAATGTTTGTTTTGGTTGTTTTCTCTTGGGATTGTAATATTATTCATTTGTGCTTTGTTTAAAAATGTAATTTTTCTATTTATTCATTGGGATGTAATAATAGATTAGGAGCCTTTTTCCTTTTACTAGAAATATGTATTAGGATATATATTTTGTAAAAGAAGATGCTCGGGATGGAAGCACAATGGAAGACACAAAAGAAGGACTCGAAGCATATGGATGCAAGTTCAAGTGGGAGTCCATCAAGACCCTATTTTGTGTTGTTTTCAACCCTTAGGAAAGACCTAATGACCACACTTGTGATGGCAAACAAGTATGGTCACAATAGTTGCTAAGGTTATGCACATTATGGTTGTTTATGCTTATGACTTGTTTGGATGTTTGTTATTTGATTGTGTGGTTGATTTTGACATGCATTACAAACTAATTAACAAACTTAACAAGTTATTAAAATGATGGTTCTTAATCATTAAAAGGTAATAAAGGTATTAAATTGATTTAATGGTTTTAAAGATTAGAATTGGTTTTAATAAAGGACCATAGGGTACCTTGTATTTGAAAGCATACAAATACAAGTACATAGAGTTTTCTAAACTAGAATTATGAAATCTCTAAACTTTTGACCAACAAGTTCAACACCGTCCTTTTGCACAACACTTGAATCATTTGGAAACTCTTAATGGGATAAAGGTCACCTAACCATTTAGAGGGAACTTGTGATTTAAGGTGGGGATACATTGGTGGGATAAAGATCACCTAACCACTTATCTGGGTAAACTCACACGTGTGTGCAAGTAGGGTAACTTGATTTGCAAACCATGTTAAATGGATCACCTAAATATGGTTTCCAAATGGTGTTGATGGGATTATCGTGCCGACTTTACATATGATGTTTAAAGGTCGATCCCATACATCTAGAAGTTGCAAATGGTTGCAACCGTCAATCGTTGACCACCTTATTAATTTAAATCGTGGGATAAAGGTCACCTAACCACAATTTAAATGTAATGTTGGGTTCTAGATTTTAATATGAAAATACCTTAAAAGGCATTTATTAAAAATTACAATATCGAAAATACTAAAATAAAACTTTGTTAAAATTTTGTAGATGGCCTCAATAATGATAATTCCGATAACTCATCCGCTTCCAACCAATCTCTACGAGCGATCCTCCGCAAGGGTCTAAACCATAACAACTTCATCGATGGTATCGAAACTTGAGAATCGTTCTCAAGCAAGAGAGAAGATCGTATGTTTTAGACGACCCTATCCTCGATCAACCTAGCGAGGATGATGAGGAGGCCTATAACGATTGGCTGAAATACACTGAGGACTCCGTCCAAGTGTCTTGTCTCATGCTAGCGAGCATGACTCCAGATCTCCAAAAGGAGTATGAACACCACGGAGCTTATGACATGATAACCCAACTGAAGGAAACGTTCCAACAGCAAGCAAGGGTTGAGCGCTTCGAAACGGTTCGAGCACTCCATGCATGTCGTATGGACGACAACCAATCTGTTTCATCTTATGTACTTAAGATGAAAAGTCACATTGACCGCCTCGAGGAGGCTCAATTGTCCTCTCGAGAATCGGCCACGGATTTGATCCTCAATGGCCTTACCAAGAAGTTCGAGACATTCGTGTTGAACTACAACATGAATGCATGGGACAACAGCATTGGTGAGCTTCACTCAATGCTCAAAACGGCCGAGGCGGCCATAGGTAAAAGGGTTTTACCCGTTCTCACCATCAATGAAGGTGGGAACAAGAAAAAGCCTCATTCCGCACCCAAGGCAAAGGTTGCAGGGGTAAGGGACCCGTTGGGGAAAGGGGTGGCAAGGGTGCCACCCAAACCGCAAGAGAAGAAGCAAAAGGTTGCTACTAACGACCCATGCTTCAAGTGTGGGGAGATTGGACATTGGGCAAGGAATTGTCCTGTCCATCTCCAAGAGTTGAAAGCAAAGAGGGATGCGGGCAGACCTCAGGTACAATATACATGATCCATATTGATTTAAACATGATATCCTCTAACACATGGGTATTAGATACCGGATGTGGAACTCACATTTGCAATTTGTTGCAGGGGTTCAAAAGAAGTAGTGACTTCAAGAAAGGGGATGTAAGCCTCTACATGGGCAATGGGGCTAAAGTTCAAGTTAAGCCCGTGGTGACTACATCTTGAAACTTCCAAATGGTTTGGAAGTGATTTTGAACAATGTTTTGTATGCTCCTAGTTTGACTAGGAATATTATCTCTGTAGCCCTGTTAAAACAATTTGGATATGTATTATCCTTATTGAAAATGATATTCATGTTTCTTTAAATGGTATGTTCTATTTTAAAGCCATTCCCATTAATGGTATTTATGAATTGGCTCATGAAAATACTCTAAATAGCTCATTGTACCATACTAACACCAAGAAACTCAAGTTGGACTTGAGTGATACCTATCTTTGGCATTGTCGTCTTGGTCATATAAACAAGAAATGTATACAAACACTTCAAAAGAATGGTCTTTAAAAAACAATGAATATAATCATTTGATGTATGTGAATCTTGTTTACAAGGAAAGATGACTAAGGCACCCTTTAGTGGAACTAATGAAAGGGCAAAAGATTTATTAGGAATCATACATTCGGATGTATGTGGTCCTTTTAAGCCAATGACTAGGAATGGTGAAAGATACTTCATTACCTTTACCGACGATTATAGTCGCTATGGGTATGTGTACTTATTAAGGCACAAAGATGAAGCTTTTGAAATGTTCAAAATCTTCAAGAATGAAGTAGAAAATCAACTTAACAAGTCAATTAAAGTTCTCCGTACCGATAGAGGAGGTGAATGCCTGAGTGATGCTTTTCAAGATCATCTTAGGAGTTGTGGGATTGTCTCACAACTCACTCACCTGGAACACCACAACATAATGGTGTGTCTGAGAGGAGGAATCGAACCTTATTGGATATGGTTCGATCTATGATGGCTAGAAGCACATTACCTCTATCATTTTGGGGTTTCGCTTGCTCTTCGCGGCCCGTATTCTAAATATGGCCCCAACCAAAAAGGTGGAAAGGACACCTTTTGAGATATGGCATGGAAGGGTTCCATCTCTATCATACTTAAGGGTCTGGGGTTGTGAGACTTATGTTAAGACTCCCACCCCAAACAAGTTAGAAGTCAGATCCACCAAGTGCATCTTTGTTGGATATCCTAGAGATTCTATGGGATATTATTTCTATGACCCACTGGAACAAAAGGTGTTTGTTGCAAGAAAGGGTGAGTTCTTAGAAGCAAAGTTTCTTATGGAAGGAACTAGCAGTAGAACAGTGGATCTTGAGGAGGATCAAGAACCACAACCCGATGCACATTTGGTTGAAACTAACACTCAACATGAGGATGTTGAAGATGATCAAATGGTTGATCAATACACACAAAACGTTCGCAGAAGTGGTAGAACTAGTAATCCACCTGAAAGATACGGATTTTTCATGGATGGATGCTATGTGGTAGATTCAGATGAACCAACCACATATCATGATGCAGTGTCCAATTCGGATTGTGACAAATGGCTCGAGGCCGTGAGCGTTGAGATGCAATCCATGCATGACAATCAAGTATGGGACTTGGTTGTTCCACCTCCTAACTAAAAAGTAGTTGGCAGCAAATGGGTTTTCAAGAAGAAAACCGATATGCATGGAAACTTGGATACTTATAAAGCTAGACTTGTAGCAAAGGTTTCACTCAAACTCAAGGGGTTGATTATGATGAACCTTCTCACCTGTTGCGATGCTAAAGTCTATAAGAATATTGTTTGCCATAGCTGCTCATTATGATTATGAGATTTGGCAAATGGATGTCAAAACCGCTTTCCTAAATGGATATCTTGAGGAAGATGTCTATATGGTTCAGCCTGAAGGTTTTGTCGATCCAAAACATCCTAATAAAGTATGCAAGTTAAAGAAATCAATCTATGGATTGAAACAAGCATCGAGAAGCTGGAATCACCGTTTTGATGAGGAAGTAAAGAAATTTGGCTTCATCAAAAACGCTGATGAGGCTTGTGTGTATAAGAAGGCTAGTGGGAGCACGGTAACTTTCCTAGTATTGTATGTTGATGACATACTACTATTTGGAAATGACATTCCAACCTTGGAAGGTGTAAAAACCTGGCTTGGAAGTTGTTTTTCCATTAAGGATCTTGGTGAAGCCGCCTATATTCTGGGAATAAATATCTATAGGGATAGATCAAGGCGGTTGATTGGTTTGAATCAAAGTGCGTACATTGATAAGATCTTGAAAAGGTTCAAGATGGAAAACTCTAAGAAAGGTACCGTACCTATTCAAAGAGGAACAATATTGAGTACGACTCAATGTCATAGCTCAAAGGATGAGCAAGATAAAATGAAGGCAATCCCATACGCATCTGCTATTGGATCCATCATGTATGCGATGATATGCACTCGACCAGACGTGTCATGCGCCTTAAGCATGACAAGCCGTTACCAGCAAAATCCTGGAAGCAGTCATTGGATGGCTGTTAAGAACATACTTAAGTACCTAAGGAGGACAAGAGACATGTTCTTATTTATAGATCTGTGATGAGGAACTCGTTGTAAAGGGTTACACGGATGCGAGTTTCCAAACCGATCTTGATGATTCTTGGTCGCAATTGGGATATATTTTCATTCTGAATGGAGGAGCAGTCTCTTGGAAAAGCTCCAAACAGGATGTGGTGACAAGAAACGTATACAAACACTTCAAAAGAATGGTCTTTTAAAAACAAATGAATATAATTCATTTGATGTATGTGAATCTTGTTTACAAGGAAAGATGACTAAGGCACCCTTTAGTGGAACTAATGAAAGGGCAAAAGATTTATTAGGAATCATACATTCGGATGTATGTGGTCCTTTTAAGCCAATGACTAGGAATGGTGAAAGATACTTCATTACCTTTACCGACGATTATAGTCGCTATGGGTATGTGTACTTATTAAGGCACAAAGATGAAGCTTTTGAAATGTTCAAAATCTTCAAGAATGAAGTAGAAAATCAACTTAACAAGTCAATTAAAGTTCTCCGTACCGATAGAGGAGGTGAATACCAGAGTGATGCTTTTCAAGATCATCTTAGGAGTTGTGGGATTGTCTCACAACTCACTCCACCTGGAACACCACAACATAATGGTGTGTCTGAGAGGAGGAATCGAACCTTATTGGATATGGTTCGATCTATGATGGCTAGAAGCACATTACCTCTATCATTTTAGGGTTTCGCTCTGCTCTCCGCGGCCCGTATTCTAAATATGGCCCCAACCAAAAAGGTGGAAAGGACACCTTTTGAGATATGGCATGGAAGGGTTCCATCTCTATCATACTTAAGGGTCTGGGGTTGTGAGACTTATGTTAAGACTCCCACCCCAAACAAGTTAGAAGTCAGATCCACCAAGTGCATCTTTGTTGGATATCCTAGAGATTCTATGGGATATTATTTCTATGACCCACTGGAACAAAAGGGTTTGTTGCAAGAAAGGGTGAGTTCTTAGAAGCAAAGTTTCTTATGGAAGGAACTAGCAGTAGAACAGTGGATCTTGAGGAGGATCAAGAACCACAACCCGATGCACATTTGGTTGAAACTAGCACTCAACATGAGGATGTTGAAGATGATCAAATGGTTGATCAATACACACAAAACGTTCGCAGAAGTGGTAGAACTAGTAATCCACCTGAAAGATACGGATTTTTCATGGATGGATGCTATGTGGTAGATTCAGATGAACCAACCACATATCATGATGCAGTGTCCAATTCGGATTGTGACAAATGGCTCGAGGCCATGAGCGTTGAGATGCAATCCATGCATGACAATCAAGTATGGGACTTGGTTGTTCCACCTCCTAACTCAAAAGTAGTTGGAAGCAAATGGGTTTTCAAGAAGAAAACCGATATGCATGGAATCTTGGATACTTATAAAGCTAGACTTGTAGCAAAGGGTTTCACTCAAACTCAAGGGGTTGATTATGATGAAACCTTCTCACCTGTTGCGATGCTAAAGTCTATAAGAATATTGTTTTCCATAGCTGCTCATTATGATTATGAGATTTGGCAAATGGATGTCAAAACCGCTTTCCTAAATGGATATCTTGAGGAAGATGTCTATATGGTTCAGCCTGAAGGTTTTGTCGATCCAAAAATCCTAATAAAGTATGCAAGTTAAAGAAATCAATCTATGGATTGAACAAGCATCGAGAAGCTGGAATCACCGTTTTGATGAGGAAGTAAAGAAATTTGGCTTCATCAAAAACGCTGATGAGGCTTGTGTGTATAAGAAGGCTAGTGGGAGCACGGTAACTTTCCTAGTATTGTATGTGATGACATACTACTATTTGGAAATGACATTCCAACCTTGGAAGGTGTAAAAACCTGGCTTGGAAGTTGTTTTTCCATTAAGGATCTTGGTGAAGCCGCCTATATTCTGGGAAAAATAGATCTATAGGGATAGATCAAGGCGGTTGATTGGTTTGAATCAAAGTGCGTACATTGATAAGATCTTGAAAAGGTTCAAGATGGAAAACTCTAAGAAAGGTACCGTACCTATTCAAAGAGGAACAATATTGAGTACGACTCAATATCCTAGCTCAAAGGATGAGCAAGATAAAATGAAGGCAATCCCATACGCATCTGCTATTGGATCCATCATGTATGCGATGATATGCACTCGACCAGACGTGTCATGCGCCTTAAGCATGACAAGCCGTTACCAGCAAAATCCTGGAAGCAGTCATTGGATGGCTGTTAAGAACATACTTAAGTACCTAAGGAGGACAAGAGACATGTTCTTAATTTATGGATCTGGTGATGAGGAACTCGTTGTAAAGGGTTACACGGATGCGAGTTTCCAAACCGATCGTGATGATTCTTGGTCGCAATCGGGATATATTTTCATTCTGAATGGAGGAGCAGTCTCTTGGAAAAGCTCCAAACAAGATGTGGTGGCTCTATCAACTACAGAATCAGAATACGTCGCCGCCTCATTGGCAGCTCAAGAAGCTGCATGGTTAAAGAAATTCATTGCCGATCTGGGGGTTGTCCCTTCCATTCAGGACCCCTAGAGATCTTTTGTGACAACGAGGGTGCGATTGCTCAAATCAAGGAACCTCGTGCTCATCAAAAGACTAGGCACATTGACGGAGATTCAACTACATACGAGATGAAGTTGAAAAAGGAAAGATATGTATTCGCAAAGTTCATACGGATCAAAACATTGCGGATCCTCTCACGAAGCTCCTTGAAAAGGCAAAGCATGAAGGTCATACTTGTGCCATGGGACTTCGATATTCTAGTGATTGGATTTGATATGTAAATTTTGTATTTGGATATGTGGAACTCTTTATTTGAATAAAATTACTTGGTTATAATGTTTCAATTAATGTTCCAATTTAGCATGTTTAATCCATGAGTAAAATATTCACTCTAAATGTCCGTAGTCGTTCAAACTTGTGGGAACAAGTATGAGGGTAAGACTATTATGAACTTGGATTGGTTGATATACATAAGGATAAATATAGAGCAATGGGTTGCTACCAAGGTTCATGGATTTTGTGGGATGCAAATATTGGACAGACCTGCATCTCAAATATTACTACATGGAATCTTTTGATTGATCATAAGTAAATTTGAGTAAAGGCGAATATCATTTGGTATCCTCAGACCTGAGATACATATTGGTTTTGATATTCACCAAGTGTTATACCTTGAGCTTATTCTTCACTTTCCTGAAATAGTGGACAGTGCATAAGGGTATGTTCAGGCATGACACGAGGTGTTTGTGAGAACGTATGTAATCAAGATGGAATTTGTTCCTCTTATTCGTTGAGAGTTAGATGTCTAAGGCCTCATTAAGTTAAATCAACAAGGAATGATCATTCTGTGTCCTTGGATTTAACATGACATCTGTGACAAAAGGATAGATGATTAATTCACCTAAAAACATTTCAAGTATGGTACTTGAAGAGGATGATGTTATTAAATGGCACTTAGTCATACGTATTAAGGGTAGCAAACCGTTGTTAGGCGGTATTTACTACTTACATCAATCTTCTATGAATCTTGTGCAAGTGGGAGATTATTGGATCTTATATGCCCAAACACATATAAGATTGATGTGGTTAGTGCGTCATGATCCAAGTCAGGTCATACCCAATAACAAGTTAGACAAACACCATCAAATATTGTTTAATGATAGGATCATGCAACAAATACAGACACCTAATTTAGAAAATTGGTTTTCTAAATATTGCTTTTGTGTTAGAACAAAATTATATGGATGATTTTGTTCAAGAGAGATTTATTTGTTTCATTATTTAAAATGGTTAGATAATGACTTATAAAAGAGTGTTGTGTTATAAAATTACAACTAGGTTTTAATTTTACAACATGAATTAATAAAAGGGTGCAACTAATACAAAATAAAAAGTGTGGGAAAACTTGTTTTGGTTTGAAGTTGCGGCCGCCCAAGGAATTGGGAGACCCCCCTTTTGTCTTGGTTCTTGTATGACTTAACTTATGCAACACACTACAATCAACTCTCCTAAGACTCTCTCTCACACACACTAGAAACTCTCTCAACTTGGCTGCTTGATTTCGAGCTTGGAGCAGAAATATTGGGGCTGAAGTTTCGAGTTCTAGTGAAGCAAAAGAAGAGGTTCTTTTGGGTGTAGCAACCTAACAAGCAAGGTGTTTGAAGGGCTTGGGGTATCACGGATTTGAGGCCTTCTCTTTTGAAGATTAGTCACTCAAAAGCATCATCATCTTCATCTATTTCGATCTTGTTTTGCTGCTGCAAGTTAGTTTATGGCAGCTTCTTTATGGCTGTCCATAATGCTAGTTTTATGTCTTCCTTGCTTGTCTATTCACATAAATGATCCTTGTGAAATGGGTTTGTTTTATACACTAATATGGTCACCTAAAGAACATATATTTCAGCTTTGAAAATCATTCAAAAACTAATATTATCCGCTGCGTTTTCTGAAAGTTTAAATGGTTAAACTACGTTTTATGTTCTTGCAAACCCTACAGCCTCTACATGGGCAATGGGGCTAAAGTTCAAGTTGAAGCCTGTGGCGACTACATCTTGAAACTTCCAAATGGTTTGGAAGTAATTTTGTACAATGTTTTGTATGCTCCTAGTTTGACTAGGAACATTATTTCCGTAGCCCTATTAAAACATTTTGGATATGCATTATCATTTATTGGAAATGAAATCCATGTTACTTTGAATGACATGTTTTCCTTTAAAGCTATTCCGATCAATGGTATCTATGAATTGGTTCGTGAAAATACATTGAATAATAGCTTATTGTACCAAACTAGTACCAAGAAACTCAAATTGGATTTGAGTGACAGTTACCTTTGGCATTGCCGTCTTGGTCATATAAACAAGAAAAGAATACAAACACTACAAAAGATTGGTCTTTTAAAAACAAGTGAATGTGATTCATTTAATGTATGTGAGTCTTGTTTACAAGGTAAAATGACCAGGCACCTTTTAGTGGCAAAGCCGAAAGGGCAAAGGATTTATTAGGTATCATACATTCGGATGTATGTGGTCCTTTTAAACCTATGACAAGGTACAATGAAAGATACTTCATTACCTTTACTGACGACTATAGTCGATATGGGTATGTGTACTTGTTAAGACACAAAGATGAAGCTTTGAAATGTTCAAGATCTTTCAAAATAAAGTACAAAATCAACTCAATAAGTCAATTAAAATTCTCCGCACTGATAGAGGAGGTGAATACCTGAATGATTCTTTTAGGGACCATCTTAGAAGTTTTGGGATTGTCTCACAACTATCTCCACCAGGAACACCACAACATAACGGCGTGTCCGAGCGGAGAAATCAAACTCTATTGTTATGGTTCGATCTATGATGGCTAGAAGCTCATTACCTTTGTCATTTTGGGGTTTTTCTCTACTCTCTGCGGCCCGTATTTTGAATATGGCCCCAACCAAGAAAGTGGAAAGGACACCTTATGAAATATGGCATGGAAGGGTTCCATCATTTTCATATTTGAGGGTGTGGGGGTGTGAGGCTTATGTGAAGACGCCTACCTCGAACAAGTTACAAAGCCGTTCCACTAAGTGTATCTTTATTGGATATCCAAGAGATTCTATGGGATATTATTTCTATGATCCAATACAACAAAAAGAGTTTGTTGCCAAAAAGAGTGAGTTCTTGGAAACCAAGTTCCTTATGGAAGGAACTGGTAGTAGAACTGTGGATCTTGAAGAGGATCAAGAACCGCAACCCGATACACGTTTGGTTGACACTAGCACTCAACATGAGGATGTTGAAAGTGATCAAATAGTTGATCAATACATAGAAAACATTTGCAAAACTGGTAGAACTAGTAATCCACCTGAAAGATATGGATTTTTCACTGATGGATGCTATGTGATAGATTCCAATGAACTAATCACATACCATGACGCGTTGTCCAATTTGGATTGTGACAAATGGCTTGAGGCCATGAACATTGAGATGCAATCCATGTATGACAATCAAGTATGGGACTTGGTTATACCACCTCTTAACTCCAAAGTAATCGGAAGTAAGTGGGTTTTCAAGAAGAAAACCGATATGCATGGAAACTTGGATACTGATAAAGCTAGACTTGTAGCAAAGGGTTTCACTCAAACTCAAGGGGTTGATATGATGAAACTTTCTCACCTGTTGCAATGCTAAAATTTATTAGGATATTGTTTGCCATAGCTGCTCATTATGATTATGAGATTTGGCAAATGGATGTCAAAACCGCTTTCCTAAATGGATATCTTGAGGAAGATGTCTATATGGCTCAGCCTGAAGATTTTGTCGATCCAAAACATCCTAACAAAGAATGCGAGTTAAAGAAATCAATCTATGGATTGAAACAAGCATCGAGAAGTTGGAATCACCGTTTTGATGAAGAAGTAATAAATTTGGATTCATCAAGAACGCTGATGAAGCTTGTGTATATAAGAAAGCTAGTGGGAGCATAATCACTTTCCTAGTAATGCATGTTGATGACATACTACTATTTGGAAATGACATTTCAACCTTGGAAGGTGTAAAAACCTGGCTTGGAAGTTGTTTTTCCATTAAGGATCTTGGTGAGGCTGCCTATATTTTGGGAATAAAGATCTATAGGGATAGATCAAGGCGGTTGATTGGTTTAAATCAAAGTGCATACATTGATAAGATCTTGAAAAGATTCAAGATGAAGAACTCCATAAAAGGTAAGGTACCTATTCAAAGAGGAACAATATTAAGCAGACTCAATGTCCAAGCTCAAAGGATGAGCAAGATAAAATGAAGGCAATCCCATACGCATCTGCTATTGGATCCATCATGTATGCAATGATATGCACTCGGCCGAACGTTTCATGCGCCTTAAGCATCACACGCCGATACCAGCAAAATCCTGGAAGCAATCATTGGATGGCTGTTAAGAACATACTTAAGGACCTAAGGAGGACTAAAGATATGTTTCTAATCTATGGATCTGGTGATGAGGAACTCGTTGTAAAAGGTTACACGGATGCAAGTTTCCAAACCGATCGTGATGATTCACGATCACAATCAGGATACATTTTCATTTTGAATGGAGGAGCTGTCTCTTGAAAGAGCTCTAAACAGGATGTGGTGGCTTTATCAACTACAGAATCTGAATATGTTGCCGCCTCATTGGCAGCTCAAAAGCTGCATGGTTGAAGAAATTCATTGCCGACCTAGGGGTTATCCCTTCCATTCAGGACCCGCTAGAGATCTTTTGTGATAACGAGGGTGCGATTGCTCAAATCAAGGAACCTTGTCCTCATCAAAAGACTAGGCACATTGAGCGGAGATTCAACTACATACGAGATGAAGTTGAGAAAGGAAAGATATGTATTTGTAAAGTTCACACAGATCAAAATATTGCGGATCCTCTTACGAAGCTCCTAGAAAAGGCAAAGCATGAAGGTCATACCTGTGCCATGGGACTTCGATATTCTAGTGATTGGATTTGATCTATAATTTCGTATTTGGATATTTGGAACTCCCTTACTACTTGAGTAAAATTATTTGGTCATAATATTTCAATGAATGTTCCAATTTAGCATGTTTAATCCATGGGTAAATTGTTTACTCTAAATGTCCGTAGTCATTCATACTCGTGGGAACAAGTATGAGGGTAAGATTATTATGAATTTGGATTGGTGGATATTCATAAGGAATGAATATAGAGCAATTAGTTGCTGCCAAAGTTCATAGATATTTATGGAATACAATATTGGACTGAGCCGCATCTCAAATTTTACTACATGGAATCTTCTAGATTGATTATAAGTAAATTTGAGTAAAGGCGAATATCATTTGGTGTCCTCAGACCTGAGATACATATTAGGTTTTGATATTCACCAAGTGTTATACCTTGAGCTAGTTCTTCACTGCGCTGAAATAATGAACAGTTCGTAAGGCTATGTTCAGGCGTGACACGAGGTGTTTTGTGAGAAACGTATGTAGTCAAGATGGAATTTGTTCCTCTTATTCGTTGAGAGCAAGATGTCTAGGGTCTGATTAAGTTAAATCAACAAGGAATGATCATTCTTTGTCCTTGGATTTAACATGACATCTGTAACAAAAGGATAAATGATTAATTCACTTAAATCATTTCAAGTTGGATACTTGAATGGGATGATGTTATTGAATGGCTATAAGTCATACGTGTTAAGGGTAGTAAAACGTTGTTAGGCGGTATTACTGCTTGCATCAATTTTCTATGAATCTTGTGCAAATAGGAGATTGTTGGATTCTATATGCCCAAGACACGTAGAATATTGATGCGGTTAGTACGTTATGATCCAAGTCGGGTTATCCCAATAACAAGCTTTGCAAACACAAACAATTATTTAATTGATGATATGATCATGCATTAAATAATCACACCAAATATAGAAACTAGTCTTTATAATAAATCAATGGCTAATGAACTAGAAATGGTATTAGAAATCATATCACCTTAACTTTGTAATCATTTGTGGGTTCCCTTTTATTAGTCCGAGAATTCTATAGTAATGTTATGGTTTTCTAAAATTAATGGTATGTAAGAAAGGAACCTGATCAACTCTCTTTTTAACATTAAGTTATGTTTTTAGAAATCGATGTCAAATATGTCACAAAAGATTCACCTACATTACTAGGGCTTTGATCTAAACGGTAAGCTTAGCCTGACAAGATCCTAGTCACTACAGAGCGGATAGACGGGAAATCGCGCCAACTCACCTTTATAACATTAACATAATTACATTAATAAATATCTCTAATCATTTGTGGTTTCCCTTTTATTTGCTGCTGAAAGGTAGTTTATGGCAACCTCTTTATGGCTGTCCATAATGTATGTTTTATGTTTACATAACTAGTCTTATTCACATATAACAGGTCCTTTGTTCTTGGGTTTGTTTGTAACTTTATAATATTAATTTGAAACCGAAATTTTCAGTTTATAAACTATGTTATAAAGTTTATTTCCGTTGCGTTTTCACAAAGTTTAAATGGTTAAACTATGTTTCATGTTCTAACAAACTCCAACAGTCGCAACCTATCTTTATCTATTTTATTTATAGTTATTATGTTTAACTTATCATTTTCTAAAACATAAAACTAATAGTCAATTATGAGGGTTGTTGAGTAGGCTTAGTGTGTCCATGGAATGATACTTGATTCTTCCCAATACTATATTACCATACGACAGGTACACTGGCCTTTTGTGTGTGTGGTTTAGTATTAGGAATAACCAATTAAAACTTAATATGTGCGAAGAATATTTATCAACATATATATACTATCCGCACGCATCAAGTTTTTGGTGCCATTGCTGTGGACACATGTTAGTTTGAAAGACGATCCAAATTTTTGACTATTTTGTTTTACTTTAAAAAAATTAAAAAATTTAAAAAATTAAAAAATGAAGAAGTTCATCCGCATAATGCTATCAAGGTTGAAAACAATGAGGGACTAAGCTTCAAAGTCAATGGTAATTGGTTAATGACAAATCGATGTTCCAACTAAGATTTTCTTGGAGGTGATTAGCCTCCACCTTATTATAAACTAAGTATGGGGAAGGGTCTAGCCAAGGACCCGTAATCAAAACATGGCTCTATGTTATTTTCTATCTGTTTTTTATTTTGTGATTATGACTTTAATTTTCTGCTTTAAATAAATTGGTGATGTTTTAGATTAATCCTAATGTATTCTTTTGAGCTCATTCAAGGCGGCTATGGAAAAAAAGATAGCACACATTTGACTCATAATTTTAGGGGAGTTTGCCTTTCTCTACTTAATATTTATTGTGAATCACATTGAGGATAATGTGAAGTTTAAGTATGGAGAAGGGTAATACATGCTTGATACTTTGCTTATAAATAGGTCCAAATTATAGTTAAATCTTTTGCAAAAAGTCACTCTAGTTGTGGCAACGACACCGGAAACATAAAGCAATTTATAAATATACATTATCGAGAAATAAATAAACAAATAAAGTAAACCCAAATAATCTTAAAAATATTTTTTGTGATATATTAAAAGCAAAAAGAGTTGGTGAAAATATTCAAACATGTAAAATGAAACACGTATACCCAATTCCCTCCAATGTGTGAGCTTATTTTTGAGCCTTAAACAAGCTTTGCATTTATACACTTTTGCTTTCATTATGGATATATTAAGGGTGCCTTGTAAGGCCCCATTCTCGGGACACTCACAGCTGGTCAATTATCGCACATAAAACGCATAATCACATTAACATTGAAAAAACATTGCAGCGGAAACATTAACACAAACATTTCATTATAAATGCTTTTGCAAAATAATACAACATTCATTACAAAACATCGTTTCTTCGCATTACAATTCAAAAACATTATACAAAAGAATGTCATCCAAAATGAGCCAAGTAGCCACCCCATGCCATCCTCAGCAACAATCACCTGCCAACTGGAAACACATAAAAGTCAGCATTGCTGAGTGAGTTCTAGTTTTAAAATAAAATATACTTTACTTTATTTCAAAACTATTCTATACACATGAACACATATCGTACATACACATAGATATATCATTACTATCTTCCTTTACTGTTAATCACTTTCTTTATTTACTTCTTTCCAGATCAGTGTCATCAGCTATACCCCAAACGTAGGCACAAAGCGGGTACTAGGCCAGAGATCATAAATGACTTCCATAACGCACATAGCCTGGCACCAGCACTGGGGCAAGCGATAAAGATCCCAATTGTATACTACACCCAAAACATATGCACAAAGTGGGTACTGGGCCGAAGATCATAAATGACTTGCATAACGCAAATAGCCTGGCACCAGCACCGGGGTGAATATGCATTATAATCCTTGTACTATACAACTGGTCAGTCACAAAGACTAGACCCCTGTGTGTATCATTATGGGTTAGCTAAACCACACACAGTTGAGCTTATGATATTTTAGAGTCGTGCACCTCCATACATTTTGCTTGCAAGCCTTCTTTACTTTCACTTTCACCAATGCATGCGTTCTATAATTATGTTCCTCTTTTCATTATTTTCCACTTTACATTACATAATACTTTTTCCTTTCTTTCACAACTATATCACGTAAAGCCATGGAAGATAAACATACATGACATGGAACATAAACATAACCATATAAAACATCACTATACAAGGCATCATCATACATGACATAACTATCATCATACATGCCATAACATAGCCTATACATCATCAAAAGTCAACTTACTTCACCCCCGGGAACATCCCAAGTCAAAGCCTACATTTCATTTTTTCCCTAAAAATCAGAAAAATAATCTAAGTCTTAGGTGCATGGGCACTATTTAGGTGCATGGCCTTCTGGGCGCATGGGGAACACTAGGCACATGGGGAACTTTCAGGTGCATGGGCACTATTGGGGCGCATGAGCATCACTTAGCATCACTTATGTTGTGTGTGAATTTGAACTTTTTTGGGTATGCATTTCAAAACCTTATAAGTGTTTCTTACGTAGAAAGGATTTTGGCAATTAGGAAAACCCGACGTTTGAGCCTCTATCATTTTCCAATATTCTTACCTAAACATTATCCCTAGTTAGCCTCATTGAGCTTAAATGTTTTCATTTTCCATCACCCAAACCACTAAGTCACTTAACCAAAAAGCCTTCAACAAAACCCTTTTTCATTAAAAACATGTTTTGTCTTGTTTCAAAAAAAAGGAAAAGAATGAAAGAAAGAAAAAAAGGAAGAAGAAAAATAGTTTCATCATTTTGTTGTATTTCAAGATATGTGTTCGAGAAAGGAAAAATGATATGAAATATTCCTAACTTATGGGGAACTAGTTTCATGTGATGCTTTCTCATGAACGGTACGCCTAGGGGGTTAGCATCACCCATTTGAATCAACTCAAGAAAAGGAATGGAACATACCTTAGAATCTAAGATTGCACGTAAACATGCACAAGGTAGAGCTTGCCTCTCGCAATATTCTTGCTCAGGGTCCGAAAAAGTAGAAAAATCTGGTGAACCTTTCAAAGGGTGTGCGGCATGCAACTGAAAAATTAAAAATAAAATATAAAACCAAAGAAGAAAAAGCAAAAAAACTAAAAATTATAACTGACTCAAGACTAAAAGAAATAAACTTAAAAACAAATCGAAAAAACTTTTAACCAAAAATTAACCTAACCAAATCTAGAAAACTATAAACAGTGTCCCCAGAAACAACGCTAAAAATTTGATGCTCTCAATGTGGGTAATGTTGCCTCATCTCCACTTCAGTCTCCCACGTACAAGAGGAACTACTTTATTCCTTAACCTCTTCTCGTTACGATAAATGATCGCCACGGTTGTTCCATATAATTGAGCCGTTCATCCACCTTGATATCTCTTAATGGTACAATCATATCTTTGTCAGCCAAACACTTTCGCAAGTGAGATACATGGAATTTCGGGTGAATTCCACTTAACTCATCTGTTAGCTCCAATCTATAGGTCACCTCCCCTACTCGAGCCATGATTCGGAAAGGTCCTATGTACCTTGGGCTCAACTTGCCCTGCTTTCTGAACCGAATGATACCTTTCAAAGGTGAGACATTCAACATAACTTTATCTCCCACCTGGAACTCAATCGGTCTACATCTCTTATCGGCATACGACTTCTGCCTATCTTTGGTTGCCTTCATGAAGGCTTTGATCTTTTCGAGCTTCTTAGTCATAGCCTCAATCACCTCAATACTCCCTAACTCTTTCTGACCAATATCACCCTAACACACGGGCGTTCTATATCTCCTACCGTATAGCATCTCATAAGGGGGCCTATCAATGGTGACATGATAACTATTGTTATATGAGAACTCAGCTAACGGTAAGTGGTCATCCTAACTTCCTCCAAAATCAATAACGCATGCCCGAAGCATATCTTCTAGCGTCTAAATGGTACCTTCTAACTGACCATTTGTCTGGGGATGATAAGCCGTGTTGATATGTAACCTCCTCCCTATAGCTTCGTGAAATTTCTTTCAAAATTAGATGTAAACCGGGTGTCATGATCAGACACAATAGACCCCGACACACCATTCCAAGTCATAGCCTCCTTGATGAATAGATCCGCCAACCTCTCAGATGAATATGTCTCGTGGATCGGTAGGAAGTGAGCACTCTTCATCAGACGATCAACTATCACCCATACAACATCATACCCTCACACGGTACGCGGTAGCTTCGTAATAAAGTCCAAGGTGATGTGCTCCCACTTCCACTCCAGTATATCCAATGGTTGGATCTTTCCATATGGCTTCTGGTGCTCGGCTTTCACTTGTTAACAAGTAAGGCACTTACTCACATACTCTGCCACATCGCGTTTCATACCCAACCACTAATAATCTTTCTTCATATCTTGATACATTTTCATGGCACCGGGATGGATAGAGTATCGAGTCTGATGAGCTTCATCCATAATCTTTCCACATAGATCCCCAAAACGAGGAATCCACATTCGTCCGAATCAGGTTCTAACACCGAGTGTGTTTTCACCTAAATCCGCGACCAGACCTTTCATTCTTTCAGATTTAAGATGATCTTCTTTCAACGCCTCATGTTAAAACTCTTTAAATTGCTTCAACACATCAGAGGTCATGACCAACTGATAATCCTTCACCCAGATCAGCTCTGGCCTCTCCTTTCGGCTAAGGGCATCCGCCACCATGTTGGCTTTGCCCGGATGGTAATGGATCTTGCAATCATAATCTTTTATGTGCTCCAAACATAAGCTATACCTCATGTTCAAGTATTTCTTCTCGATGAAGTACTTCAAGCTCTTGTGGTCAGTGAATATGGTGCACTTCATCCCGTAGAGGTAGTGCCTCCAAATTTTTACGGCAAAGACCACACCTGCTAGCTCCAAGTCATGAGTAGGATAATTGACCACATGAACTTCCAACATTTAGGATGCATAGGCTATAACCTTTCCACTTTGCATCAATACACATCTTAAACCCGAGTAGGAAGCATCTGAATAGACCACCAAATCGTTGCTCCCTTCGGGTAATGACAAAACTGGAGCTTGAGCCAACCTCGCCTTTAACTCCTTATAAGCTTCTCCTGATCTTGACCCCATATAAACTTCACATCTTTCCGGGTCAGCTTGGTTAGTGGAGAAGCGATCTTAGAGAATTCTTGAATAAATCTCCTATAATAGCCCGCCAAACCCAAGAAACTACGGATTTCGGATGGCATCTTTGGAGACTTCCATTGCATCACCGCCTCCACATTTGTCGGGTCCACCATAATCCCCTCGGGATTCGCTACATGACCCAAAAATTGAACTTCACGCAACCAGAATGCGCACTTGGAGAATTTAGCATACAACTCTCCTTTCTTAATGTCTCCAACACATCCAAATGTGATCGGCATGCTCCCCCTTGCTCTTCGAATAAATCAGGATATCATCAATGAACACAATTACTAGTTTATCCAACATCGGACGACACACTCGAGACATCAAGTCCATAAAAGCAGCTGACATATTGGTTAAACCAAATGACATAACGAGAAACTCTAGTGTCCATAACGCGTGTGAAAAGCTGTTTTAGGAATATCCTGCTCCTTCACCTTCAACTGATGGTAACCAGATCGAAGGTCTATCCTCTTTAACCAACTGGCACCCTGGAGCTGATCAAATAGATCATCAATTCTCAGTAAGGGGTACAGATTATTCACTATCATCTTATTCAACTCACGGTAGCTTATACACATTCTCATACTACCATCTTTCTTCTTCACAAATAAGAGCGGAGCACCCCAAGGAGAGATACTTGATCTAATGAACCCGTTATCAAGCAACTCCTGTAGTTGCTCCATCAACTCCTTCATCTCAGTTAGAGCCAATCGATACGGTGCCTTAGCAACAGGTTGGACACCCGGTATCAGGTCAATCTCGAACTCGATCTCACGGTCAGGTGGCAATCCTGGTAAGTCTTCGGGAAACACATCTAGAAAGTCACATACCACTGGTACATCAGACAGTTGTGGTGTTGGCATATCCATGTCCTTTACGTAGGCCAAGTAGGCACTACATCCATGCCTCATGCACTTTCCCGCCACTGCCACCACCATCGAAATCACTTTCGGAATCGTAGTGAACCATCTTCTTGCGACACCATCAAACTCCCGTCAGGCGCTGTCAATCGAATCATCTTCTTGTGACACATAATGTTCTTCTCGTAGTTCGCCAACCAATCCATTCCTAGGACGACATCGAACCCGCCTAAGGTCATCACGAATGGTCTAACAGGAAACTTGTGACCTTCTAATTCTACGTCATAACCTTCTATCATCTCAGAAATATAGGTAGACTTACCTATGGCAGTTTCTACATCAAAGGGCTTATCTATACTCCTACTGCTAACAGGCAATTAAGCATAGAAAGAAGCATAAATAAAACTGTAACTAGCACTAGAATCAAATAACATAGAAGCTAGAGTTTGGTTTACTAGAAACGTACCTGACACAACATCGGGGTCCATCCTAGCCTCCTCCTGCGTCATCATGAACGCTCTGGTGCTTGCCCTCTGCCGTTTAGTCCCGATCGTCTTCTTCCTTGCACCGGAACTTTCAGCCCTCGGCTTCTTGCAGTACCTGCTTATACAGCCCTCCTCGCCACAAGTATAGCACCTCCTTACTCCGTAGTTCTTCGACACATGTAAGGTCTTCCCACAACAGAAACAAACATTGGATCCCACTCTACATTCTCCAGTATGCTTTCATCCACACTTAACACACCTCCTCGACCCAACACCGGATATGACCACACGTTGGTCATCCACTCGTGCACCTTTGTTGCTTGGAGCTGCCCCGCCACATCCAAACCACTTCCTATTCCAATTTCGGTCACCACCACCCTTCTTGTTCACCTTATTCACCACCACTTCACGCTCATCATACAATCTTACCGCCAAATCAACCGCCAACCTAAACATACTCGGCCGGGTGGCGATTAGGTGCATGCGAATGTCTGCCGACAAGCCTTGGATATACCTCTTAATCTTTCATGATAGAGGCGTCACTTGATTCGGCACCAGCTGTGCCATCTCATTAAACTTGGTGGTACACTGCTAATGGGTCATTGTTCCCGCCTCTAACTGCAGGAACTCCCTTTTAACTTTGTCCATCTCTCAGTGAGGACAAAACTCCTCAATCACCAGCTTCTTCAACTCTGGCCACCTCATTCTTCCAATCGCCTTACTACCCTCGGCTTGGACAATATTGTCCCACCAACACATAAATGAGTCCACAAATGAGTGGGCAGCAAACTTCACCTTCTGGTCCTCTCAGCACTCACTGATATCAAGTATAGTCTCCATCTCTCTCACCCAGTGTTACAAAGCATAAAAAAAGATACAAGGGACCAGAGATACTTTATCCTACATCCTACAACCAGCCATAATTTGAAGACCAGCTGGATATATGATCTAGACAACAACAAAATCAATGTAAAGTCAGAAGATAGATTGCCTTTTGACTAGTGACTATGGCATACCATAGCTCACATCCTAATATATTACAAAAAGGATAAAAGTACATAAAATAGAAAGAAATAGATTCAAGATCTCAATGTACAGTTTACCAAAAGCATGGACATTTCACCAACTTGTGAAAGTTGGTGAGTCAAACAGAGTTGCAGTGGAAATGTGGTCCGGTTTTATGGTAAAAGGTACACCAGATAAAGCATGTGATTGGGTCATGAGATTGATATTCTCACTAGGATCGAATATGATGATTGAGTTAATGATTGTATGGAGGAATCAAACAATCAAGAAACATTCAATGCAAGAAATACTCATAAATACTTTTTGTATTAATGAAGGTGATTGATTACAATAATTGCCAGGGTTTGAGCATTAAACAGTAATAATACACCTTGAGAATGTAAGACACAAGATATTATAATTGTCTATCAAGAGTCACCTCACATACAAGGTTTTATATTCTATTTAGAGGGTGACAATATGCCTTTTTACAAAATGACTAAACTACCCCTGACATATACACCAGAACTAGTCTAAGTCTTCATTAGCATTTCTTTTGTTCATTCGTATTGACAAATGCGGATGAGTTGAACTTGATCAACATTTCTTCTTTTGTCTTCCGCATCAGTAGTTGGTCATCCGTATTGACTAATGCGGATGAACAAATACTTGTGCGTATTTGTTGTCTGGCCATCCGCATTTGCAAATGCGAATGTGCAAAACTTGTCCGCATGTCTTTTAGGCTCTCCGCATTTGTTAATGTGGAAGAACAAACATTTGTCAGCATTTGTTCTATGTCTTCCGCATATACAAATGTGCTTAGCCAACACTTAGTCTTCTCTGTAGATTCTTTATCCACATCAGTACTTGGACTTGCGGGATTACTAGCAGAACAACCATCAACTCACCAATTGAATTGGCATGTATGATCCTTACAGGGTCCAACATCTTTGTAGATGCTTAGACAATTCTTTTAAGGTGAGAACGACACTTGGAGCTGGATGGTTCAAGTTGTGTTGTAGTGGTACACAACTGATCATCCTTTTTCTTGATGATGTGATGATTTGAACATGAAACAGAACTCTTAGTACTAGAATTCAAGTTGATGTCTTCAGTCTTAACCACTGCAAACCCTACAGAGATAAAGACTTATTTCTACTTAGAGTCAAAATGGCCTTGATCTCTTGAGCTTTCTTTGCTTTTCTCTTGTTCTTTTTGATCAAGTTCTTTCTCATGGACTTGGTCATCAAAGACTTCATACTCTCCTCAGAAGGATATTATCCCTTCTTAGAATCCTCTTCTTCATTCTTCTCAGAGGCATTCTCCACTACCACTTGTTTATCCTCTTCAGTCAAGGGGTCTATGAATGGAAGCTCATCTTCACAAATTCCACACCTAGGAGATCTTACAAACAAGAATGTGTGTGGAGGAGCTATCTCACTAGATCTAGTCCCTTCTTATTCTGATAACAAACTTTTACATGCAAGGATGAGGATATAATGTTCTTAAAGGCCCCTTCTTCAAAAACACATTTTTTTGCCATGGCTTTGCTTATCATAAGCTCCGCCTGGTATTTAGTCAAATTGGTTATAAGATATTTAATCCGAGTCGTGTAATTTGCGTGCTCATGTTTAAGAACTAAAATGGTTTTTTCTAAGTCCTCCATTTTTAACTTATAGTTATTTTTAGCCCTTTTAAAATCAGATTTTAAGATATTTAAGGACTCAAGATCAGATCTTATCTCTAAGTTGTAGGACCTGTATCTATTAACTTTGGCAATACATTCAGGTGTACAAAGATGTTCCAATACATTTGCTTCATCATGGCTAGCCATCAGTGCTTGGTTTGGAGATGCATCTTCTACCTAAAAACACTAGTCAAAGCCTCCTTCTTCAATAGCAACTGTAGCTTACTGCTTTGGCTTCTCATTCTGGGTGACTTTCTCAGTGTAGTTTGGTCTGGTTTGTGCTTGGCCACCATTTGTCCTTGGTTCCTTACACTCCCTTTCAAAGTGGCCCATTTGGTTATAGTTGTAACACTTGACTTTGGTTTTATCCAGCACAAACTTTCCATTGGTTGTATTGCTAGGAAACTTCCTTCATGTCCTCTTGTAGAACTTCTTGGCTCTGTGAGTAAGAAGAGCCATCTGCTGGACTATTTCTATGTACTCCAGATCATCTGGATGGATACAGTCGAAATCTTCAAGGGTGAATAGAAAGTTTCTTGAGCTTTCATTAGAAGACACCAAGGCATGTGAAGAATTTGTCTCTTGGAATGGGCTTCCTTGAGTGTAGCTTTCTCTTGGTGTCTCTGGAATGGTGATGAAAGGACCTTTTCGTGAGTTTCCAGGATAGTATATAAGATGATGTTGAGGTTCTATACTATCCCTTTCAGTCACATGCAGGGTTGAACTCATTTGATTGCTGGAGTTACAAGATGAAACTTGTATGTTCATCTTCATCTGGTATCCACTAAGAATACCATACAACTCAGTCAAAGTGAGAGTCTTAAGGTTCTCAGTCATCTTGATAACAACATAATAATGTGTCCATTTCTTAGGAAGAGAGGACATGAACTTCCTTACAATGTCCCTATTGTCAAAAGTCACTCCAAAACCACTAAGTGTCCATAATCTCAACATACCTGAAGTATTGTTGAGTCATAGTTTCACCTGTTTTAAAGGTGAAGTTTTCAAACTGTTGTTTTAGGAGATCCTTCTTGTTCTCCTTGGCTTTAGTAGAACCCTCATACATTAGTTTCAATGCATCCCGCAACTGCTTAGCTATTTTGCATTTCTTGAAACCTCTGTATATAGAGTTTGGAAGAGCAGTCTAAAGGGCTATTATGGCTTTCTGATCAATTTACACTATCTTTCTATCTTCATCAGAGTAGTCAGCCACAACCTTTGGAATCATACCACCTCCAGCAGCAGCTGAAAAGGTGCTTGTATGTAAGGTCTTGAGTCAATAGATTCCCACATCCTAAAGTCTTGAGACTTGATGAAACCTTCCATTCTTTGGCACCAAGTGGGGACTTTGTCATGGTTCTAGTTTCCATATCAACTTTAGTGATAGCTGCCATTTGAGATGTTAAGTATTTTGTATGTGTAAGGGATCTTAAGATAGTGAGATCTTACTATCAAGAGCCTGGAATGCTCTAATACCAATTATAGGACCATTTGAGGGGTTTAGTCACTTACAACACAATAGACAGTGAGGATAGTCGATTTAGAACACTTAATAAATCAAATGGGGAACTAAAACCAGTTACAATGATACTAAGAAACACATGTAATCAAGATATAGAACAAGAACAAATAACACAAGTGTTTGGTTTTCAAGAATGTTGTATATTGCTCTCTAATTCCTTACAAGTGTTACAAACCATAAAGAAAGATACAAGCGACCAAAGATACTTTATACTACATCGTGCAGCCGACCATACTTTGAAGGCCAGCTGGATACATGATCTAGACAACAACAAAATCAATGTAGAGTCAAAAGGTAGATAGCCTTTTGAATAGTGACTATGAATGCCATAGCTCACATCCTAATATATTACAAAAAGGATAAAAGTACATAAAGTAGAAAGAAATAGACTCAGGACCTCAATGTACAGTTTACCATAAGCATGGACATTTCACCAACTTATGATAGTTGGTGAGTCAACCAGAGTTACAGCGGAAAGGTAGTCCAGCTTTATGATAAATGGTACACCAGATAAATCATGTAATCAAAAGTCTTCGAAAGAAATCTATGTTCATATATTGGCTTCGGAAGACTTTATCTCTAAAGCTTCAAAAGGCTTGTTTTTTGGCTTCAAAAGATATTGGTCTTGGCTTTGGAAGATTCCATGCTTAGAATATTTTCTAATGTAGAATGTGAAACATTCGATGCATTCTACTTCACTTTGTGCATGCATGAAAGACAGATTGTTTGGATGTTTTGGGTTGCATCAGCCTTATATGAAACCTTACAAACTTTAACCTTGAAAATGCGGCTTTACTTTTAGAGTTCTTCTTTCAGTTGCACCAACAATTATTCTAAGTGTTGTTTTGGTTACACCAGTCTTACTAGATCCAACAAACTCCCCTAGGCTGATGTTCTTCTGGAGGTGGTGCTAAGAAGATTGTACAAGTCATTTGTAGATAACATGTCTAGTATGTTACTCTGGATGACATATACCTTTTGCTATGGCCCTCAGTAGAGAGTTTGTTGATGGGAGTTATATTCATACTCCCACCTAAGTATGGGTTCCAAGGCTAGGCCTTCAACCATATGCAGGAAAGTTTTCCTTTTGGTGGTTGACCCTTCCTTCTCTTCCCTTCCTCTTAGCTTCAACTCCTCTTCAATCTTAGCCATTGCAGTGAGCTCTACAAGATGAAGGCTGCTTGAATGATTTTTGATGTGAGTTGCTATTTGAGAGTTAGAGGGATTAGAGAATGGTTTCTTTGCTAACTCAGCAGTATCAAACCTACTTAAGTGTAGCAGAGATGATGAATTGAGTTGGTAAAGTCATCAGCCTACTTAAGTTGCGAGAAGAATCTTTAAACCTCCACTAGACAATCTTTTGCCTAGGAACAAGGAGTTGTGATGGCATTTTGTCCTCCTCTTGGTGTCCAATAGAGTCACCAACATTCTTCTCAACTTCTTCTCTTCTTCATTGAGTGAATCAGAGTTGGTCGCAAGAAGCTAAAATACCTGGTTTAAAGTTTCCCTAGGCAAATCAAGGATTCTTCTCTTGTGAGAGAACAAGAAGAGCCATCAATGAATGTTAATTTGATAGACTCCTCCTCACAAGAGATTTCACTCAAAGTTATGCAGTTGATGAGCTTCTTCTTGATTTCCTTAACATCCTTCAAGGTTAGAGGTTTAGTTGGTTTAGAAGATGGCTTGGGTGATGGATGGGTGGTTGATTGTTGGGTTTTGGTAGATTTTTAGGTTTGAGGATGGGTGGTGTGGAGGTTGTTGTGAGATAGTGGGTGAGGATGAGTGTAAGGTTAGTGGTGTAGGTTCAGAGGTGAATGACTTAGTGGTTGGTTTAGTTTTGATAGGGAGAGGAATTGGTAAGGGTTCAGGTTAATGTTGTGGTTTGATAACAAGTGTGGTTGGTTTCCTCTGAACACTTGGTGTTTGAAACACCTCCTTCCTTCGTCTTGAGTGAATGTCAGCCTTGTTGTCATTGACATGTCGCTGCAGGGTCTTCTCAGTCATTGGACCAACCTGCTTGCCAGAGAACCCATAGGCCTTGAGATATGCCTTCATTCAGGCTTTATCTCCTACCTTCTTGGCAGCCACAAGCATGGCCTCCTCCTCCTTCTTCTTCTTCTCTTTCACTTAAAGCCTTCTTCCTCTCTTTTGCGATCTGATATTGTTCTTTATGGAAAAGCCATAAGATCATGTCATTATCATGAGGACTCTGCTCCTCCTGAGAGTAGCCTTTTGAGCACAAGAAATCTATCCTTTCAGTCCTCAAACGTTGCTCTTCCTCTTCTTTCTTTCTTCTCTTCTCCTCCTCTAAGGCCAGCCTTGCTGCTTCCACTTGTTCTTTGTGTAGTAAGGTTGCCTTTTCTAATTCCAACAATTCCTTAAGTAGTAGGAGGAGCACTTCTTCACTTGGTACTCCTAAGTTGAAAGGTCTATCAATAACCTCCACTCTCTTTTTCTTGGTGATGGCCTCTTGGGCTGCCACAACTACTTGCAGCAAGTAGTTTCCCAATGGTGAGTCCACCTTCCTTTTGAGTTTTTCCATCTTTTCTTCCTCTAATAGCTCTTCTACAATGATCTTTCTTATACCTTTGATGTTTCTTGAAGCTTGATCTTTTGGAGATTCTGGTTTAGAGGATTCAAGTTGGGGAGTGGGGAGTTAAGCTTATGGTGATGAAGGTGTTTAAGAGAGAGGAGTGTTAAGAAAGTCTTCACTATTTATCTCAAAGGCTAGTTCAAGAATGGCCTCTGTGATAACAAGATAATCAAACAATGAAGATAACCCAATGATTCCTTCCGCAACTTGATATCTACTCGGAAGATTTGATCATTGCTTTGGAAGATGGTGGGATTGCACTACCTGTCCCAACTGATTTAGTTGCTGGGCCATCAGTCCCTAAATCCTCTTCGAAATTAATCACAGGTTCAATATGAACCTTAGGTATACCAACTCCTTCCTCGATGTTAGGAATTAACATTTGAGGCTCTTCAGATCCAAAGTATGCCATATCAACATCTGGTAAGGGTTGTTCAAGTGAGGAGATTATTAGAAATTTGGCTAAGAACCTGTTGATATCAATAAACATCCTTGGGTCCACTTGAAATATGATTTGAAGTGACTTAGGGAAGATGGTTGAATATTGTTGTTGAGTGGGGTATATTGAAGATAAGGTAGAGATTGCCAAAATTGGTTCCTCTTGAGCTTGACTTTGTATATCATCCCCCTTTTTGGTTGCATCATCTTGAGAAGTAGATGAGCTAAAGGAAGAACTTAAAAAGACTTGAACATGTACATGCCTTACAGACTTCTTAATCTGTGTCTCAACTAGTTTGGCCTTAAGCTTGTCAATTCAAGTTGTTGAGTGATAGACCTATCCTCTAAAGTCTTAACCTTTGATTCAAGGTTTGAGACTTTATAATTAGGTCTCATATGGTGAGTTTCAGACTTCCCTAATCTTCTTTAGAAAAATCATAGGGAGATGAGATAACATACCTAGTATGTTCATCCTCACCCCCAAATGTGGTTTCTTGGCACCCTGGGTTCCTTTGCAAGGTGATGTTTCTTTTAGAGTCATCAACAGGCAAAGTTGTCATAGACTCAGTCTTAGAAATATTACCATAGTCTGGAGAGCTCAATGAGACACTTTTAGTAGTGGCAGTTGAATCTACATGAGTCCCATCCACATTATTTGGACTTACCTCAGTTTGAATTTTCTAATGGGTGCTAGAAGTCAGAGGTTCCTTGGGGCTCAGTTGATCTAAAGATTAGTGTAGTAGATCAACATCATGGCCCTAAAGGAACATGAGATCTTCATAAGAACCGGTTAATAGGTCAGTGAAGGATATGGAAGTTATACCTAATAAATTAGGACCTTAATCAATATCTAGTGGCATTGAGCTTGTGATATGGCTGTCCCATTTTGGCTGCACAAGGGAGTATAGTGACTCACCTTGAGGTCTGAAGGCTTGGGTTTCATACTCATTAGGTTGAGACTGAGGAGACTCAATACTGATAATAAGGTCAATAGTGAAGGAAGGTTGGACCTCATGCTGAGTGGGAGCCCATCTTTACACTATAGTGTCACACCTTGATCGACGGTGAAATCATCGAGGCAGATGAATGTGAAAAGACTATTCATAGCTCATGAAATTAAATACGTTGAAATAATATTAAATGTAATTTTTCATTGAATAATACTAGACAATTAAGTCATTACAATACAACAAAGATTTAAACAACAACATAAAATATTTAATTAAACTAAGTCCAAGTCTTATATGGGCAAAAAGAAGTCCTCAAGTAGCAAACCTGAAACATGTTAAAAATAAAGGATCAAAATATAATGCTGGTGAGTTCCCATGAATTTGTACATACGTATGAAAACATGTTTAAGAGGCAATTCAAGTTATAGGTTAAAAATATTGCAAGAATATAGATAGCATAATGATACAATCAAACCTTGACAAAGATATCCATTACAAGTTATAACGATTAGCTAAGTGTACTTGGTTCCCATGATGAACAAGTCATACGTCATCAGGAGCCGGCAATAACCTCGGCTTTAGCACCCAAATAGGCTTGTTAGGCCCATAAATATAGGATGTTGCTAGGCTAGCAATAGTTAATGATTGTTTTACAAGATGACTATCATATAAGGCTCACAAATATCTCAACAAGTTTATAAATGAATGGCTCATGCATTATAAGTACCAAGATGTTTTACAAGTGTATGTTTAAAAGATTAACATGTTTCACCCTAAAAGGTGTGAAATAAGGTAATAGGGGCATGAAAACTTCACATGGAAAATTCACACATAAATAAACAACTTTTAAGAGGCAATTCATGTCATTGTTTAAGATATAATGCAAGAATATAGATAGCATAATGATACAATCAAACCTTGACAAAGATGGCCACAATAAGTTATAATGATTAGCTATGTGTTTTTGGCTCCATGATGAATAAGAATACGTCATAAAAAGCCGAAAATAACCTCGGCTTTAGCACCAAATAGTCTTGTCAAGCCCATAGATCTATGACGTTGCTAGGCTAGCAATAGTTAATGATTGTTTTTACAAGATGACTATCATATAAGGCTCATAAGTATCTCAAATAACCATGACAAAGTTTATAAACGAATTGCTCGTGCATTACCAGTTTCAAGATGTTTTACAAGTGTATGTTTATAAGATTAACATGTTTCACCCAAAAGGTGTGCAATAAAGTAAAAAAGGGCAGGGAAAACTCACATTGTATAATGATGGTTGTAGAGTATATAAGAAAGCTTGGATGTTCAAGAGTCAAATGTGATGTCCTATAGGATAAAAAGAAACAATAGCTTGAGCTTGAAATTTATTATAAGAAGTTAGGACATTTAGAGAATGCCAAAAAGCGAAAAGTAGATTAAAAAGGATTATTGCATCAATTTTAGATTCTGGAAAGAATGCTTGGTATGTGTTTGAACAGGTTTTAAAAATAACAAACAGTTTCATAAAATTATAAAAATTTATATTTAACTATTTCCACGTCTCCCAATCAACTTTCATTGGAAACATTTTTATGAATAGATCTATAATTAGGTCAAAACACCAGCACAAGACAGAAGGTGCTGAAAAGCGCACTTATCTTGTGAAGGTTATTGTTGAGTCGTCCGATTGAGTTTGAAGATGTATAAACTATCGTTAAAAGTAATTCGATGAAATTTATATTGGAGTCCGATTTTTCTCAATTTCAGTTGGTTATCACCAAGTTATGGTTAGTTGAGGTAAGACTATATTCTGCCAAATATATTGTAAGGCACTTATGTGCACTTTTAAAATTGCTCAAGCATGAAACAGGCTAGAAAAAAATTATTATGTTGATATATGGTATATTTACTTCATTTGAGTTATAATAAAATATTCCAAGACTTTGGCATAACCATCATTTAGAGAAATAATCTTGTGGAGTAACCGAATGCGGCGTCATAGCCATCCATATGCAAATGAGATTCTTTGTTTACGTTAGTGTGTTCTTAGCTTGATTTAGAAATGTTAGTGATTGTTATAAGGTTAGTGAAAGTTAGAAGTTTAATGATCAAATGATAATGATTAAAATTAAAAGATATTTAGTAGAACAAAGAATAAAAGTAAAAACATAAAGTCATGAGAACAATCGGATGTTAGGATGATTGAAACAATATAGAAATGTATAATATAAAAGTAATATAAAATTACCTTAGTCTTAGAAACTTCTTGAAATTAATTGTAAATGAAAATTCTTGAATTTTATCAAAACCAAAGAATGAAAGAAAGATTTGTTAGTGTGATTTTTAAAGAATGAGCAAATAAAAAGTGAGGTCTAAACCTTGCTTGTATAGTTGAGGTTAGGAGGAAGTTATGAATGATGTTAATGGTGAGTTACAAGTCTTTCAAAAGGGGGTTATGATTGAAATTTGAAATGAATATAAAATTAAATAATGTAAATAAGTTAGAAATTACAATTTAAACTCTAAATTTATTAAGATTCTAATTTTAATTTAACTCCTTTTTATTAAATCTTTATAAACTTTATAAATCTTACAAGAGCTTGTAATTTGATTATTTATTTTAGTTGAATATTTTAAAATCTTATAGATATTAATAACCTTTTATCATTTAAAAATTAATTTTATAAATTATAAAATTAATTTAAATTTATCTAGTGAGACATTATTGTTTTTGAAATATTAAGATAAATCAAATAAGTAGATACAATTTGATTTTCAACTTGACCTAAACACATTTAGGTTTAGATTTTCCAAAATGGGCAAATGTTACATCTATCCTTTTTGGATTGAACATGGGGAACTTGTTTGAATCTGAGTAGATTGAACAAGGGTTTGTTTGGAGCGTCACTGATATGTAAACTTGATTGGATGGGGAGGAAGGAGTGGCATTGAAGTGGTTGTATCTGGTGTTGGTTCATCATTTGTGGGGCTTACACATAAGCCATTGGCTCAATCCTACCTGGAAGAAGTGTAATATGTCTTCAAGTGAAGTTGGTGGACACCTCTTTAGAACGTTGAAGATGCCTCGTCTCATGTGGGGAATAAGAAGAGTGTCTTCACAAAGAAGCTTATTTTGGTTCAGCTCATAATTAATGATGTGCTAAATAAACTTGATATACATGTAGAATGTTTCCATTTGATGGTTTCCTCTGAGGTTGTTCAGCACAAATTTGGAGTAGTTAAAATGGAGGCCCTTTACCAACCCATGAACTAGGCATCCTAAATCATAGGGAACTTGATCCCACCCCCTAATTTTTTTGATAGACAATGAAAAACTATATGATTCAGATTCTTCTAGTTGTAGGAGAAGTTGAATTTGTAGACCGTGGACTTGCTTACATCTCCACCATATCCCATTTGGGTATATATGTCCTCCAAATTAGATTTGAGGAATTCAGTAGGAGAACCCATCATGAAGCTCTAAGTACTCCCTGATGGTCTGTTCAGATATGACGAACTCTTGGCCATAAATCCTCGACCTCATAACCCTAACTCCATTTATAGTGTCAATTTGATCATTTGCCTAGAATTCAGCCATATGGTTGGAGTAAACAATAGGATTTACAGTGAGGGCGGTGTAGTAGGTGGATTGGGTCGGAAGTGGATGAATTTAGAGAAGTCAACATCCTTTGATGAGTCTAGGAGTGCGACTTCATTGTGTTGGGGATTCAGGGCCATTGTTGGAATGATTTCAATGAAAGTGAAGAAATAGAGAGTGAAAGTGAAGGCAAAGAAGACTTAGGGCTTTCAAATAGGTAAAAAGATTGAAGAGAGAAGTTGGAAGTATTTAAATAGGGTGAAATGGTCGATGGATGAGGTGAAATGACAGTTTGGAATATGATGTGATAAGGGTGGTAAGGTTAAACCATTTAAAATATTACAACATCATTAATAAAATCTTTCTTTTTTTACAGAGTGGGGTCCAAAGATTTCCATTACATAGTAAGGTTTTCTTTCAAAGGAAAGAGTTTTCCAAAGGTAATATCTTCTGAGGCCAAACTTTCTTCCAAAGGTAGATTGTATCATAAGAGAAATTCACTTTCGAGAGTAAAAAGGTCTTCCGAGAAAAGAAGTTTTAAAGCTTCAGAAATAGATTTGACATAACATCAAATGTTCTTCCGAGGCTTAAAAGTCTTCGGAGATAATACTAACTTGGAGGAATTTTCCTTCGGAAGATAGGTAAGATATCTTTCGAAGCAAAATTTCTCTTCGGAAGAACTAATAATTAGTAAACTTTGAAGAAATACCTTTTCTAACTAGGCTTAGATTGTATGACATAAACAAGCACATATTTAAAAGGTTTTCAAAGGAGACAAACTAGTCAATGTTTATCATCCCAATACTTGTAATAAGATATTTAAATCTTTGTTAATCAAATACTTTCGTGAACAGATCAACATATTGTTCATTGGTCAACTTTGATTAGTTTGATTAGGTTTTTCTCATGAATATATCTAGAGGACTATTTAATGGCTGGTCACTTACAACACAACACATAATAAGGAGAGTTGAGTTAGAACACTTGATAGATCAAACGGGGAACTAGCAAGCAATCAAACTTTGATACTAAGAAACACAAGTAATAAAGAGACAAAACAAGAACAATAACACACGTGTTTAGTTTTCAAGAATGATGTATATTGCTCTCAAGTTCCTTATAATTGTTTACAAAGCATAAAAACATAAACGACTACAAAGGACTTGAGATACTTTATATTACATCCTACAGCCAGCCATACTTTGAAGGCCAGCCGGATACATGATCTATACAAGAATAAAATCAATGTAGAGTCAAAAGGCGGATTGCCTTTTGACTAGTGACTACAACATGCGACATCTTATATCCTAATTTGTTACAAAAAGGATAAAAGTATATAAAGTAGAATGTAACAGACTCAAGACCTCAATGTACAGTTTATCAAAAGCATGGACTTTACACCAACTTGTGAAAGTTGGTGAGTCAAATAGAGTTGCAGCGGAAAGGTGGTCAGCTTTATGGTAAATGGTACATCAAATAAAGCATGTACTCAAAAGACTTTGGAAGAAATCAATCTTCATAAATCGGCTTTGGAAGACTTTGTCTCTGAAGCTTCGAAAGGCTTCATATTTGGCTTCAGAAGATATTGGTCTTAGGTTCAGAAGATTTCACCCTTAAAATATTTTTCTAAGACATAGTGTGAAACATTAGAAGCATTCTACTCAGTACTTATGTGCATACATGCAGGATAGACTTTGGATGTTTTAGGTTGCATCAGCCTTATATGAGTCCTTACAAACTCCCCCTAGGCTGATGCTACCAAAACATTTGAAGACTTCCAATATTGACAGTCCTCATCATGATGATGACCAAACCTTTCTTCATTAGATGGTCAGGATCACTCAGACTCTCATAGTGTCTTCTTATCTCAGAAAGATCATGCAGAGGTAGATTGAACATGTCTTGCTATGTGTAGACATCTTCAATACCTTGATCTCTGATAACATGCCATCTTTTTGTATTAGTAGTGTAAGTCAAGATAAGATGGGTCTTCCTAATGCCAGAGGAGCTACTTGGATTGGAGTTGGTGGAGCTTCCTCTTGTTGCACATCCTCAGGACGTTCTGACTCCTCCTGAGGTTTGGAGATGGATGCTCCTTTCCTTTTCTTCTTAGACATTAGTCTAGAATCCATCCTTTTTCTCCTTTTTATACCTTTTAACTAAGAAGATTGGCTTGCAACACCTTGTTGATCATTTTTGTCTTTCTCAGTTGGATTTTCCTCTCTCACAAGTTCAATTGAGAGGAGACTAACCCTGCTGTTGATCTAAAGATGAAGCTTGCTGAGATTTAGTAGGAGGTCCAAGTTGTGTTGTCTTAAAAGTTTCAACCTTTACCTCCACTTCTTAAGGGACCTAACTTGGTGGAGAGAGTAAGTCAACAAGTTCTTCTCTTTTGATCTTCTGCTTGATCACCCTAATATGCTCATCCATGGTGGATAGAGACATAGGGCCAAGTCTCCTTCTAGAGAATCCATATAGCTTCAAAAAGCTCATCATCATCTACTTATTAGAAGACTTCTTTTGACTTTTCTGGATGATGGCTCTTGCCTTGGCAGCTTCTTCCCTTATCTTCCTCTTCGTTTCCTTTCTTTCTTTGAGTACTTCAAGTTTAAGTTGCTTAAGATACTCAAACTCAATTTACTCAAAGGACAAGGGAAGAAGTGCATCTGCTTGATAAGGACCTGTGGCACTCAGGTAGTTGATCATGTTGATCTTATCAGTTTCTTTGTCTACCTAAGGTTCTTGTGGAGCCACAGTCTCCTGCATAAGACTTTCTTGAACTGGTGAGAGAGTAGGAACATGTTTGTAGAGCCTTTTTAGTCTCCTTTACTCTTTGATCCGAAGAAGCAATCTTGCATCCTCTGCTTCCTTCTTTTCTCTTGACAATTCCATGTCAGTTAGTTCATTTAATTCTTCTAAGGGGAGGGAGATGATATTTTCAATCTAATAGTTCCTGGTATGTAAGTAAGCAATCCTAATTGCCCTCAACTCATCATTTTGAGTGTTTGGTCTAGGAGCAGCCCTAATTGCACCTTCCATAAAGCCAACGACCTTGTAGAGGAACTTTCTTCCCTTAGCTTCCTTTTCCTCTCTCTCCTCCTCCTCAATCTCCTCCGGAGTCATTTTCCTATTCCCTTTGTCACTCACAGACTGTAACACCCAGTCATTTTTAAAGACATGAAAGAAAGAATAAAAGTGAAGAAAAAGAAAGAAAAGCTATAAAACCCAAGTTGAGGGGTAAAAAGTATCCAAAAGGACAAAACTTTCAAAGTTGTTGGATAAAGGTGGTATGGCTGCCTAAATAGTCACACCACAACTTTTTCATTTGGATCTTTGTAGAGAGAGAAAGAAAAGGAGCTGAAACTCTTAGGTTTTTGAAGAACAAGAAGAAAAATTCAAATTCAAGGTAAGAATTCTTGGTTTTCTGATGTTCTTAACTAGCCTTAGCCTTGGTTGTATGCTTATGTGTGTTTGTGTGCTTGGGTGTGTGTGTTTTTGGTGGGTTTCTAGGTGTTGAACTCATAGCATTTGGGTTTAAAGGAAGTCATACTTGAAGTTGCAAGAGGTGAGTTCTAGAACCCCCTATTACTTGTTTTAAGCTGATTTGGGGCTGGAAATGCATGTATGAACTTTTTATAAAAATAGGTTTTTACTCGTATGTATATGTGTATATGTTTGCGGGTGGGGTTTGATTTTGGGTGTGTATATGGTTGTGATGATGTTATGAATGTGTTTCTATAGCTTAGAATGCTAGTTTAAGCTTACAACAAGTTAAATGATGATGGCGAACTGAATTAAGTTGATTAAGTGTGACATAGACTGCCTATGCACTTAAATAGTGGCCCATGCGCCCAATGGTATAAATTGTCTAAGTGTCCCCATGCACCCAAAACCCCATGCACCCAAATAGTGATCATGCGCCTGGAAAAATGCTGAAATTGACTAAGTGTCCACACACCCAGAAAGCCCATGCACCTAGGCACTCATGCGCCTGCATAGACTTAGATTATTTTCTAGATTTTTGGGGAAAAAGTGAAATGTAGGCTTTGACTTGGGATCTTCCCGGGGGTGAAGTAAGTTGACTTTTGATGATGTATGGGGTATGTTGTGGCATGTATGATGATTGAAATGTCATGTATGATGGTGCCTTATATGGTGATGTTTTGTATGATTATGTTTATGCTCCTTGTTTTGGCTTTTAAATTTACTATCTCCTTTTCTTTATCTTTCTTTCATATCTTTCAACTTATTTTCTTTCTCATCAAGCTCTAGAAGTCTGTCTTGAATGATGCTGGCTCTTTTGTTGAGTAGTCTTTCCATCTTTGCCACCATTTGCATTAGTTTAGAGATTAACTCATTCTTTTCACTAGGTTTGTTCACACCTGATTCAACATAGCTTTTTGTAAGAGCAGCCTCAGAAGTGGCTCTATTTGCCGGCATTTAGGTAGGGTGATCCTCCTCATCAGAAGATGATTTGAATTTCTGAGATGAGCTAGTAGAATCACCAAATTTAGCTGGTTTAGTATTGGCAGGTGATGGTTGAGTTGGTGATATTGGAGAGTGATGAGGTGGAGATATAGGTGGAGAAATGATTGCTTGTGTTTGTGGTGATAGGATAGTTGATTTATGAAGTGAAATAATTGGTGTTCTGTGGGGTGATGGTAATGGTGATGATACAAAGGGAGATATCATGTCATGAACCTTGAGGTGCAGTATGAAGATCACCCCCTTTATCCACCTGGGGTGACACTAACCTATGACCTTCAACTCTTTCCCCAACATGCTCATCAACAGTTTGCTGATCTTGAGCAGCTAGCACTTTTTCTTGAATGGGCTCATCAACATGAGCCTCATGTTCTTCTATGTGTTCCTCCAGATTGATCTCCTGAAGCATCCGTGGTAACAGAGGAGAGTGTGCTCCATTGTAGAAATTTATTGGTTCTCTTTTATTGATATACTTGTACGACTTGGCATCATAGCATCATAGTGAGGAATTTCCAATGTAGGTCCTTCAAGTACTAGTTCAGGAAAGGCTTCATTAATTAGACATCGTAGAAATCTTGGGTTCATCAGGAACATATACCTACTTCCTTCCTGTATGTTTGAAGTTAGGCCATTGAACACATATGCTGACATGTTGAATGGTCTGTTGGTACATAAGGCACATATGGCTGCAGAAGTGATCACAGGAATGTTATTCCATCATGTCTTCCTTTTGGACAATCAATGTTGAAAGAGGTGAATTAGAAATCTCCATGGTAAGTCTATCAACCCCTTCACTATCTGCTTTCCCTCATAACGTCCTTCATATCCAATTTCAGCAAAGAAAGTGATAAGGTCTTCATCTTCCAACTCGGTAGGAGCATTAGCATCTTCACGAAACTATAGACACTGTCTTATATTTTGTTCAGTGATGGCTAGAGAATGATCATCAGTGATTCTTCCAGTTAATGTCTTTTCACCATCCACATCAGTTACTTCTGTAGTACTCTAGAATGACCTGATATATCTCTCATAGATAATAGGTCTAATAGTGATGGCATGGGCTCCTCTTATAGTAGAGATAAATCTAATCATGTCTCTAAGTCGTTCTGCCTTAGGCACATCAGGGTCCAAATAACCATTGAGATTATGGAGCTTGCTCCATGTAAGATTAGCCATTTACCCTGCAATAGAGGCATATGAGTTAGATGGATGAGAGTATATGTTCTACATTATGCATATCTCATCAGTTTGACTTTTGATGGTCAAAAATGAGTATTGAAGGTACTGTTCTATAGGAATCATTTCAAATTTCAATGTTTTTCAAGAGTTATTCATTGTTATTTTTGTTTATCATGTTTGAAGAGATGATTTTTGAAGTTATTTGACCCTTAATCTGATTTTATTTCAAGAAATGATTTTAACATTTTCACATTCATCATCCTCTATTCATATGATGAACTTGGTTATGAATTTTTCTTGTTTGTTGATATTCTTCTTAGTTTGCATGCTCATTGAAGTTGAAAATGTTCATATTTTCTTAGAATGGGTCTGATTTTGGGTGTTCTTCATTAACCTAGGGTTCTAAGTTCATCATCAGTTCAAGAGTTTGACATTTAGGTTACAAAATGTTGAATGTTTCACCTTCTGTTCGATACTATAGTTGGGTAGAATTGAAGATGAGTACAAAATTGATGTGACTAAGATCTTTGATTGTTAAAGATGATGAGATTGAAGAAGATGAACAGTGTGTTTTCACTCAGCGCACTTTAGAGTCGCTCAAATTTGAAAAGTATTAAACGACCTTTTGAATGTGCTTTAAATAGTCAAATAATAACATTTGCAAGTTTTTCACAAGTTTCAAAACAAATGCGGTCAAGTTTAGTTCACACTGTAGCAAATGCGGAAGGGTTTTATACACCCGCATTTGTTTACTGTTGTAAATGCGGAAGAGTAAAACTTTAAGACTTTGGACATCCACATTTGTCCACTGTAGCAAATGCGGAAGTTTGAATACTGAAGTTTTCTTCTAGCCGCATTTGTGCACTATTGCAAATGCGGAAGAGCAAAGTTCATCAACATTTGTGTAATGTAGGAAATGCGGTAGAGTAAAATTTCCACATTTACTTGATCATAATCAATGGTGATAGAAGAAATTAAGCACTTGTTTATTCCTTTTGAATGTACATGTAAAGTGTTGAAGTTGCACATATCCACAAGTGTGGATGAGTAAAACAAATGTGGAAGTGAAATTATCATCCACATTTAACAAATGCGGTAGAACACTTTTGTTCCGCATAGGTTATAACACTTCAAACTTTTCATGTATGCTTGTTAGACACAAATGTGGTAGAGTACAATCCTTATTCGCATTAGTTTTAACACTTCAAACTTTGACATAAGTAGTTACCCGCATTAGTTATATGCATGGGTTACCTTCACCCACATTAACTAATGCACTTACCTGCATTAACTTTTGAACTTAATCAAAGGTTAATGTTTCTGATTTGATTTTTTTGTTATGAAGAAATGTCTCTGGTTGAATTCTTTATGAAGTTGATTGAGTTTCTTATGAAGTTGTTAACTGTTGTTAGGGTCATCAATTTTTGCTTGGATTAACTTGTATGCCAGATGTGATACAAGTTTCCTATTGTTTGACTGATCTTGGACTTCTTATGCTTCCAAGCATCTTCATAGGCTGAGATACTATGGTATAATTTATGCACCAACACAGGCATTTTCTTTTTGTTTTGTTTTGAGGTTTTAGGAAAGTAATCTGAGATAGTAGATGTTTATAAAACCTTAGTCTAAAGTTTTAAATTACTCCCCCTAAAGTTTTTATCCTTATTAGGATAGAAACTTAAATATTTGAAACTTTTTGAAAATTATGTACTTTTGATTATTAATAATGAAGAGAAGTATATATTTTATTAGGATCATATCAATCTTACATTACACATGTGCATCCTTTATGATAAAATGGACATGTTTATGAACATGTTGATTGAAGGTATGTTTGTCCTTTTAAAATCATACCAGGTTGATATTTTTAATACAAGTGATATTTATCATGTTTTTAGTTGATTTAATTATTTAATATGTACCTCACACACAAAAGCATGGAATGTGTTAGATCAAAAAGAAGGCTGGTGCAACCAAAACCAAATCACTTAGATAATTTTGGTGCTACATACAAAGGCTTCCGAAGCTTGGCATGGAACCTCTGAAGGTTGTAGAGTTCTTCCGAAGATAAAGTGAAAGATCAGCTTCCGAAGACAAAACACTACTTCAGAAGTCAAGAGCATGCTTCCGAAGGTTAAGCCTTAGAAGAGAAATCCCAAGACTACTTCTGAAGTATGAAGAAAAGAAGAAGTTCCCAAGCCTTAGAAGAAGCAGTTTCTTCCGAAGTATAAGTGGCTTCGGAAGTACTTCTTCTTTCGAAGCCATTTAACTTTCAAAAGACACTGCCATGAACCAGTGGACATAAGTATGGCCTCTGAAACTCTGCTGCAGACCTCTGATACTGCATGGTGTTTTCTCAAAGAGCCATGCAGTTGACCATACTTTATTTCACTGTATACCTTTTTATGATAGTACATGTTACTAACTTTAGTTGGTGAAAAAAGGTAAGTCAGGGACATGTCGCGACTACCAAATCTCAGATAAGACTTTATCAGAGATACCTTAAACTATAGTCTTGTAGTATAGGCTTTAGTTATTGGATCCCAGCTGGTATCAAAGTATATCCAGCTATAGGTAGTATTATATATAGTTTCTCATTGTAACTCGAAAAGATAAGCTTGTAAGAGTCTTGTAATATTTGAGTTGAGAAGCAATATATGCAAGTACCTTGAAAATTACTTTCTGTGTTCTGTATTACTTACTATATTGTGATCAACTCTTATTGACTCTATCTTCATCCGAGTGTTGCTCAAGTGAGTTTGAGAGAAAAACTAAGTGTTAAGTGACCATTAACTGATCCTGCAATTGGTATTAGAGCTTCTTAGGATCTTGATTGCGTGATCTAACCATCCAAATCAACCTGTTTTTCACTCCTCCCTACAACTCACTCACTCAAAATGGCCCTTAACAAGTCCAAAGTAGAGATGGGAACCATGACAAAGGCTCCCATCATTACTCTTAAAAATTTCAGGTCTTGGAGCAGAAGAATGGAAGGCTTCATCAGATACCAAGATAGCAAGATGTGGAACTCCATTGTCAACGGCCCGTATAAGCCAATGGTGGCATCACCTGCTGGAAATGGTGCCATGATTGAAAAAGCTGTTGAAGACTATTCTCACGAAGACCGAAAGAAGATAGACATCAACAACAATTCCATGACAATTCTCATGACTGCAATACCAAACTCCATCACGGTGGGGTTTGAGCATTGTAAGTCAACAAAGGAATTGTTTGATGCTCTTGCTCAGATGTACTGAAGCTCCAACGACTCAAAGAAGGACTCACTGAAGCAGCAGTTCAAGAACTTCACCTATATTGCTTGAGAGACCCTCAACCAGCAATATTTCAGGTATATGGATCTTATCTCCTCTCTTCAGTATGTGAAGATCACTCCTGAACTCAGAGATCTCACGAGAAAGTTCATGAGTACTCTTCCAAACGAGTGGACATTTTACAGTGTCTCTATCAAGAGGACATAGAATTTGAATACTCTCACTATGACTAAACTTTACGGCATCCTTGATGGATATCATTTAGAGATGAAAAGTAAGAAGGGCCACCAAGCAAGCCGTCCTCTGAGTCTTCCTGCTAGCAATGCTATAATGGTTGCAGAAGGCTAAGCACCCTCACAACCTCAGCACTATCTGACTTACCAGCAACCATCTTGCTCTTCTGGACCTTACATTACTTTTCCTAAGACTCCAAGGTCTCATCAGGCTCAACACAATTCCTTCCAGGAATTGTGCCTTTGTCTCAGGAAGTGGACACTCCGGTGATTTTCAATACTGTTTTGATGATCTCGAGTGTTTCAATCCAGATGATGTAGAGTATGTGGACATTGTCCAACAGATGGCTCTTATAACTTATAGAGCGAAGAAGTTCTTCAAGAGATCTGGAAGGCAATTCCCTCAAAACCCAACTACCAGCAAGTTTGGGTTTGACAAGACCAAAGCAAAATGTTACAACTATAACCAACTCAGTCACATTGCAAGGGAATGCAAGGATCCCAAAACCAATACGGGAACCCCACAGGCCTTCACACATCCCTCAACCTCAAAGCTCATTGGAAAGTCAACTGAAATAGCTGCAATGGCTCAAGAAGTTGACTGGAGCTTCATGGTATAGGATGTGACTCCTGCTTAAGCTCTCATTACGGGAGCAGATGATACTCAGGTATATGAACATATCTGTATTCTAGCCTGTACAGCTAAAGTTAAAATTTATCAGGATTACAATATGGATCTGAGATCTAATATCGAGTCTTTAAATATTTTAAAATCTGACTTTAAGAGAGCTGAATTGACTATGAAAAGAAAATTGAGGAGTTAGAGAAAATGTGTCTCTTTTAAAACATGAACACACCAACTACAAGACTCAAATCAAGGATCTGATATCCAAATTGTCTGAGGCTCAAGCCCAGCTTGTCACTGCTGAGGCTTAGGCCAGAAAGCATGCTATTTTTAGTAGAACTTCCAAGCTATTCTTGTATCATCCTCCTACTCCAAGCTCTGTTATCAGAACAAAGGAGGGTTAGGAACCAATGAAATTTCTCTAGCACACTCTTATGAGTCTATTAGACAACCTAGATGTGGTATTGAGGAGCAAGAGGTTCCAACTGCTGACCCTTCTTCACTAGAGTCGAAGGATGAAGCAACAATAGTGGCCACCACAGGGAAGGAATAGGTAGAAGTACCTATCTCCTCCTGTGAAGATCAAATCCTAACCACTAAGGCTAGAAGAAGCAGCGCTAAAGCTACTAGAAGAACTGCCAAGAAAGTGGCTGAGTCTAAGCTGAAGATTGACCCAAAGCAAAAAGGTGTCTTTATCTCAGCTGGATTCCAAGTGTTAGGTACTTCTGATTCAGGAAAGAAGTGCAATACCATCACTCCTGTCCTGCCAAAGGATCAGAAGTTGAAGGGAAAGGTCGCTGATGAATAGAAGAAGCCCAAGAAACAGCAACCTTCACAGTCCTAAAAGACTAACATTGCATGCATAATGTGTGGTCTGCACAACCATATGGCAAAAGATTGTTACTACAATCCTACAAGCACACATTATGCAAATAATGCTAGGAAAGAAGGAGTCAGGAAAGGTTTCACATTTGGACCTTTTCAAACGGTTCAAGTGATGAAGAAGGGAAATCTGGTTTCCGAAGCAAGGTTGCTTTCGGAAGAAATTGTTTCTTCCGAAAGGAAAACGGCCTCGGAAGCAAATGCTACTAAAGTTCGGAAGAACAAGAAGATTCCCTTGAAACCATCCCAGAAGAAGACTGCTTCGGAAATAAAGGTGGTGAAGACTTCTTCCAAAAAGAAAGAAGCTTCAAAAGAAGGCCATGTTGCAAAAGCCTCTATAGGCTCATCCTCCAAGATCGACCAAAGGATGGACTGGAAAATCAAGGAAGATGCTACAGCCCAAACCTCTTCTTCAAAGACATCTATTGAATCCCCATGCATATCTATTGGTTCAATTATGTCGTTATCCTTGGAGAACCCAAGACCAACAAGGCTTGGGCTTCCAATCAAAACTAACAATCTCATCTTATGTGCAGGGACATCCATATGATAAGAACAATAATGTCTGGATTGTGGACAATAGATGCTCTAGGCACATGATAGGGAACATATCTCTCCTTCAACAGTTTCAACACTATGATGGAGGTCCTGTCCAATTTTGGAGGTAAGGCTGGAGGATATATTTCTGGCAGAGGGAGTATATCTAATGGTAAGTTAAAAGTTGACAAAGTTAACTTTGTCAAACAGCTTGAACACAATCTGTTAAGTGTTTCTCATTCTATGATCAAAAGCACCATATGCTTTTCACAGAACATGAGTGCATTATCCTTAAACCAGGGATGACAATTCCTCTGGAATTGGTGCTTCTTAGATCTCCCAGGAAAGGGGATATGTAAAAGCTAGATATGAACAATGCTTCCCCAATGGATGAAGTATCATGCTTTCTTTCCAAAGCTGATAGTGATGAGTCAACACTGTGGCATAAACGTATGTGTCATGTAAATTTTAAGACAATGAATAAGTTGGCTAAAAATAACTTGGTACATGGCTTGCTTAAAAAGGAGTTTTTCTGCAAAGATAACTGTGTTGCATGCCTGAAAGGGAAGCAACACAGGACCTCTCATAAATCCAAATGTGTTAACTCTATCACTACTCCATTACACTTATTGCACATGGATCTTTTTGGCCCCACAAGTATAATGAGCATTGGAAGGAAATCATACTGCCTTGTGATACTTGATGATTTTACAAGATTCATATGGGTATTTTTTTAAGAACTAAAGCTAAAACTGCTGAAACATTAAAATCTTTTATTCTTAAAATATTATTAAAGTGATCAAGGGACTGAGTTTAAGAACTTCGTTCTTGACTCATTCTGTAACTCAAAAGGGATTGCTAGATAATATAGTGCTCCCAGAACTCCTCAACAAAACGTGTTGCTGAGAGGAGAAACATACACTTATTGAGGCTGCTCGAACTATGTTAGCTGATTCAAAACTACCTCTTACATTCTGGGCAGAGGCAGTTAGCACTGCATGCTATGTGCAGAACAAAGTTCTTGTAGTTAAGCCACATGGAAAAACCCCTTATGATCTATGGAACAAGAGGCCACCGTTCATTGGCTTTATAAGGTCCTTTGGCAGCAGGTGTACCATACTTAACACAAAAGACAATTTAGCAAAATTTGCTGAAAAGTCAAATGATGCTATCTTTGTTGGATACTCTTCTAGCTCCAAAGCTTATAGAGTATACTACATTAAGAATCAACAATTTGAGGATTCATCTAATATAGTTGTTAATGGGCACACTCCTTGTGTTAGGGGGAATGGCCCTGATCATATCTTTGATTTAGAATTGTTTCCAAACTATTCTAAACCATCTTGTGAGAATGTTTCCGCTAGAACAGGTGCTCAAAATGATGCTGATACTATTGTTGATGATCAACTGTTTGAGCTACCCAAACCTCTTCCAATTCTCCAAGAGCTGCAATAAATGAAGTTTCCACCATTCACAGATCTAACAGCTTAACCATATCAAGGAATAGTGAATCTTCAACAAGTGAATCATGTACTGAGCCTCAAACTCATCAGGTGATCCACCACAACACCTGGAAGAAGCAAGTAGTAATTTGAAGGAACAGGCAACTGTTAATACTACCTCACAGCCAACCATTAATGATGTTTCTCATTTATTCAATTAGTCCTCATTGAATGACTTTGAAACAATAGCTGGACAGAGTGTACCAGCTACTGAGCAGTACATGTCCAATCTGGATCTATCTCTGCACCCGAAGTGATTCCTCGTCTTAGGATTCATAACACTCATCCAACTAAGAACATCATAGGGATGTCTCTGAAGGTGTGAGAACAAAAGGGCAGACTCATCATGGGAATGTCTGCTTGTACTCATGCTTTTTATCGCAGATGGAACCCAAGAAGGTGGAAGATGCCTTGAAAGATAGTAGCTGGCTTGAATCAATGCAAGATGAGCTGCTTCAATTCAAGAGACAAAAGGTATGGAACCTATGTCCGCCACCATCTGGTCAAGTACGTATAGGCACTGAATTGGTTTTCAGAAACATGAGAGATGATAGAGGTTTGATTATCAAGAACAAAGCAAGACTTGTAGTTCAAGGATACACCCAAGAGGAAGGAATCGATTATACTAATTTCTTTGCACCTGTTGCAAGACTTGAGGCCGTTAGGATCTTCCTCGCTTATGCTGCATCCAAGGACTTCACTGTTTACTAGCTTGATGTCAAGTGTGCCTTTCTATATGGGGATATAGATAGGGAAGTCTATGTGTGCCAACCTCCAGGATTTGAAGACCCACAACACCCCAACTATGTGTGCAAATTGGATAAAGCTCTATATGGGCTGCACCAAGCGCCTAGGCTATGGTATGAGACTTTGTCTCAGTTTCTTTTGAAGAATGGCTACACTAGAGGTACCATTGACAAGACTCTCTTTATCAGAAAGTTTGGAAAGGAAATTTTGCTTGTTCAAGTCTATGTTGATGACATCATATTTGGTTCTTTAAATGACCAAATGTGTAAGGACTTTGAAAGCATTATGAAGAAAAAGTTTGAGATGAGTTCCATGGGAAAAATGGACTTTTTCCTTGGAATTCAGGTGAAGCAAATGAAAGAAGGGTTTTTCATTAATCAAACTAAGTATATTTCTGACATCTTAGAAAGATTTAAGATGAAAGATTGTAAGCCTGCCAAGACACCTATACCCAGAATCTACAATCTTTGTCCTGACCTTGAGGGGGAGGATACTGATCAACATCAGTATAAGGCAATTATTGGTTCTCTGATGTATCTCACAGCCAGTAGACCTAATATCATGTTTGCTACTTGCATCTGTGCAAGATATCAGGCTACTCCAAAGGTGTCTAATCTAGCTACTGTTAAGAGAATCCTCAAATACCTCAAAGGAGCATCCAAACTAGGTCTCCGGTATCCTAGAAACAAGGATTTTAATCTCTATGGATACTCTGACAGTGACTATGGTGGCTGCAACGTTGACAAGAAATCCACATCAGGAGGATGTCAATTTCTTGGTGGAAGGATCATCTCATGGCAATGCAAGAAGCAATCCTGTGTCTCTACATCAACTACTGAAGCTGAATACATTGTTGTTACTAGCTGTTGTGCTCAACTGCTATGGATTCAAAATCAGATGTTAGACTATGGATTCAACTTTATAGTACTCCTATCCATATTGACAACAACAGTGCTATCTCCATTAGTAAAAATCCTGTGAAGCATTCTAAGACAAAGCATATTGATATCAGGTACCATTTCATTAGAGATATTCATGAGAAAAATTTGATTAAACTAATCAAAGTTGACTCAAATGAACAATATGCTGATTTGTTCACCAAAGCTTTTGATGAACAAAGATTTAAGTATCTCATAACAGCTATTAGGATGACAAACATTGATTAGATTACCTCTTTTGAAAACCTTTCAATATGTAATGTTCTATATCAATACAATTTAAGCCCTGGTCTCTCTGAAATATTCTAAGTATAAATTTCTTCCGAAGAGAAATTAACCCTCGGAAGCTATTTTCATACCTTCCGAAGCAAAATTTCTCAAAGGATAATTTTCTTCTCGGAAGAGTTTTTGGTCTCGGAAGAGGCGATTGATCTCATATCAGATCTACTTCTGAGGCTTATACACACTCTCCATTCATAAAGCAATCCTGACCTTCGGAAGCAAAGTCTTTGCTTCGGAAATAAAAATTGCCTTTGGAAGACAAATTACCTTCGAAAATGTTTTATATTTGGAAGAGAGATTTTACTGTGTAATGGAAATCTCTTGGGACCCACACTATAAAAGCAAAGATTTTGTTAATGATGTCTGATTATTTAACTGATTTTAACTTTACCGCCACTATCATTTCTTCCACTAAAACATCACATCACCTTATCCTAACCTCATTTACCACCTTCCCACCCTCTTTTTAATAATCCCGACTATTCAAGTTCATCTTCTTACTTGAAATTTTTACTGACCTAGAAATTTTCTCTACTCCAACTTTACCCAGCTCAAATTCATCCTCATTCACCTTTTTCCAATAGCACTCAACCCTCAGCACAACCAAGTCGCACTTCTTGATTCTTCAAGAGATGCTGACTTCTTTGAACTCATCTCTTTTCTCACCCAATCATCTTACTACACAGCCCTTACCGTTAACTTCACTGTTTGCTCCAATCAAATGGCCGAATTTTGGTAAAATGGTCAAGTCCAAACCCTAAACAGGATTCGTGTACTAAGGTCCAGCATTTGTGGACAAGAGTTGGTCATTACTAAACAACTTATCAGGGAGCATCTCGAGCTTCATGATGAAAGAGCTCCTACTGAATTCCCCAAAGAAGATTTAGATAACACTTATATCCTCATGGGATATGGTGGAGATGTGAGCAGGTCGACAGTCTACAAGTACAACTTCTCCTACAACTGGAAGTTCCTCATGCATGCTGTTCTCCACAGTCTGTCAAACAAATCTGGGGGATGGGATCAAATCCTTTATGAACTAGGATGCTTAGTTCATGGATTGGTGAGAGGCCTCCACTTCAATTACTCAAGATTTGTGTTCACCAATCTCATTGGGAATCTTCAAAGGGAGATATTCTTCATGTATCCTCGATTCATTCAACACATAATCAACTGTGAGTTGGAACAGAGTATGCTTGTCTGTGCAACTGCTCTGATTGTCCCTCACATGAGGCCTACCATCTTCAATACTTTGAAGAAGGTGTCCACCAACTTTACTGGAAGGTACACTTCTCTACTTTCAGGTATGATTGAGCACATAGCTCCTGGTGACATCCCTGTTCACTCCACAGGTGATGAACCCACACCAGAAACCACCTCCACAATGCCAACACTGCCTTCTCTACCCATCACCCTCACCTACCAGAGACACCCTAAACAAACCCTTGTTCAATCTACTCTGATTGCGCAAGAACCTCCTATTCCATCCAAAAATACTAGAGTGCAAACATGGGCTCCCACTCAGTCTGAGGTCTCATCATCCTTCTCATTCGACCTCAATTTGGGTTTTGAGTCTCCTCAGTCTCAAACCCACGAGCCCGACACCCAAACCAACAGCCCTCAGGATGAGTATCTACACTCTTCTCAGCAGCCAACAAGGGACAGCCCAAGGCTCAATGTCTGTAGACATTGACCAAGGTCCCGGGTCAGTAGACTTACCATCCCTATCCTTCACTGACCTTCTTTTTAAAATTGATGAAGAGATAACATCTCTCCACGACAATGAAATTGATCTACAAAGCCAAGAGAGATCCCTTATCTCTAGCCCCCACCAGCAGCCCACAACTGAGGTGAGTGCCACTGATGTGGAGGGGACTTATACAGATTCAGCTGCCACTACAGAAGGTGCGTCGATGGATCATATGGATAGTGGTAACATATCTAAGACTGAATCTGTGGCAACCATGCCATTTGATGACTCTGAAAGAGACATCACTCAGCAAGGGAAACCAGGGTGCCAAGAAACCACATCTGGTGGTGAGGCTGAACATACAAGGTATGTTACTCTTCTCCCCGTGATTCTTCAAAAGAAGATGAGGGAAGCATGCAACTCCTCATAAAAGACCTTCTGTCTAAAGTCTCAAACCTTGAATCCTTGGTTAGGACTTTAGAAGAAAGGTCCGCCACTCAGCAACTTGAGATTGACAACCTCAAGGCTCAACTAGCTGAGAAACAAATCGAGAGATCTGTTAGGCATGTGCCTGCTCAGGTCTCATTGACTTCTTCCTCTAGCTCATCTAGCTCTCAAGATGATGCAACCAAAAGGGGAGAATGTTTAGAGACAAACACTTGAGGACCCACAGACTCATACTTCAACCTCAACATCTTCTACTCCTGTCATCACTTTGTCTGAGCCATCTCAAGTTGAATTTCAAATCGAACCAAAGATGCTCAGAGATCTCTACAGAATCTTCACCAAGTTTCTGTTGAGATCCTCTACTGACCAGCCAAGCCCAGATGCTGCAATGATTTATTTCGGAGCTGAAGTGCTTCAGAGGCTAACTGCACCTTCTACCACTGTGGAAGAAGTTGGTCAACCTAAGGTCCACATGGAACCTAAGATTCATTTTGAAGGGGAAATGGGGACTGATGGCCCAACAACTGAAACAGCCGGGACAGAATCTGCATTTCCTCAAACTTCCGAAGCTGAAGTTAAAGCCTCAGAAGAACAAGCTGAGTCTTCCGAAGCTGAAATGGAAGCTTGGAAGGACTGTTCAAGATGTCTGAGGAACTAATCATCACAGATGCAATCTTAGAAATGGCATCTGAGGTAAACAATGAGGACTTTCTGAATCTACTACCTCTATCCCAGACACCTTCTCTGCCTCTCTCACAATCACTATCCACTCTCCAAGAACCACCATAGTCAAGTTCTTGAAAAGATAACAAAGGGAAAAGGAAGATGATTGCGGAAGAGCTTCAGGAAGAGGAGACGATTGAGAAATTAAAGAAAAAAGGAAGACTTCCAACTGAGAAGTTGCTAGCTGCTAGTACAAAAGCAGCTGCAAACAATCAGGAGGCTGTCAATAATAAAAGGAGAGAAGAGATAATTGATCAGCTCATCCAATTGGAGCTGCCAATGAAGAAACAATCCTGCTACCAGTAGAGGAGTTGGTGGAACTAGAAAAGGCAACCAGACTACAACTTGAGAAACAACAAGAAGCAGCCAGGTTGGCCTTAGAGAAAGAGAAAGAAGAAGAACAGAAGGAGGCTGACTTGCAGTAGAGGAAGATAGGATAGAGTTCCTAATCTCCAAAGGCTTCAATCTTCAAGAACTCTCTTCACACGACAATGAAACAATCCTTTGGCTCTACAACAAAGAGCAGGATCAAATGGAGAAAGAGAGAAGAAAGGCTGCAAGAGAAAAGCTAAAGGAAAGGAAGAAGGAGGAAGAAGTAAAGACCACTGCAACAAGAAAGCTCAGTGAGAAGGCCTGGATGAAGGACTTCTCTGGAAGGCACGTGGGTCCCATGTCAGAGAGGACACTCCAACGGATTGTCAACAAAATCAAGGCTGACATTCACTTGGGAAAGAGAAAAGAGATGTGCAGAAGGGTAAAGGGGATGCCATTCACTGCAACTACTCAACCACAACCTGATCCCTCACCCTTACCCTTCACCATCAAGACTAATCCCTTCACCCCTGAACCCACATCCTTACCCTCACCTGTCTCATCACCTCAACCACCTAAACTTCCCATCCTTCAACCAAAAAAATTCCCAGAACCTCTGAACCACAACCTACCCAACAACCATCCCCTTAGCCTTCTCAACATCTCTCTTTTGTGGAGTTCAAGGTAATCAAAACTAAGCTCATCAATTGCACAACTTTGAGCGAAGTCTCATGTGATGAAGATTTTGTCAATACCACCTATGTTGATGGATCTTCTTGTTCCCTCACAAGAGATCAATTCCTTGATTTACCTAGAGGTATATTGGACCAGGCAGCTAGACTTCTAGGTCTCAACTGAGATTCACTGAAAGATGAAGAGAAGAAACTTAGAAGGAAATTGGTCACTCTGCTGGATACTAAGAAAGAGGACAAGATTCCCAGTCAGTCTCTTATGCCTAGAAAAGAATAATCCAGTGGAGGTTTGATGAAACTTCTCACAACTTTTTTGTTGAGGGGGAGAATGGCAAAGTAAACAGACTTAATGCAACCTCTCTGTTACACTCCAGCAGATTTGATATTGCTAAGTTAGTAGAGAAGCCATTCTCCAACCTCTCCAACTCTGAAGTTGCTGCACTCATCAGAAATCATCTCTGTAGTCTTCATCTAGCTGAGCTAACTGCAAAGGCCAAGATTGAAGAAGAGTTAAGATTGAGAAGACAGGAAGACAAGGAAAGACCTCTTACCAAAGGCACCGCCTTTCTACAGATGGTAGAGGGTCTTGAATTGGAACCTATAGTTTGATGGGAATATGATTACAGTTCCTATCAACTAACTCTTTTTTCAGAGGGCAACAACAGAGGATACATATCATCCAAGGTGACAGACTGGAATTCTTGTCTACCAAGGATTTGTACAAACTTCTCAACACCAAATCGGGGAAGAACAAGGATACAGATAAATATCTACTCTCCTTGGTGCTGAAAGTTTTGAGAAGTAGAAACAAGTGAGGTTTTGGTATCATCAGCCTAGGGGGAGTTTGTTAGATCAAGAAGAAGGCTGGTGCAACCAAAACCAAATCACTCAGATAATTTTGGTGCTATATACAAAGGCTTCCAAAGCTTGGCATGGAACTTCCGAAGGTTGTAGCGTTCTTCCAAAGATAAAGTGAAAGATCTGCTTCTGAAGACAGAACACTACTTCCAAAGTCAAGAGCATGCTTCCAAAGGTTAAGCCTTAGAAGAGCAATCAGAAGACTAATTCTGAAGTATGAAGAAAAGAAGTTCCCAATCCTTAGAAGAAGCAGTCTCTTCGAAGTATAAATGGCTTCGGAAGTACTTGTTCTTTCGAAGCCATTTAAACTTCGAAAGACACTACTATGAACCCGTGGACATAAGTATGGCCTCTGACACTCTGCTGCAGACCTCTGATACTGCATGGTGTTTTCTCAAAGAGCCATGCAGTGGACCATACTTTATTCCACTATTTACCTTTTTATGATAGTACATGTTACTAACTTTAGTTGGTGACAAATGGTAAGTCAGGGACATGTCCCGACTACAAATCTCAGATAAATTTTATCCGAGATACCTTAAACTATAGTCTTGTAGTATAGGCTTTTGTTATAGGATCCCAGTTGGTATCAAAGTATATCCGGCTATAGGTAGTATTATATATAATTTCTCATTGTAACTCGAAAAGATAAGCTTGTAAGAGTCTTGTAATATTTGAGTTGAGAAGCAATATATGAAAGTACCTTGAAAATTACTTTCTGTGTTTTGTATTGTTAGGATCAGTGATCTACGTTTGATTGATTAGGGAGTATAGCAGTGGAATTCTAACAAGGAATAATTAGCCAATTCACAAGAACAAAAGGATATTCGGTGTAAGAACAAAAACGGTTATAGATAGAGAGAATTCTACAAATAAATTTCATTCAATATTCGCTTTCGTGGTAACGGAATGTCACAATTACAATTAGGTCGACACCTCTTATATAAGAGATGTGACGTCTGCTGATGTCACTTGATAGTGACATCTAACAGAATTATCGCAAACTACTGATAGTTAACACAACTACTGAAGATGTCAAACAGCTGACATCTTCTTACAAAAATGCTAAGTGTTAACTATTATTACAACTACTGAAAAGAAACTACTGAAACAATAACGACTGAAGAACATACTCTCAGTTGTTTTACAAATACTGAAACAAGAAACTACTGAAAGGTAAACCATCACAACTATTGAAGAAGACCTCTTCAGCTGTTGTGACAACGTCTGATACTTTGGTCTTCAGCACTTGTGTCTTCAGACTTGTCTTCAGCACTTGTGTCTTCAGACTTGTCTTTGCACTTGTCTTCAGACATTGTCTTTAGCTGTGTCTTCAGACTTTGTCTTCAGCACTTGTGTCTTCAGACTTTGTCTTCAGCACTTGTGTCTTCAGACTTTGTCTTCAGTACTTGTGTTCAGACTTTGTAATCAGCTATTGTCTTCAAGTTGTGGTCTTCAGTAGTTGTTGTGATGTCTGTGGGACTTAAAGGTTTTTCTGATCCGGCTCATTGGTTCTTTGGTCCAACAAATCCCCCTGAACCAATGCAGCAAAAACTTTAACTTTATTGAGGTCCCACTTATTGTTGGCCGAATGGTTGGTCTTTTTCCTTCTTGATCAATTGAGAAGATGACCATATAAGCACTGGCCTGGGAAGAAATCTTAGAGATTTGTTTGGCAAGGTATGAATGGGAACTCTGTTTTGGGGAACTGGACACAAAGTTGTTACCCCAATCATGAGATCTACTTCCCCATGATGAGTCTGTACGACTCTCGAACATAGGCCTCAAGGAGAACAACCTGTCCTCCTTGGAGAGTTCTTCTACTCCTCCTTCAAGAAGAACTCTGGACCATAGTACTCAGATAAGTACTTTACAGTCCTACCATTCTTCAACTCCACAGTAGTTATCTCCCTATAGACAATTCATCAGGATGAGTGCCTCAAGAAGTAACTGGAGCTCATACTTCTTAAGTCTTCAAGCTTCTTATATAATAACCCTTTTTGATCATATTGTTTTCCAGTAAGGCTTGAGGGGTCATTTTTGATTGATGAGCCTTCTTGAATTCATCGATTATTTCCATGGTAAGATACAATGGCCAACATGATTGTAGAGTCTATTATTTTTCTAACCTGGCCATTGTATCTATGTGGAATGGATCTTTTGTGGATTCTAGAACTCACCTTGGGGTCTGGCAATACTCTCACTCTCCTTTTGATACTGAAAGTGTGTCTGAGAGTGTACAGCCTCTGAGCATGCCCTTTCATGGCTTGTATAGATGATGACTGAGAAATTCCTTGTCAACCATCTTCGATAGTTGCTCATCGTGCTGCTTCTGGTTCTTCATCTTCTATTTTGACTCTAACCGTTTCCCTTTGTGAGTCAGGTGTGATCATGATTTGACTCCTGGGTTCTGGTAGCCTTAGAACAGCAGAGAGTGGCAGACTATCATCTTCATCCTCTTCTTCTTCATCTTCTTCTATCCTCAGCACCCTTCTCCTCCTTCTAGGTGCATCACTGGATGATGGTTGGGTTGGTTTTTGTGGTAAGGAATGGTTTTGAAGGGCGAGGATGTTTGGATTTGGTTTTGAGATTGGTTTGGAGATTTGAGGGGTAGGCTGTTTTTGAGGGGTGATTGGGAAGGTTATTCAAGCATTTTGGTTGTGAGTTGGCTTTTGTGAGTCTTGCCATTTCAAACCTTTTCCCAGCCCCAGCCTCATCAAGTGCTTCAATGATTATCCCCTTATGAAATTGCTCAGACAAACAGATTCTGGTGGCTAAGCCAGAATGCTGTCTCTGGTCCATGAACGAATCTCCATCAGTGATCTTCCTAAGTATTTGGATATGAATCGAATCATGATCTCCAATCTCTCTTTCTCCAGCACATTGTACCCAGCCCATCTGTTTTGAATTTTCCTCTACTTCCAACTCCTGATCTCACTGTCTAGTGTGGCTGTATCAAAGCCTTGCTTGAAGAGTTGCTTAATGATTTTGTCCATGGATCGGCTGTGTGTTTCATCTGCATCTTTTACCAGCTCTTCCAAGGATTTTCTTCAGCATTCGTTTGATCACCAGCACTTTTCTTTTCTGTGTAAGTGATCAGTTGTTGTTCCTTTTCTTTTTTTCCAACTCCTTGGTTTTCTCTTGTGCTTCTCATCCTCAGTTCTTTTTCTTTTCTTTTCTTTCACTGCAGTACTCTCCCCCTTTTTGGATGCATTGGTGGCAGGGGTTTGTACCGCAGAAAGTTTCTTGTGCACACATCATCAATGAGTGGTTGTTAGACTTGAGGAGAGCTCTCATCAATGGCTTTATGAACAATGTCATTGATGATGGGAGTGATGAGAGGTAGGGATTGTTGGAATACAAGCAACCATCTGCTCAGGGGGGTTCTGTCCCGGAGAGATAGTGCCAAAAGCAGAGGCTGGAGGCTCAGTGAAGTGAGAGGGTAAAGTGTTTGGGGACCTTCAAATGAAGGTGCCATCTGTGGGTTGGGGAGGCAGATGGCTTACATCCTGAGACTTCTTGGCAAGCAGTTATTGTAGTCTGCTTACCTCAGCCTCCAGGATGGTGTTTGTGGCTAGAACGTCATAGAAAAAGCCCAGGTCATCATCAGCAGATGCTTGAATCACCTGACTCCGCTTGTAGCAGGATGTACATGCACTGGGTGTAGACCAGTTTTAGCATGTGCCCCTTTGTCTTGGAACTGGGGACTTCCAGCCTCAGGACTGTGTCCTTCATCAGCTGTTGCCTCTAGTGAGGTCTTAGCTATGTTACCAGCCTCATTCTGATCATGTGCTGATACAGAAGAGGTGGCAGCCTCACTAGATGTTCTAATCTCCCTATCTACCCAGCAAATAGAATTTGTAAACCCCGGTGCTGTGGGTTGTCAGAAGCATGATGATCCTCTTCCTCAATATCTGTGGTTCTCCCTTTGTTGGTGGTTGTTGGGGAGGAGGAGAGGCATGCAACTGAGTCAGCACGTTTGCAATGATTATGGTTGGACTTTGGGGGGCGGTTGCATGGGGAGATGGGGTAAAAGCAGTGTGCACCTGGGGAGGATAGTGCTCTTCAATGGCAATCTCCTCAAGTGAGAAGATCCTAGATGTGTGGGTACCCCTTCTGTGGTGGCTGCAGGCTCCTTTTGAGAGGAATCCTGAGCGGCTGTGGCTGGTAGAGTCTCTGATAGTGCTGGGGGGTTTAAACCAGCAAGTATATCCTGCCTGGGTGATACAGGAGCATCTTCAGGGGACTCATCTCCCTGAATAGCTGTTTTGGGGTGTTGGTTTTGGTTTAGTGGGGACTTGGTTCTGGTGGGGAAGCTGTGGGTTCCCTGTGCTTGGGCTTTAGCATTCGGGCAGCTTCTTTGAGAGTAAGGTCTGAGTTGTGCCTGGAGTATACCTCAGCCAAAACAGCGTGCAGGGACTCCAAGGCCAACAAGGCCATCAGATTTTAATTCATCTAAAATAATGGCCATCAGAAACCTGGGATATAATGGCCATCGGTTTGCCGCAGGTTTCTGAGCCAAGTTCTTATTTCTAGAAACACGATTTCAGAAAAATTTAGCGGTTGGTGTTCTAGAATAGAATACAATACCTGTTGCCATTGGGATGACATTTGATCCCAAGAAGATGTCTTGGAGGCTAAGCAGACATTTACCATGTGAAAAATAAATCTCAGCATCATGGAAATGTTTCTTCAAAATGGTTGTAGCCCGAAGATCACCTTCATACCCATGATTGATAAAGGACATATCTGTTGTGCCTTTGGGTATTCAGTCACAGCTGGAGTCGTGTAGTGTAATGCCTGACGAATGATGTCGGCTGTAACGACCACTGGTTTCTGGTTGACAAGGGACCGAACAGAGATTGGCCGGTAGACTCATCAGTATGAACAAAAGCATTTGACCAGAATTGACTGAGGGATTCAGGGTAGATGGTCGGATTCAAGAGAAAGGCTGTGCGATATGGGGAATCCACCATTAAGTCAATGGCATTATCATATTTGTTCCAGGAAGCCGACTTGTAAGGTAAGCAACGCAGTTATGTCGTGGTTTCAGACTCATGGTCGCCATGTTTGAGAGAGAGAAGCTCAGAAAATAACGGCTAATGAAAATTCGAGAAGAGGACAGGTATTTATAGGATAGGGGTAATAAAATGACTGAAGGTTTAGTGTTAGTCATCAGTAGTTTTAACCGACTGTTGACATGGTATTACCCTTTCAGACGTTGAAACAGCTGAAGTCGTGGTTTTAGGCATCAAGTTAGAAAACTACTGAAGACCATGGTGTTGACTTCAGCATGATGAAACAACTGAGGACTTGGTGTTTGTCATCTGTAGTTGTGAAACTACTGAAGACAGTGGTTTTGTCATTAGTTGTTGTAAACAGCTGAAGACTGGTGTTAGTCATCAGTAGTTATAAAACTACTGAAGACATGGTTTGCTTCAGTTGTTTAGAATGAAAAACAGTTGTAGAAACAACTGAAGAGAAAGTTCTCTTCAGTAGTTTTCGTCAATTCATAGCCTTTCAGCTGTTTCATACTGTCCTCAACACTTACTCATCAGATTTTTCATCTGCTTTTCAGGTGTTTCATAGGACGTCAGTACTTATCTGTTGTACTGATTTCAGTAGTTGTAACTACATCAGTAGTTAGAACAGATAAAGTACTTCAGTACTTGTGAGACATTTAGCCGTCAGTAGTTATAAAACTACTGAAGGTGAAAGAATCATCAGTACTTATATGTGACATGGTTACCCATGATCACCAGTAATTATTACTGAAATCATCAGTAGTTGTCACTTATTCTAGCTGCAGCATACCAAGCCTTAACACAAGGTTTGGAAAGTAGAACTATCCAAAGGCTTAGTAAAAATATCTGCAAGCTCATCAGCACTAGGCACAAACTATGGATCAATCAGACCTTTTTCAAAACATCCCGAATAAAGTGATGTCTGATCTCTATATGTTTGGTCCTAGAGTGCTGGGGACTGGATTTTTGACAATACACAGAGCTGAAGCACTATCCATAATAATGGAGTCTTAGTCTCTGTAATGCCATAATCCAGAAGTGGGTTCTGAAGTCAGAGTACCTAAGAAGTGCAACTTGTAGCAGCAATGTACTCGGCTTTAGCAGTTGATGTAGCACAGATGTTTGTTTCTTACTCTGCCAAGAAATCAAACAGTTGCCTAGGAATTGACAACCACCAGAAGTTGACTTTCTAGTTAACTTGCACCCTGCATAGTCACTATCTGAAAAAGCAACTAATTTGCAAGAGTGTCCAGTGGAATACCATAAACCCAGAGATTGTGTATCTTGCAAATATCTAAAGATTCTCTTGACTGCAATCAAATGAGACTCTTTAGGAGCAGCCTGAAATCTAGCACAAACAATGTAGCAAACATAAATCTGGTCTAGAAGCTGTTAAGTACATCAGGACCCAATCATACATTTGTAAATTTTCATTAACAGCTTTACCTTTCTGATCAGCATCCAGTTGTGTGGTGTTGCACAGGGAGTAGAACAGGGCTTACAGTTTTGTAAATCAAACTTATTCAAAAGATCTTTTGTATATTTTGACGACTGATGAATAAAGGTTCCATCATCGTTTTGTTTAATTTGCAAGCCTAGAAAGAACTGTAATTCTCCCATTGCACTCATTTCAAACCTCTTTTCATTAATGTTGTAAAATCATCACACAACTGGGGATCAGAGGATGCAAAAATGATATCATCAACATAAATCTGAACTTATGCTGATCCACCTTCTTAATAAAAAAGGTTTTATCAATGGAGCCTCTAGTGAAATTATTCTTCGAAGAAAAGTGGAAAGTGTCTCATACCAGGCTCTAGGAGCTTGTTTCAACCCATAAAGAGCTTATCAAGTTTATACACCCATTCAGGATTTTATTATCCTCAAAACCTAGTGGTTGACACACAAACTTCTTCTTTTATTTTACCATATAGAAATGCACTTTTGACATCCATTTGAAAAACTTTAAGATTGTGGAATGCAGCATACGCTAAAAACAATCTGATTGCCTCTAGTCTGGCTACAGGGGCAAGGTTTCATCATAGTCAATACCTTTTCTTGTGAAAACCCCTGTACAACCATCTAGCTTGTTCTTAACAATAAGCCATTTTCATCAGTTTTATTCCTAAACACCATTTAGTGCCTATTGCACACTTACCTGGGGGAAGAGGAACCAGTTCCCACACTTGTGTTTCTTGAACTGAAGAAGCTCAAGCTGCATGGCTTCAACCCATCCATTGTCTCTCAAAGCAACATGGTAGTTCTTTGGCTCTAGCTGACTGATGAGAGAGAGCATAGAAGCAGAAGTTAGACAATTGACTTCTTGTTGAAACACCAGCATTAATATCACCAATAATCTGAGACAGTGGGTGATTCTTCAGTCTTGATAACAATGAGATCTGTGCAAGTGTTTGTAGGACCTTCAGCAGCAGCAGATGTTGATGCATACTCTTCAAACCAAGAATTAGATGGTAACTCAAAAGATGTAGAGAATCAGAGATCTATCAGCATTGTTGTGGATGGAACTGCTGAAGCTACAGGAACATCAAATTTAGCAGACACAGGCAGTTGGTCACTAAACTTGAATAGGTGAGTATTGATATTATCATCATCATCATCAATACCACCAGGTGGAAGACATGCTGCAGAAGAGGTTATCCACAGATCTGCAATAGCTGGAGGTTGATAAGGAACATATTGCAGTATGTCCAATCAAACAACTCCACAGGATTTTGTGGAATCTTGTCCATAGGAGATTCATTAAACTTCACATGCAAAGTCTCTTCAACTATCTTTGTTCTGCAGTTGAAGACTCTGTATGCCTTGCAAGTAGATGAATAACCAACAAAATACCCTGCATCCACCTTAGGATCAAATTTTTGGAGTTGATCCTTTGTGTTGAGAATAAAACAGGGACACCAAATGCTTTGAAAAATGAAATTAGAGGAGCCAAGTGATGGAGAACTTCATATGGAGTCTTCATCAACCTCTGATTCACTAATACTCTATTCTGCACATAGCAAGCTGTGTTAACAGCTTCAGCCAAAAGGTCAGTGGCAAACCAGAGTCAGCCAACATGGACCTTGCAGCTTCAATTAGGGTCCTTCTTTCTCTCCACTACTCCATTTTGTTCTGGAGTCCTTGGTATGCTAAACTGCCTTTTGATTCCCTTTGAAAGATAGAAGTCATCAAGTGTATGGTTTCTGAATTCAGTTCCATTGTCACTCCTAATACACTTGACTGGAAGGGAATACTGCTTCTCAATATACAACACAAGTGAATAATCTTCTGAGCAACCTCATCCTTTAAATGTAGAAAGAAAGTCCATAAAATCTGGAGTAATCATCCACAATTACCAGACAATATTTCTTTTTTGCCATGCTCATCACTCTCACAGGACCAAATAGATCCATATGCAGTAATTGCAAGCAGGCAGTGGACTTAGGCTCTTCAATAGGAGGGAATGAGACTTTGTGCTGTTTTCCTTTTAAACAAGCAGTGCAGGTTTCATCACAGTGGAACTCCTTTATTGGTAAGCCTCTGACTAAACTATTGTGGATTAACTGATTCATGTTTTTGAAATTAACATGACCCAGCCTTCTGTGCCACAGTTTAGATTCTTGAGAAGAGGCTTTGGAAAATAGGCAAGGATTGCCTCTGAGATCTATTTTCTTGGAAAGATCTAAGGCATACACTCTTCCTGTTCTGTTGGCTCTCAGGAGAGTGTGATCATCCAACACCTTATCAATCAAATGCAGAACTTTGGAGATTTTCCACAAATTAACATCATCCAACTTTATTTCTCCATGGAGACAAAGCCGTTTCCAATGATGTAACCCCTAGCATCATTGCCAAAAGAAACAAACCCCTTCTTTCCTTGAGAGTAGTCATGAAGAAGAGAGTGTTCCTAGTCATGTGCATAGATCCCCCACTGTCTACATACCAGATGCTACTTTGGCATGTTGAAGAACCCTGCAATTATAAACAATCAGTTAGTTTTGGAGACCCAAACCTTTTGGTTTTAGGCCTTTCTCATCAACAGATGGTAAACTAACAGGTTTGTTGGAAACAACAGCCTGAAGAAGAAGATGGTGAAGAAGAGGAATCCTTTGGCTTGGACCTCTTTTCTGTGGTTTCAACATAGGAACATCTAATTGGTTAACTTTTCCCAATAGATGTTGAACCATCATAACCAGCTGTGTCTGATTTTGTGATAAAGCTTTCAGCTCATCAGACACATTGCCATTGGAGTTGATAAGTTCCTATGTTGCACCTTCTTCTTTTGATCAGCTGTTACCTGTTAACCCCTTCCTTTTTGGATTTCTTTATGGACTTAAGGGTTACAGGATTTGATGTTGCTGATACAAATGTGGTCTCAAACTGTTTTCATTTTAACCATTTTGTCTTTAATTTCCTCTTTATTTTGAGTTTGGATCTTTTTGTACCAGCAATCATCTATAAGATGATTGAACAAACCACATACTTCAAATGGTTTCTTCTTCATCTTATGTTGATCATCAACTAAAGAGGATGAAACAACTGAAGACTTGCTCTTCAGTGCTTTGGAAGCATTGTTTTGCTTTCTAACTTCCTCTTTAGTAGTCTTCAAACTCTTTCTACTGACAGTTTTCTTCTTTTCAGTACTGGCAGTAGTTGGAGTTTGAACTTCAGGTGTAAATCTTGCTCTCTAGTCCTTTCAGGACTTTCAGAATTAACTCCTGAGTTGATCAACTCATTGATCATGTGAGTGTCAGCAGTGGAACCATCAACATCAGCTGATAGGTTCTGAGAGGGCTTAGTGCTGACTTCTACTTCTGATTGTGCTGTATCAGAAAGTAGATCACATGATGAAATGGATTGGTTATTGCTTTCACCATCAGATTCTACCTCTGCTCTGGGAGTAAAATCTGTAGGTGGAGCAGTGTGATTGTAACCAATGCCAAACTTCACATTGGAAGCAGATTGCTTACTAAGAAGCATTTCAAAACCTTTGCAGATTGTACCCATCGATCACACTCTACTTGGGTGACTGCAAGGGTTTCTTTGAGATCTTTGTACTTCTCTAGAAGTACCTCTTCCCTAGCCTTATAATCTGTGATTTGGCATTTAAGTTTGTAAATCTCATCATTCTTTTCATTAAGCACAGACTCAAATTCAGCTTTTCTTGTGGAAATTGTTTGTTCTAGCTCAATGTTCTTGTAATCAAAGCTACATTTGCTTCTCTAATAGATGCAAATGCTGCTATGCATGTTTCAGAACATAATTTGGCTTTTGCCTCAGAGGATACTTGTGATACCTTGGTGTAGAGGCATTAGTAGATGAAGTATCAGCAGAATCCAAAGCCATAAGAGCTAGATTTCCAAAAGGACTGTCACCACCATGTTGACCAGCACCAGTGAACAGTTGTTCATGACCAGACAGATCATCTGGTAAACTGCTCCAGTCAAAAACTCCTGGGGTGAAGAAGCTGTGTTGTTGAGGTTGAGTTTGTTGATGAGATTGGGAAGGTTGTGGTTCAGGCAATGCTTGTGGTTGTTGTGCAATTGGAGCTTGAACAGGATTTGGTTGAGGCATATAATAGCAGGGATAAGGATATGACATTTGACCCTGGGGAACAAAGTAAGCAGGCAGAGACCTAGGATGTGAATGATGACCAGAACCAGCAGGATGTTGCCCTCTGTTTTGTGGACTAGTACTAGGAAAAGTCACAAAGGGTGTAGAAGAGTTAGATCCAGTTGATCTACACTCTCTTGCAAAGTGTCCCAGCCTTTGGCATTTGTGACACCTCAACTTACTCTTGTCAAAACCAACTTTGGTTTTGCCAGAGAGTCCAGGAAATTTCCTGCCAGTTTCTTTATAGAACTTCTGAGATCTGATATTAATCAATGCCATTTGGCTCAGAATATCCATCTCTTCTAGATCATCATCAACAATTCCTTTCAAATCATCCATTATGAAGCATAGATTGTCACTATTACTGCCAGAATGACTCTCAATACCAACAAATGCATGATCAGAACTATTTGAAGAGAAATCAATATGCTCATCATAATTGCTTTCAGATGCAGCATATTCTGACTCATGACCACCAAGGCAGTATTCCTTGGTACAACGTCATCAGTGAGCTTTCCTGATGAGGACAGTTTCCTCTTCTGCTCTATCTCTCTTTCGAATGTAAGCAGTTTCCCATGAAGTTGGGTGAGAGATAGGCTATCCAGATTTGCACTGGAGCGTAGGACAATAGTGTATGTGTCCCATCTCTCAGGCAGTGATCTGAGGAACCTGTTATTCATCTGGCTATTGGTGTATTCCTATTTCACCATTTTCAGCTCAGAGATCAAGCAGGAAAAACGCTCAAACTGTTAAGTCAGTGTCTCACCCTTTGTATGAGAGAATGTCTCATATTGTTGGGCAAGGATTTCTCTGTTGTTTGCTAAGACCTCATCTGTGCCACTGAATTGTTCCTTCAGGGCATTCCAGAGATCATGAGCAGTTTCATGATGCATAAGCCCTGAATAGATTTCATAGGCAGTGCCATGGCCAGAATTCCATGGGCTTTAGCATCAATCTCAAACAGTTTCCGATCTTCATCAGAGTATGTTCCTTCTTCTTCGGAACCATTTGATTGGTTTCCGGATTGTTCACCATAGGCTTATGGTCCATGTACCACAGATGTCCAACAACTTGAACTGTTAACAGACAGGTGATGAAGCATTCTTCGCTGCCATATGTTATACTCGGTCCTAACCAGCATCGGGGGCTTGGTTGAGGAACCAGTATTGTGAGGATCATTAGAAGGAGTAGTCATCTCAGATTCAATCAAATCAATTAAGCTATAACAGATTTAGAACAAAAACACAACAACCAATTGAACCAGAGAGATCTCAGAATAATGAACGAAAGCGTCAGAAATTCAATAATCTATAACCAGTTCTTGCAAAATGCTAATTCAATCAAACATAGATATCAATTAGCAGTTTCAATGATCAATTGTTAGATCAATCAATGATTACCTGCTCTGATACCACTTGTTAGGATCAGTGATCTACGTTTGATTGATTAGGGAGTATAGCAGTGAATTCTAACAAGAATAATTAGCCAATTCACAAGAACAAAAGGATATTCGGTGAAGAACAAAAACGGTTATAGATAGAGAGAACTCTGCAAATAAATTTCATTCAATATTCGCTTTCGTGGTAACGGAATGTCACAATTACAATTAGGTCGACACCTCTTATATAAGAGATGTGACGTCTGCTGATGTCACTTGATAGTGACATCTAACAGAATTTATCGCAAACTACTGATAGTTAACACAACTACTGAAGATGTCAAACAGCTGATCTTCTTACAAAAATGCTAAGTGTTAACTATTATTACAACTACTGAAAAGAAACTACTGAAACAATAACAACTGAAGAACATACTCTTCAGGTGTTTTACAAATACTGAAACAAGAAACTACTGAAAGGTAAACCATCACAACTACTGAAGAAGACCTCTTCAGCTGTTGTGACAACGTCTGATACTTTGGTCTTCAGCACTTGTGTCTTCAGACTTTGTCTTCAGCACTTGTGTCTTCAGACATTGTCTTCAGCACTTGTGTCTTCAGACTTTGTCTTCAGCACTTGTGTCTTCAGACTTTGTATTCAGCACCTGTGTCTTCAGACTTTGTCTTCAGCACTGTGTCTTCAGACTTTGTCTTCAGCACTGTGTCTTAGACTTTGTCTTTAGCACTTGTGTCTTCAGACTTTGTCTTCGGTACTTGTGTTCAGATATTGTAATCAGCTGTTGTCTTCAGTGTTGTGGTCTTCAGTAGTTGCTGTGATGTCTGTGGGACTTAAAGGTTTTTCTGATCCGGCTCATTGGTTTTTTTGGTCCAACATGTATTACTTACTATTATGTTCAACTCTTTTCACTCTATCTTCATCCGAGTGTTGTTCAAGTGAGTTTGAGAGAAAAACTAAGTGTTAAGTGACCCTAACCGATCCTGCAGAATGATTAACCATCCTTATGTAATGCATGGTAGAACTTTTTCACAACTTTCGTTACCGGGTTACTTAAGTTATGAGACCTCATTTTCACTGATCCTCATTGGGATTCTTTTACTTTGATCCTTTCATGATGATCCACATTGGGATATTTTCACTTCACTTTGGAAGGTGATCCATGATAGGATTCTTTTGTTCATTCACTTGGAATGTATTGCTTTTGTAGATTCATCCAATTTTGATGTGTTCCTCATTGGGAATCTTTTGGATCGGTACATCTATACTATGTGCTTGTCTCATCAGGTCTTTGCTCAGTAAAACAAAGATGAAACTTGATGTAGGTGAAAGAGATTCAAAAGTATCATTACCTGGTGTGTTTAGGTTACTACACATACATACACTCAGTTAAGCCAATACATACATGTACTTTGAGATGAGTGTTTCACTATTGAATAAGATTTTAATTCATCACTACATGTATCTTCTCTTCCAAGTTGAGCCTACCAACATATCTGGTAAGTCATGACAGTCTCTCAAATTTTGAAATCAAGCACAGTAAATGATATAACGACTATAACTATATCATTTCCCATTAATATTCTTTCTTCATTATAATTGATTTTTTTTGGTGATTTTCTGATGTTTTTTGAATTGTTTTTTAATTTGATTGGTTTTACTCAAGGTTAATCATGCTAATTGATTGAACCAGGAATTAAACCTACTAGGTTTGAATGCCTTAGTAAATAAATCAGCCAATGATTTTTAGTGGGTACTTGAATCAATTTGATTAACCTCTTTTCAGCACAATCTCTTATAAAGTGATATGTGATTTCAATGTGTTTTTTTTTGAGTGCTAAACTGGATTATTTGTAATGAAAAGAGTTGCTGTGTTGTCAATGTAAATTGGAGTGTGAAGAAGTTAAAACCATAATTAAGCATCTGGTTTTGAATCTAGAGTACTTGAGAGCAACAAGCTGATGCTGCAATATACTCAACTTCTGCTGTTAAGACAGATACGTTTGTCTGCTTCTTGCACTACCAGGAGACCAGTCCGGGACCGAGAAATTGACAACCGCCAGAGGTGGATTTCTTGTTGAAGTTGCATCCTCCATAGTCACTAGCAGTGAAGGCATAGAAAGTGAAGTCTCCTTCCTTTGGATACCATAGCCCAAGATCAGGTTTTCCCTTAAGATATTTGAATATCCTCTTGATAGCATTCATATGAGATTCTTTAGGATCATCTGGAAATCTGGCAGACACACAAACACCAAACATAATCTCAGGCCTACTAGCTGTTATATACATAAGTGAACCGATCATAGATCGATAGTGAGTCTGATCCACTGATTTGCCTTCTAGACCAGGTCCAATCTTCACTTTTATATCCATAGGAGTTCTGATCAACTGACAATCAGCAAATTGGAATTTCTTCAACATAGTTTCCACATATTTTGATTGATTGATGAAGATTCCATCTGCCGTTTGTTGGACTTGCACCCCTAGAAAGAAAGTGAGTTCCCCCATTGCACTCATTTGAAATTTTGAATGCATAAGGTCTTCAAAGTCTTTACAGAGTTGTTTCTTTGTTGAGCCAAACATAATATTATCCACATAAATCTGGACTAGCAACATGTCTTTTCCTCTTCTCTTTCTAAATAGAGTCTGATCAATCTTTCCTCTTTCATATCCATTTTCAAGAAGGAAATATGATAGAGTCTCATACCACTTTCTTGGAGCTTGATGAAGACCATACAAGGTTTTGTCAAGCTTGTACACCCTATGAGGGAAATCTGGATCTTCAAAGACAGGTGGTTGACTCACATAGACTTCTTGTTAGATCTAGGATCAATAGATCTAGTCTATATTGTATAGGCTTAGAACTTGAATTAATATTTGTAATGAATACTTATAATTCATTATTATGAATGCATTAAATGTATAGGTTAACCCGTATATATGTGTGTTGATTTATGTATGTTTGCACGGAAAACATTATGATTGGTAAAATTCACCAAATGTAAGAAACATCTACGGATGAACATTTTGTTCTTCCGTAAATATGTTTCTTACAAGTAAAATACATCCGAAGATCTTCTGCGGATGAACAACCAGCTCTGAGGATGGAAGAACAAGATTGCTTCAGAAGAACAAGAGTGCTTCGGAAGAACAAGAGTGCTTCGGAAGAACAAGATTGCTTTGGAAGAACAATGTACCCTTGGAAGAACAAGACTCCTGCGAAAGAACAAATATCTATGGAAGACAATATTCTTGCGTTGTCCAAACACTTGTATAATGCAAGTGTTACTAGTGAACAAGTCAACAAGTCAACAAGGCAGTTACGCGAATCCCAAGAGATATGATGATTCCTTAATAGAAACAATTTGAATCCCAAGAGATTCGGTGTTTCCTTAAACAAAAACACATGTGCCTATATATATATATGGATCCTAGGTTCCACACAAGTAAACGACTTCGACAACAAACATCCAAGAAATAATACAACCACCACACATCACATCAAATCACACAAATCCAAACCCTAGCAGCCGTCACATCATCAAACACTCAAATCAATATCATTCATTCATTGTTTATTCATCTGTAATCATTAACATGTTTTTAATGAATACGTTTGCACTAAATATTTTTCTGATCATTAATTGTGTTTCATTCATTATGTTCATCTCAGTCTTTAATCATTATTGATATTGAAATAAATACAAACAGTTAAACCAAGTTAACGTTGATTCCGCAAACGTTGACTTGACATCAATCAACACTGATAATTCCTGATTGCGATCCTTGGATTCATAGGTGGTATCAGAGCCAAGTGCTATTGATTTAGATCAATTGATCTATCATTGTTAATTGTGTTTAATTGTTTACTGAATTCTCTAGATTTGTCAGTTTTTACTAATTAGATTTACTGTTTTTCTTTTAAGCAAATAGTTTTTGTGTGTGATCTGTGATTTTTCGTTTGATTAACTTGGATCAATATTCAAATCAATTGAATAGCATATCTTAGTTATTGATCAACATTAATAAATTGTTCATATCCATTGAACAAATTCATTAGTTAAAGTCTTAGAACTTAATTACTCATGAGCAATTTTGGTGGATCATCTTACCAACCTCCAAAGTTGGAAACAAAAGCAGATTTGAAGTCCTGGAAAATCAAGTTCAGGAATCATGTAAATTTTATAGATTCGGACTTATAAGTTCAATAACAGAAGGTCCTTGTATTCCACCCACTCTTGGGCCGGATTATAATGACAATAATCAACCCATAAGTACTAAAGATCTATCACCTCATGATATTAAGAAGTTAAAGTTGATATTAAAGCATACAATTTGCTTAGTATGGCTTTACCTAAGGAAATATTAATAAGGTGAAAATTACAAAACAGCAAATTCCTTGTGGAAGATACTTCATACACTCTGTGAAGGGAGTGATGAAATCTGAAGCATTAGAAGGACACCTTTCGTTCACAATATGAAGCATTTCATCATATTGAGGGTGAATCAATTCCTCAACAACTCCATAGATTTATGCAACTTGATACATAGATGAATATTTTGGAGTTGAAATATACAAATAAGGAAGTGAACAAAAAGATGCTCCATACTATACCAGAAAGTTGGAAGCAAATTGTATCCATGTTCAAGAACACCATACCTCAAGGCAGTTGGATTAGACACTCTAATGGCTAAAGTTGAGGCTCTTGAAATGGATGAGAAATCAAAAAACAAGAGTGTGAGAACTCATGTATCACCATATCACTTTAAAGAAACAAAAAGTGCTGGAAGTGCCTTCATGTCCAACAATGATGGTGATAACTCTTGTACTTTGAGTGAAGATGAAGAGGAAGTAAGTTTCTATGCTTCAAAACCTTCTAATAAATCTTCTCAAAGTAAGTCAAGAAAAGAGAAAAGAAGAACTGATGATCATAGAGACACATCATCAGAAAAGCCTTCAATCAACAATCAACAGAAGTCCAACACTGTCATTCTGGACTCTGAAGAACAAAAAGCAGCTTTTGTAGCTTTCAGTTCAGGCTTTCAAGCTTACCTGGGAAGCTCATTAACCTCTGCCAATATGTGCCAACAAGACTTGGAAGAACTACCTCCAGATGTAGTGGAGGGGATGGATCTACAATGGCAAATGGCAATGATTGCCTATAGAGCCAAACAATATCTCAGAAGAAACAAGAATTTGGCTGCTGCAAGCAAATCATCACGGATTGGTGTTGATAAGTCAATGGTAAGATGCTTCAAGTGCAATCTCTATGGACACTTCTCTAAAGAATGCAATCAACAATATCCTGACTCAACATAACATTAGCAACATCAGTCTAAACAGACTTCATCATCTCAAAGATCCTTCAGGCAACCACAACTTGCCAATTCATCCGCACCAGCCACTTATAAATCAGCAGGAACAAGCAACTCAAAAGAAACTAGGCTGATCATTCTTCAAGATGGAACTTGTGACTGGAGTATGTATAAGAAGGAAGTCTTGGAACAAAATCAAGCTTTAATGGCTCACATGGAAAACAAAGTTCCACCCATGGAAAGTGAGGTAAGAGACAGGTTATGTTCATCAATATGTGTTGAGGAAGTATAGAGATATAGAGTCCATGCTCAATAATTGGTTGATAAAGTTAAAGAAACAATGCTTTTGAATGAATCTCATGTAATAGAACATAAATTATATCAAATAAAAATTAACTCTTTACAAAAGGATTTAGATAAAATTGTTTCTAAAAAGTACAGTTTAAAAGCACAAGTTGAGCATCTGACCACTTCCTTAACTAAATCCATGGCTGATCATGCATCAACTAAAGTGAAACTTTAGAAGTTTCAACTTTCATCTCAGCAGTATGAGAAATTATTAAATTCTCATATTGAATCAAAGAAGAGGTCTGGGTTAGGATATAATGTTGTGGCACCTCCTGTAAACAATAATTATGTTCCTTTGCCTGAATCAGTGACAAATAACTTGTCAAATAATTTTGTGCCAAGCACCAATATAGGAACAAGTTCTAATCAACAAAACATTAATAATAAATCTGAGGTGAATGAAACTAAGTCTTCTGAATTAGAGAAGATTAATCAAATGGATTCAGAATTTGACTTTGATGAGTGTGGTGACTTGGATGATTCTGATGAACATGATGATAATCAACTAAACAAGGGTAAGAATAATGTTTTTGAAATAAATATTTCAAAAGTGCTTGAAGAAACAAAGCTTCCATACCCTCCTAAACAAAGAAACATGCTAAAGACCATCTGCAAGAGAATAGCTTAATTAAATAAAGGTCTTTAAGAACTAAATCATCAACAAAAATCTTCAAATGAAGTGAATGAGAAGTGTGCCTCTACATAAAAGACACAAATCATCCGTGGAAAAGGAAAAGAAAAGGCTGTCAGCTGATCACTAGGATAAGAAGAACATTTCTTTAGTACAAGATCTAAAGAAGAAAACCTCTTTAGTAGAAGCTAATACTGACTCAGTAGATGATCTACGGAAGAGGAAGTCAGCAACAAACAAACCAAAGCTCCACAAGCTGGAAGAGGAAAAATCAACTTTAAAGCTGAAAAAGGATGCAAAGCCTCAAAAGTTGGAAAATAAGAAGAAATTAACTAATTTTGACAAAGAATCAGACAAAGAATCAGATGAGATGTATTGCAAATGGTGTGACATGAAAAACCATAATACTGAAGATTGTTACTTCAGTAGTTATTGTTCTATTTGCAATATGAACAATCACATGACATCTGACTGCTACTTCAACAAACACTATGCTATCTGCAATAAAAATAATCATTCAACTCAGGAATGATATTTCAACAAAAAGAACAACAAAAAAGGCACAAAGATAAAACAATCAGATAAAGCTGAATCAGACACTCAATCTACTGATTGTGAAAAAGATTCAAAAATCAAGAAGTCTGCATAAAAACACAAGCCAAAATCAAAGGAAAAGACATCCATTGATGTTCATCCTTTGAAGAAAAGAACAACTTTCCAGCAATCAAAAACAACTCATAAAAGGGTGGATTTGACTGAAAAGGAAACAATAGCTGATGATGCATTCTTTGATAATTTTGAAAAGGGAATTCATATACCTCATTCAAAAACAAAAGATAGTGAAACATTTAATAATCAAGATTCATTATCAAAACCAAAGCCTCAAACCAACAAAAATAAGTTGAATGAAAAAGAAATTGAGAAACAAGAACCTAGTTCATCAACATCGACTTCAACAGAATCATCCTCACCTGAAACAACTCAAAATGAATCAAGCAAAACTAAAGCTAAAACTTTAAGACTTATTCATGAAGGAGTTACTATTTTAGACACTGCTGGCAAACCCAAGATCATTAAGGCTTGGGTGTCAATTCTAACTGAGTTCTTTCTGAATGCATGAACAATCTTGGAGAGCTGACAACAAGTGGTATGCTGACAGTGGTTGTTCCAGGCATATGATAGGAAACTATTCACTTCTCCATGACTTCAAACATAAAAAGTTTCTTATGTGGCATTTGGTGGGGATAAGAAGGGAGGTAAATTTGTTGGTGAAGGAATGGTAATAAATGGTGTGCTCAAGTTTGAGAAAGTAAAGTATTGTGAAAATTTACAGTATAATTTACTGAGTGTGTCTCAATTTATGATCAAATTTGTACCACATTGTTTGATAACACTAACTGTTACATTCTTAAGCCAAGTTTTTCTGTTCCAGAAGATTGGGTCCTTCTTAAAGCATCAAGAAAAGGAACACTTATATTTTGGACATGAACAACACCTCACTCACAAGACATGAAACATGCCTCCTATCTAAGTCATCAGAAGATGAATCTCAATTGTGGCATAGAAGGCTTGTTCATTTTAACTTGAATAACATGAACAAATTAGTGAAAAATGACTTAGTCATTGGACTGCCAAAGAAAGAGTTTCATTGCTCAACTCATTGTTCTTCTTGTTACAAAGGAAAAAAACATAGAGTGTCTCATAAATCCAAAACTATCAATAGTAATACTACACCACTCAAATTGCTTCACATGGATCTGTTTGGTCCTACTAATGTGATGAGCATTGGAAAGAGACAATATTGTTTGGTGATAGTTGATGATTTCACTAGATTTACATGGGTCTTTTTCTTAAAACAAAAGAGTGAAACGTCAGAAACATTAATGAACTTTTTCATCAAGATTGAGAATCAACTTGATGCAAAAGTTAAAATTTTTAAGAGTGACAATGGTACTGAATTTTTCAATTTTGACTTGGATTCCTTTTGTAGGACCAAAGGTATAGCAAGGCAATTAAGTGCCCCAAGAACTCCACAACAGAAGGAGTTGTTGAAAGAAGAAATAGAACACTTATTGAAGCAGCCAGAACAATGCTAGCTGACTCACAATTGGCTATCACCTTTTGGGCTAAGGAGTGAATATTGCATGCAATGTTCAAAATAGAACATTAATTGTCAAGAACATAACAAAACACCTTCTGAGCTTTTATTTAAAAGAAAACCTTATATAGGATATCTTAGAGCTTTTGGGTGTCATGATCAGTTTTAAACATAAAAGAATTATTGGGAAAATTATCAGAAAAAGCCTATGATGATTTCTTTGTTGGATATTCTTCAACATCTAAATCTTATAGGATATATATTCCACAAAATAACATTATGGAAGAAACTCCTAATGTATCTTTTCATGAATCTGTATTTACTAAATCAGTTAAAGGAGCATCATGGTTGTTTGATATAGATGCTTTAATAGAGTCATTTAACTATGGTTATTTGACTAATGCAGGAACTGCTGATTCATGCTATCCATTTGTTCCACCTAATATGAATGAAGAGACATTTTTTGCTGATCCTCTAAGGTTTCACACATCCTCAGATGGAAACACTTCACAGTAGCTGCTAGCACTGCACCAGCAGATATACACTGTGCATCCGGAGATGTCAATGCTGTCCCTGCAACTACTCCATGCTCTCAAGTGAATGAAACAAACATTAAAAATGTTTCAAATCCTCACTTATCATCCGAAAAAGTTCCTATAACTCCTATGGGAGAGCCAAATGCTTCCGGATAAGCCCCTACAGCTCCTACGGAAGACACTCATGATGCTACTGATATTCAACCTATGGAAGATCATTCAACACCAAATGTTGAACAGTTTGACTACTTCCTAAACTCTCAATCTGGTTTGGATCAGTATGCAACAATGGATATGACTAACTTGGAATCATTTATTCCAGTTGAATCAACTCCATCAACAAGAATCCATAAGACTCATCCAGGCAACAACATCATTGGAGATCCTGCAAAAAGAACTACAAGAAGCCAAAGTGGTACTGCCAACATTTGTCTTTTTACTTGTTTACTTTCACAAGTGGTTCCTCCAAACATCACTGCTGCACTAAAGGACAATAGCTAGATTGAAGCTACACAAGAAGAGCTTCAACAATTTATAAAGCAAAAAGTGTGGACTCTAGTTGATTTACCCGACGGCCAACATCCTATTGGAACAAGATGGCTTTTCAAAAATAAACTGGATGATAGAGGGATTATTGTAAGAAATAAAGCAAGGTTGATTACTCAAGGATATACACAAGAAGAGGTAATAGACTATGATGAAATTTTTGCACCAATTGCAAGAATTAAAGCTATAAGAGTGTTCCTAGATTATGCATCATATAAGAAGTTGACTATGTATCAAATGGATGTCAAGTGTGCCTTCCTATATGAAAAAATGATGAGGAAGTTTATGTGTCACAACCACCTAGTTTTGAAGATCCTCATTACCCTCACAGGGTATACTAACTTGATAAAGCCTTGTATGGTCTTCACCAAGCACCAAGAAAGTGGTATGAAACACTATCATCTTTCCTACTCAAGCATGGACACAAAAGGGTAACCATTGATCAGACTCTATTCCTCAAACAAGAACATCAAGATTTCTTGGTTGTTCAAATATATGTTGATGACATTTTATTTGGATCAACTAATAAGAGATTGTGTGTATGTTTTGAAGAATTAATGAAATCAGAGTTTCAGATGAGCTCAATGGGTGAATTAACTTTCTTTCTTGGTCTTTAAGTTCATCAAAAGACAGATGGGATTTCATCAATCAGGAAAAATACATACATCAAATATTGAAGATGTACAATCTTGCTGATGCATCTTCATGCAAAACACCAGCCTCAACAACTGAAAAGATTGTACCTGATCCTTCAGGAAAATCTATGATAGGATCAATTCAACAAAATAACTTATCAGGAAGAGGCTTAGTATTATTATATGATCCCATTATATGTGTATATATATATATATATGCTTGTGCATTATCACACTACCACTCGTTCTTCATGATAATCTTCTTAGAAATTTATGATAAATGCATTCTTTCAACATTAATAAAAAATTTAGGGGGAGTAGAATCATGAAATTTACTCAACAGTATTGTCTATTCCATTATCAATTTGAAGGAATTGGAACTTGAGCACCAACTCAGCTCTTGGATACATGAAGTTCTTAAAATTTAGCTCTTGGATACATGAAGCTTTTAAAATTTAATCTTTCTTGTGCACAATTGTCATGAATACAAAGTCAACAAGGTCCAAAAGCAATAAATGGTTCTAAGCAATGGACTTGGACCATACAATAAAATAAGTTCCCCACAGTGCTTTTTAAGCATCAGCATAAGCCATAATACCTTTTAAACATCAACAGAAGCTACAGTGTGAAAACTTTATTAAATTTTTCCATCCGTAGATTAGTAAAATACGGATGAGCCGGTATAAAAAGTGTAATCTAATTTCATAGATTGGTAACCTATGAAAATTAAAGTTATTCTTAATCAGTAGAAGTTTTTAAGCCATCCACAGATGATATACGGAATCCATAGATAATGTGTGGAAGAACTAATAACTGCAGATAAGTTATATTGTTGAGGTCCTATATTATTAAATTAATGAAATTAATGTGTCTGAGAGAGTATAAATAATGTTCCTTGACTTCAATATTCATTATTCACTTTTTCAGACCTAGAAAAATGCAATCAACAAACTTTTCCCTCTTTCTCTAACATTCAAATTACCGAATCAAAACATCAAACAAACACATAACTCTATTCTCAGATCACTGTATTCAAGGTAAAACATGTTGTAATGTTCAATAATGAACCGTTTGATTCTTGGTTATTATCACAACTGTTCGCATTCTTATATCAATAATATGATTCTAACGAAATCTTCTTTATTCTTATGAAGAGATGGATAATCGATTTGAAAGAGAAGACAATGTGTGTGCTTTCCTAAACCCTGACAACCCTGTTTCAGAAGGATGCCAATACATTATTTGATACCTAAGAAGATCTTGGTTGTTCTATGTGTTATCAGTAGAGCTAGTGATTCATCAATCACACATTACTGATTTCTTGAATTCTGTCCGAATGGAAGAAGATGGACAAGTTATTATGGCAGATGTGAAAATTCAAAGACTAAGACTGGATGAACAGACAATAAGAAGGTCCTTGAGTTGGGAGATGTAGAAGCTAGTCACCCTGATGTATTCGAGAATGAATACATAGAGAAAGTATTTCCACTGATGGGGTATGATGGTGACTTCGAGAAGTGAGAGATAAAGAAGGGAAGACTCTGCAAGCCAAACGGATTTCTCTGCCACACTTATCTTAATTGCATCTCAAACAGGAAATCTGGAATTGATGGATTTTTAAGGCATATCTCTTCAAGTATTATGGTGTCTTTGAGGGAAGAACATACAATTACTCAAAGTACATCTTCAACTGCTTATGTGATCACATCAGAGTGAAGAAGGCTAACAAGATGTACATGTTTCCAAGGTTTTCGCAACTGATCATCAATGCTGATCTTTGTGGGACTACTATAGATGGAGATGTGTTTGTTCAAGCACACCTAGGTAGATCTGTTCAGAATAAATATCCGGGAAGTATGAAGGAGGAGACATGCCCATGTTTGCTCATGTGGTAGATGCTAATGCAAACATTCCTCAAGAGCTTATATGGGAATATCAACAAGAGGATTCACCAACCACCTCTATACAAGCCACTCACTCACCAGATCTATCACCCATTCACCAATAACATCAATCTCCACAACACCCTTCACCATAAGTCAAAACAGTCACACATACCCGATTATTCTTTTTAAAGTCAAGAGAGAAAGAATAAAGTGAAGAAAAAGAATAAAAGATATTTTACCCAAGTTAAGGGTTAAAAAGTGTCAAAAAGTACAAAAGGTTTGAAAAAGTGGGTGTAAAGTGGGCATGGTAGCCCACTCTCCTCTTACAACACCCAGATCTGCGATTTTAGAGAGAGAGAAAGAAAAGAGCAGCAAAAAGCTCTTGGCTCTGAAGAAGAACAAGCTGAAATTTGAATTCAAGGTAAGAATTTATGATTTTATGGTGTTCTTAACTGGTTATGTCCTCGGGTTTATGCTCATGTGTGTTATGTGTGTTCAGTTGTATGTTTTTATGTTATATGTGTTCAGTTGTATGTTTTAGTGGGTATCTAGGTGGTTGAACTCAATTGCAAACAAGTTTGGAAGAAGCCATACTCAAGAGCTGTAAAGGTGAGTTCTAGGACCCCTCTTTACTGGTTTTTAACTGATTTTGGGCTGAAATGCATGAATGTATGTTTGTTTGATAACTGGGTTTTATAATCATACATTTGAATGTGTGTATGCTGCTGTTATGATGTGATGTTGGAATATGTTTATGATTGTTGATGTTATGGTTGTGTTTCTAAGGCTTAGAATGTAAGATTTAATCTTAGAACAAGATAGATGAGGATTTGGGGGCTGAATCTGATGATAAGTGTGCCCTAGGCTGCTCATGCGCTCAAACAGTAGTTCATACGCCTAAGTCTAGAAAAGCTGCTTAAGTGTTGACAAATGCGGATGGAAAGTCAATGTGGATGGAAAGTCAATGCGGATGGAAAGTCAATGCGGATGGAAAGTCAATGCGGATGGAATGTCCATGCGGATGAGGAAAGTCAATCCGAGTGAGTAAGTTCGTGAGGATGAGTAAGTTATGCGACTGAACAAATGCAGATGAGGAAACGCGAATGAGCATTGACAAATGTGGATGAGTAAAGTCAATGCGGATGAGAAAGTCTAAGTCAACAAATGCGGATGAAGAAATGCGGATGAGTAAACAATGCGTATGAGCACTTAGAAAATTTCTAACTTTTTGGGGAAAAGTGAAATTTAGGCTTTGACTTGGGAGGTTCCCGGGGCTATGTAAGTTGACTTTTTAAGGTCATAATGTATGATTGATGCTTATGCATGATGGTATGTATGATGTCTGTATGATGCTTATGCATGATGGGTATGATGTATGTTATGTATGTATGATGCCCTGTATGATGATGTTGATTGTGTATGATGATATTCCTTACATTCTATGTTTATTTTCCCATGGCTTTACGTGAATGGTAATGAATGAAATGAAAGTATTATGTAAAGTAAAGTGGAAGGTAATGAAAAGAGGAACACGATGAATGATGCATGCATTAATGAACAAAGGGAAGTAAAGTAAGTCCTGCAATCCTTGTATGTCGAAACACGCCCAATGAAGGTGTTAGTTCAATAGTGTGCAGGTTAGCTACCCCATAAGGATGCACACCGGGGTCCTTCTTTGTGATTGACCGTTTATATAGAACCGTTGTTGCTTCCCTCTTGGTACTGTAGTCAGGCCACCTGTCACAATGTACAGGGGTCTATGATAGACCTCGGCCCAGTACTCGCTTTATGCGTGACGGATGGGGCTTAGCACAAGAAAATGGTACACCTGAATTTACCCTGGTACTGTGGTTTGGCAACCGGGCGCAATGTATGGGGGTTTATGATAGACCTCGGCCCAATACCCACTTTATGCATAACAAGGGGTAAAGTTCATGGTTTTGGATGGGATGTTAAGAAGTAATGGTGAACGTATGATTGGAAGTTAATGAACGAACGATGATGAACATAATAACTATTACCTTGATGTACGTATGATGTGTGACCACGTGCGATAGTGATGAAAATGCTTTAATGAATGAAAGGTAATATAATGTTTTGTAAACTAGAACTCACTCAGCAACGCTGACTTTTTATGCATTTTCCAGTTGGCAGGTAAGGTTGCTAAGGATGGCCCGGGGCAGCTACTTGGCATTTTGGATGGCATTCTTTTGTTGATGTTTTTGCATTGTAATACGAACAAATGAAAATGTGTAATGAATGATTGTATTAACTTGCAAAAATAGTTATTATGAAATGAAAAGTTATTTTACTGTTCCGCTGCAATGCTTTATGAAAGTTAAATGTAATTATATATTTATGTGCAATGGTTGACCAGCTGTAAGTGTCCTGGGAACGGGGCCTTACAAGTTGGTATCAGAGCTAAAGTTTAAGTGAAACGGGTAAATTTCAAATGAACCTAAACTTAATTGAAAATGGGATGGAAAGGGAAGGGATGCCAGTCCGAGTAGCTGCGTGCCATAAGGTATTTTCTCAATGATAACTGGTATTATATGCGCATGTTATGTGGTTTATGTGTTGTATGTAGATTTAGATACTGATGTACTCAGGGTAGGTAATGCTTGGAGTATGAAGAGTAAAGTAAGTGGCTAATCACAACTAGCCACTGTAATTAGGGACTTACTATACTTGACATAAACTGAGCTGTCCCTTGAATGACTGTGTTGGTGTTTGAATCTTTTAGTGTGTGTTTGAGGATGGCCGGTGATAGATCATCTAAAGCTTCACATGGTGGAGGTCGTGGTGCTGAACCATGGGTTACGAGAGGAAGGCCTAGAGCTAAAAAGGTTGTTCATGAAGAACCAAAGACCCCTCATCCGGAGGGTGGTGATGAGAGTGCTAACTTAAGGGCCTCAGTAAAAGAGGCTGTTGTCGAAGAGGTGCATGAGGTCATGCAGACAATCTTACCATCTGTGGTGACTGAAGTTATCATGGCTATGAGGGAAGGAGAAAGGAAGGAGAGGAGTAGACCTACGGGCGACAAGAGACAGCCCAAGACTGAAATGGTTTTCTCTGATGACGAAGTGGAAGAGGAAGAAGAAGATCCTACAACGAAGGCGGCTCAAGGTTGCAACTATGGGGCTTTTGAACATCAGTGAGTGCCGGGAGGATCAGCGAGTGCCCCCTACCTTCGATGGTAATGGCATTGCTGCAGCTGCTCACTAGTGGGTGAGAGAAATGGAAGCTATTTTGAACATCAGCGAGTGCCCGGAGGATCAGAAAATGAAGTCTGTTACCCACTCTTTCATGGACTCGGCCTTATGTTGGTGGGACAATAATGTCCAAGCTGAGGTTAGTCAGGCTATTGGGAGAATGAGATGGTCTGAGCTGAAAAAGATGGTGATTGAGGAGTTCTGTCCTGATAAGGAAATGGATAAGGTGGAAAGGGAATTCCTGCAGCTGGAGGCAGAAATCATGACACATCAACAATACACCACCAAATTTAATGAAATGGCACGACTGGTGCTAGATCAGGTGATGCCTCTGTCATAAAAAATCAAGAGTTATATTCAAGGCTTGCCAACCAATATCCATAGGCACATGATCACTGCTCGACCGAGCACGTTTATGTCGGCAGTTGATTTGGCAGGGAAACTGTATGATGAAAGGACTATGGGGGTGACCGAAGGTAGCAAGAAAGGTGGTAGTGATCGGAATTGGAATGGAAAAAGGATTGGTTGGGGTGATGTCCTCACGAGTAACAAGAAAACCGGGTAGTAGATGACTGCCATGTGGTCACGTCTGGTGCAGGGTCGAAGAAGTGTGGCAGATGTGGGAAGGGGCATAATGGGGAATGTAGGCTGTGATCAAACTTATGCTTCAAATATGGGAGAACTGGGCACATAGCGAGGGACTGTCGTGTGGTCAGATGTTTTAACTGTTGTGGAGAGGGTCAGATGAGTAAAGACTATAAGAAGCCGAGGGCTGAAGGTTCGGGAGTGAAGAAGACTGTAGGAGAAGGACTGAGGGCGAGCGCCAGAGCATTTACAATGATGTAGGAGGAGGCTAGTATGGACCTTGATGTTGTGTCAGGTACGTTTCTAGTAAACCAAACCTTAGCCTCTGTGTTATTCGATTCTGGTGCTAGTAAAAGTATTATTTCTGCTGCTTTCTATGCCAAACTGCCTCTTAGTAGTAAGAATATAGATGCGCCCTTGATGTAGAAACTACCATAGGTAAGTCTACCATGATTTCTGAGATGATAGAAGGATGTGGTGTGGAATTAAAAGGTCAAAAGTTTCCTGTTAGACCATTCGTGATGACCTTAGGCGGGTTGATGTAGTACTAGGGATGGATTTGTTAGCGGACTACGAGGCGAACATTGTGTGTCGCAAGAAGATGATTCATTTGACAGCGGCTAACGGGAGTATGGTGACGGTTTACGGGATTGGGTCATACGATCCTGAAAGCAATTTCAATGGCGGTGGCAGGAAAGTGTATGAGGCGTGGATGTAGTGCCTACTTGGCTTATGTAAAGGATGTGGATACGCCAACACCACAACTATCCAATGTCCTGGTTGTGTGTGACTTTCCAAATGTGTTTCTCGAAGATTTACCGGGAGTGCCACTGACGAGAGAGATCGAGTTTCAGATTGATATGATACCGGGTGCCCAATCGTTGCCAAGGCACTGTATTGATTGGCTCCGACTAAGATGAAAGAGTTGATGGAGCAATTGCAAGAGCTGCTAGATAAGGGGTTTATTAGGCCGAGTATCTCTCCTTGGGTGCTCCGGTCTTATTCGTGAAGAAGAAAGACAGTAGTATGATGGTGTGTATTGACTACCGTGAGCTGAATAAGTTGACGATAAATAACCGATACCCTTACCGAGAATTGATGATTTGTTTGATCAGCTTCAAGGTTCCAGTTGGTTCTCAAGGATAGATCTTCGATCAGGCTACCATTAGTTAAAGGTGAAAGAGTAGGATATTCCTAAAACAGCTTTTTGCATGCATTATGGTCACTACGAGTTTCTTGTTATGTCATTTGGTTTGACCAATGCACCAGCTGCTTTTATGGATCTAATGAATCCAGTGTGTTGACCGATGTTAGATAAATCAGTGATTGTCTTTGTCATGATATCCGGATTTATTCGAAGAGCAAGGATGAGCATGCCGGTCGCATCCGATAAGTGTTGGAGACGTTGAGGCGGGAGAAGTTATATGCAAAATTCTCCAAGTGCACGTTCTGGTTGCGCGAAGTTCAGTTCTTGGGTCATGTGGTGAATCCCGAGGGGATTATGGTGGATCCAATAAAGGTGCAAGCGGTAATGCAATGGAAGTCACCAAAAACGCCATCCGAGATTCATATCTTCTTGGGTTTGGCGGGATATTACAGAAGATTCATTCAAGACTTCTCTAAGATCGCTTCTCCACTGATCAAGTTGACCCGGAAAGATGTAAAGTTCGTATTGGGTCAAGCTCAAGAGAGGGCGTTCGAGGAATTAAAGGCAAGATTGACTCAAGCTCCTGTTCTATCATTACCTGATGGAAGTGAAGATCTGGTGGTTTATTCTCATACTTCCTACTCGGGGTTGGGGTGTGTGTTAATACAAAGGGAAAAAGTTATGGCGTATGCATCCCGACAGTTAAAGTTTCATGAGGTTAATTACCCTACTGATGACTTGGAGTTAGCAGCTGTGGTCTTCGTGTTAAAAATATGGAGGCACTACCTATACGGTACAAAGTGCACCATATTTACCAACCACAAGAGCTTGAAGTACTTCTTTGAGCAGAAGGACTGAACATGAGGCAAAGGAGATGGTTGATGCTCATAAGAGACTACGATTGCGAGATCCATTACCATCTGGGCAAAGCCAACTTGGTGCGGATACCTTAGCCGGAAGGAGAGACTCGAGCCGATTCGGGTGAAAGCTTACCGGTTGATCATGACCTCTGATGTGATGAAGCAAGTCAAAGAGTTTCAAGATCAGGCATTGAAAGAAGATCATCTTAACTCTGAAAGAATGAGAGGTTTGATTATGGAATTAGGAGAAAACACACTCGGTGTTAGAACCTGATCGGATGGATATGGATTCCTCGTTTTGGGGATCTACGCATGAAGATCATGGACAAGCTCATAAAACTCGATACTCTATTCATCCCGGTGCTACAAAGATGTACCAGACATGAAGAAAGATTATTGGTGGCCGGGTATGAAGCGTGATGTGGTGGTATGTGAGTAAATGCCTTACTTGTTTACAAGTAAAGGTCGAGCACCAAAAGCCATATGGGAAGATCCGACCTTGGATATACCAGAATGGAAGTGGGAACATATCACCATGGATTTTATTACGAAGCTACTGCGCACCCCGAAAGGTTATGATTCCATATGGATGATAGTTGACCGTTTGACGAAGAGTGCTCACTTCCTACCGATCCATGAGACATATTCATCTGAGAGGTTGGCGGATCTATTCATCAAGGAAATTGTAACTCGTCATGGTGTGCCGTGTCTATTGTGTCTGACCGTGACACCCGGTTTACATCTAAATTCTGGAAGAAATTCCACAACATGATGGGGACGAGGTTACATATTAGCACAGCTTATCATCTCCAATGGATGGTCAGTCAGAAAGGACCATTCAGACATTGGAAGATATGCTTTGGGCATGTGTCATTGATTTCAGAGGAAGTTGGGATGACCACTTACCGTTAGCTGAGTTATCATATAACAACAACTATCATGCCAGTATTGGTATGCCCCCTTATGAGATGCTATACGGTAGGAGGTGTAGGACGCCCGTGTGTTAGGGTGATATTGGTCAGAAAGAGTTAGGAAGCATCAAGGTGATCGAGGCTACGACTGAGAAGCTTGAAAAGATCAAAGCCTTCATGAAGGCAGCCAAATATAGACAGAAGTCGTATGCTGATAAACGACATAGACCGATTGAGTTCTAGGTGGGTCACAGGGTTATGTTGAAAGTCTCACCTTGGAAGGGTATTATTCAGTTCAGAAAGCAGGGCAAGTTGAGCCCGAGATACATAGGGCCTTTCAGAATCATTGCTAGAGTAGGAGAGGTGGCCTATAGATTGGAGTTTGCAGATGAGTTAAATGGAATTCACCTGACATACCATGTATCTCATCTGAGAAAGTGTCTAGCAGATGAGGATATGATTGTTCCACTAGAGGATATCAAGGTAGATGAACGGCTCAATTATGTGGAGCAACCAGTGGCGATCATTGATCGAAAAAGAAGAGGCTGAGGAATAAAGTGGTTCCTCTTGTTCGTGTACAGTGGAAGCACAGGAAGGGATCCGAGTCTACGTAGGAGACTGAAGAAGAGATGTGACAACATTACCCATGATTGTTTGAGGAATAATAGGTTTCGGGGACGAAACCTATATAATCGGGGTCGACTTGTAACACCCGGTTATTTTTTTAAGTCAAAGAAAGAAAGAATAAAGTGAAGAAAAAGAAAGAAAAGATATTTTAGCCAAGTTAAGGGGTAGAAAGTACAAAAGGTTTGAAAGTGGTTGTAAAGTGGGCATGACAGCCCACTCTCCTCTTACAACACCCAGATTTGCGTTTTTAGAGAGAGAGAAAGAAAAGAGCAGTAGAAAGCTCTCGAGTCTAAAGAAGAACAAGCTGAAAATTGGAATTCAATGTAAGAATTCATGGTTTTATGGTATTCTTATCTGGTTATGTCCTTGGGTTTATGCTCATGTGTGTTGTGTGTGTTCGGTTGTATGTTTTAGTGGGTTTCTAGGTGGTTGAACTCAATTTCAAATGAGTTTGGAAGAAACCATACTCAAGAGCTGCAAAGGTGAGTTCTAGGACCCCTCTTTTACTGGCCTTTAACTGATATTGGGGCTGGAAATGCATGAATGTATGTTTTGATAAAACTGGGTTTTATACCCGTATGTTTGAATGTGTGTACGTTGCTGTTATGATGTGCTGTTATAATGTGATGTTATGATTGTTGTTATTATTGTTGTGTTTTTAAGCTTAAAACATGATAGACGAGGATTTGGGTGATGATAGTGTGCGCTAGGCTGCTTATGCGCCCAAACTAGTTCATACGCCTAAGTTTAGAAAAGCTACTTAAGTGTTGAAAAATGTGGATGGAAAGTCAATGCGGATGGAAAGTCAATGGGGATGGAAAGTCAATGCGGATAAGGAAAGTCAATGCAGATGAGTAAGTTCATGCAGATGAGTAAGTTATGCGACTGAACAAATGCAGATGAGGAAATGCGGATGAGAATTGACAAATGCGAATGAGTAAAGTCAATGCGGATAAGAAAGTCTAAGTGAACAAATGCGGATGAGGAAATGCGGATGAGTAAAGTCAATGAGGACGAACACTTAGAAAAATTTCTAACTTCTTGGGGAAAAAGGAAATTTAGGCCTTGACTTGGGAGGTTTCCGGGGGCTATGTGAGTTGACTTTTTGAGGTCATAGATGTTATGATGTGCATGTTATGATGTGCATGTTATGATGTGCATGTTATGATGTGCATGTTATGATGTGCATGTTAGGATGTATGATTGATGCTAATGCATGATGGTATGTATGACGTATGTATGTATGTTTGCATGTATGATGCCTTGTATGATGATTGTTGATTGTGTATGATGATGTTCCTTACATTGTATGTTTATTTTCCCAGGGCTTTATGTTGAATATTATGAATGAAATGAAAGTATTATGTAATGTAAAGTGGAAGATAATGAAAAGAGGAACATGATGAATGAATGCATGCATTAATGTACAAAGGGAAGCAAAGTAAGTCTTGCAAGCCTTGTATGTCGAAACACGCCCAATGAAGGGTGTTAGTTCAACAGTGTGCGGGTTAGCTACCCCATAAGGATGCACACCGGGGTCCTTCTTTGTGATTGACCATTTGTATAGAACCTTTGTCGCTTACCTCTTGGTAATGTGGTCAGGCCACCGGGCACAATGTATGGGGGTCTATGATAGACCTCGACCCAGTACTCGCTTTATGCGTGACGGATGGGGTTTAACACAAGACAATGGTACCCCTGAATTTACCCTGGTACTGTGGTCAGCCCACCGGGCGCAATGTATGGGGGTCTGTGATAGACCTCGGCCCAGTACCCGCTTTATGCATAACGGTGGGGTAATGTTCATGGTTTTGGATGGGATGTAAATAAGTAATGGTGAACGTATGATTGGAAGTTAACGAACGAACGATGATGAACATAATAACTATTACCTTGATGTACGTATTATGTGTGACCACGTGCTATAGTAATGAAAATGCTTTAAGGAATGAAAGGTAATATAATGTTTTATGAAAGTTAAATGTAATTATATATTTTATGTGTAATGATTGACCAGCTGTAAGTGTCCTGGGAACTGGGCCTTACAAACACTTTTCCCATTTCACCCATTCACTCTGTTCACTCTGAACAATCTCCCTCATTTAGTCAAGGCACTCAACCAATCTCTCCTCTTACTCTTCAATCACCAGCTAGCCAACACACAGATCCGATCTCTCCAATTACAGAAAAGCAATCCACTGAGAGCTTTCACACTGGGGAAACAATCTTAGTCTCTCAAGCTAGTATGTTCAATTATCATTAAGCAAGACTGAATTTCTTGTCCATTCAAATGATACTGAACCAGTTACACCAATATTGTCAATCAATAACAACAACAAATTCATCAAGATGAACCTGCTCAAGAAAAAGAGGAATGCTCTAGTTCAGCAAGTATGGCTCGTACTGAAGATCATAAAGATGAGATTGTTGATCAACAAAAAGAAAGGGTAGAAGAAGAAGTATGAGGAAGTGATTGCCTATGATGAAGAGGACATCAATGATGAGGACATCCTAGTAAGAAAAAAGCTATTTGGGTGGCTGAATACAACAAGCTTGTGGTAAAGTCTAACTACAGAAGGAAAAGAATTCAAGAGCTGAAAGGGATTGTAAAGAAAAGGATATTCAGCTTATACAACACAAAGTAATCATCACAAGATTAAGAGAAGAGCTCAATGCAACATGAAGTCATGATGCTCTGTTGAATCTTGTTGAATAATAAAAGGAATCTATTGTAATCAAAAGATGAAATTGAAAAGCTTGTGTGGGAGAGGAACCAAGGTAACAAGACTGTTGAATAACAACATGCTGAGGTACAAAGAAAGAATGAAGAGGTTGAGGATCTAAGATGAAATAAGACCTGGAATCTAAGTCTGCACTACATCAATACAACCAAAAGAACCTATAGCCTCCTCTAAGCAACTGATTCTATATTCCAGAAGAGAGAAGTACTTAGCACTACAAAGAAACAGGTAATCAAGTTTATGGTTCACCTAAATCAAAGCATAATCTTCAGAGCACACTGCTTCAGTGAATGTTTCAACATCAAAGCCAGTTACTTGATAAGCTGAAGTGATGCTGAATGGAAAAGCTATTGAAGAGGATTCTAACAAAGAACAGAAGAATCAAAGGGATGATATTCTGACAACAAAAGACATAATGGATGAGAGGCCTGAATCAACCTGTTTAGACCCTGATCAATGATGGGTTTCCATATGACATGGTTGAAAGGATGAATCTGACTGAGATGAAGGATATGCTGAAAGTGTTTTATCTTGCCAGATTCATACTTCCAATTATGACTATGAAGCATTCATAATTTTCAAGCCATTAGAAAATCAAGAAAAATCTAGGTCACTATGTGTTAGGATCAGTGATCTACTTTTGATTGATTAGAGAGTATAGCAGCGGAATTCTAACAATGAATTAGCCAATTCACAGGAACGAAAAGATATTCAATGAAGAACAAACGGTTATAGATAGAGAGAATTCTGCAAATAAATTTCATTCAATATTCGCTTGTGGTAACGGAATGTCACACTTACAATTAGGTCGACACCTCTTATATAAGAGATGTGACGTCTGCTGATGTCACTTGATAGTGACATCTAACAGAATTATTCCAACTGAAACACAACTACTGAAGATGTCAAAACAGCTGACATCTTCTTAAAAAATACTAAGTGTTATCAGTTATTATAACTACTGAAAACATAAAACTACTGATACTATAACGACTGAAGAACAAGCTCTTCAATCGTTTTACAAAACTACTGAAAGTAAAAACATAAAACTACTGATATCACAACTACTGAAGAATACTCTTCAGCTGTTGTGACAACTACTGAAACTTCAGTACTTGATCTTCAGACTTGAACTTCAGACGTTTCATCAGCTGATGACTTCAGTAGATATCATCAGCTGATGTCTTCGATCTTTGTCTTCAGACTTTGTACACCAGTTGTTGATCTTCAGCATTTGTAGACTCTTCAGCTGTTTACTTCAGAACTTTGGTCTTTAGCTTCAGCACTTGTGTTCTTCAGCTGTTCAGCTTTAGCACTTGTGTTCTTCAGCTGTTCAGCTTCAGCACTTGTGTTCTTCAGCTGTTGAACTTCAGCATTTTAGTCTTCAGCTGTTGAAGTCTTCAGCACTTTAGTCTTCAGCTGTTGAAGTCTTCAGCACTTGTCGAACTGCTGATGAAGTCTTCAGCAGTTGTTGTGATATCATGTGGCTTAGAGGTTTTCAGATCTTGGCTCATTGGTTCTTTTGGTCCAACAAACTCCCTGTGAACCATGTAGCCAAAACCTCTAATTTATTTATTTTCCCAATTATTGTTGGCAAAATGGTTGATCTTTTTCCTTCTGATCAGTAGAGAAGATGACCCATATAAGCTCTGGCCTGGGAGAAATCTCAGAGATCTGTTTGGCAAGGTATGAATGGGAACTCTGTTTTGGGGAACTGGACACAGAGTTGTTATCCCATTCATGAGATCTACTTCCCCATTATGAGTCTGTACGACTCTCGAACATAGGCTTCAAGGAGAACAACTTGTTCCTCCTTGGAGAGTTCTTCTACTCCTCCTTCGAAGAAGAACTCTGGACCATAGTACTCAGATAAGTACTTCACACTCCTGCCATTTTTCAACTCCACAGTAGTTACCTCCCTATAGACAAATTCATCAGGATGAGTGCCTTCAAGGAGTAACTGGAGCTCATTCTTCTTGATGTCTTCAAGCTTTTTATATAATAACCCCTTTTTGATCATCTTGTTTTCCAGTAAGGCTTGAGGGGTCATTTTTGATTGATGAGCCTTCTTGAATTCATCGATTATTTCCCATGGTGAGACTACAATGGCCAACATGATTGTAGAGTCTATTGTTTTTCTAACCTGGCCATTGTATCTATGTGGAATAGATCTTTTGTGGATTCTAGAACTCACCTTGGGGTCTGGCCATACTCTCACTCTCTCCTTCTGATACTGAAATGTGTGTCTGAGAGTACAGCCTCTGAGCATGCCCTTTCATGGCTTGTATAGATGATGACTGAGGAATTCCTTGTCAACCATCTTCAGTAGTTGCTCATCGTGTTGCTTCTGCTGTTCTTCATCTTCTATTTTGACTCTAACAGTTTCTCTTTGAGAGTCAGGTGTGATCATGGGTTGACTCCTGGGTTCTGGTAGCCTTAGAACAGCAGAGAGTGGCAGACTATCATCTTCATCCTCTTCTACTTCATCTTCTTCTATCCTCAGCACCCTTCTCCTCCTTCTAGGTGCATCACTGGATGATGGTTGGGTTGGTAAAGGAATTGGTTTTGAAGATTGAGGATGTTTGATTTGGGCTTTGAGATTGGTTTGGAGATTTGAGGGGTAGCTGTTTTTGAGTGGGTGATAGGGAAGGTTGTTCAAGCATTTTGGTTGTGAGTTTGGCTTTGTAAGTCTTGCCATCTCAAACCTTTTTCCAGCCCCAGCCTCATTAAGTGCTTCAATGATAATCCCCTTATGAAATTGCTCAGACAACAGATTCTGGTGGCTATAGCCAGAATACTGTCTCTGGTCCATGAACGAATCTCCATCAAAGATCTTCCTAAGCATTTGGCAATGAATCGAATCATGATCTCCAATCTCTCTTTTTCCAGTACATCATACCCAGCCCATCTGGTTTGAATTTCCCACTTCCAACATGCTGATCTCACTGTCTAGTGTGGTTGTGTCAAGCCTTGCTTGAAGAGTTGCTCATGATTTTGTCCATGGATCGGCTGTGTGTGTCATCTGCATCTTTACTAGCTCTTCCAAGGATTTTCTTCTCATAGTAGGTTATCACCAGCACTTTTCTTTCTTTTGTAGTGATTTTTCATTGTTTTGCTTTTCTGTGTCCAACTCCTGGGTTCTGTCCCGGAGAGATAGTGGGGGCAGATGGACTTTCATCCTGAGACTTCTTGGCAAGCAGTTCTTGTAGTCTACTTACCTCAGCCTCCAGGATGGTGTTGTGGGCTAGAACGTCATAGAAAAAGCCCAGGTCATCATCAGCAGAAGCTGAATCACCTGACCTCCTGCTTGGAGCAGGATGTACATGCACTGGGTGTAGACCATTGTAGCATGTGCCCCTTTGTCTTGGAACTGGGGACTTCCAGCCTCAGGACTATGTCCTTCATCAGATGTTGCCTCTAGTGAGGTCTTAGCAATGTTACCAGCCTCATTCTGATCATGTGCTGATGCAGAAGAGGTGGCAGCCTCACTAGATATTCTAATCTCCCTATCTACACCAGGAGATAGAAGTTGTAAACCCCGGTGCTGTGGGTTGTTAGAAGCATGGGGATCCTCTTCCTCAATGTCTGTGGTTCTCCCCTTTGTTGGTGGTTTTTGGGGAGGAGGAGAGGCATGCAACTGAGTCAGCACGTTTGCAATAATTATGGTTGGACTTTGGGGGCCGTTGCATGGGGAGAAGGGGTAGAAGCAGTGTGCACCTGGGGAAGATGGTGCTCTTCAATGGCAATCTCCTCAAGTGAGAAAGATCCCAGATGTGTGGGTACCCCTGTGTGGTGGCTGCAGGCTCCTTTTCAGAGGAATCCTGAGCGCTATGGCTGGTAGAGTCTCTGATACTGCTGGGGGGTTTAAGCCAGCATATATCCTGCGTTGGTGGTGCAGGAGCATCTTCAGGGGACTCATCTCCCTGAATAGCTGGTTTGGATTGTTTTGGTTTTGGTTTAGTGGGGACTTTGGTTCTGATGGAGGAAGCTGTGGGTTCCCTGTGCTTGGGTTTTAGCATTCGGGCGCTTCTTTGAGTGTAGGTTTGAGTTGTGCCTGGAGTATACCTTAGCCAAAACAGCTGGTGCAGGGACTCCAAGGCCCACAAGGCCATCAGATTTTAATTCATCCAAAATAATGGCCATCAGAAACCTGGGATATAATGGCCATCGGTTTGCCACAGGTTTCTGAGCCAAGTTCTTTGTTTCTAGAAACACAATTTCAGAAAAATTTAGCGATTGGTGTTCTAGAATAGAATACAATACCTGTTGCCATTGGGATGACATTTGATCCCAAGAAGATGTCTTGGAGGCTAAGCAGACATTTACCATGTGAAATGAGATTTCTTCTCAGCATCATGGAAAAGTTTCTTTAGAATGGTTGTAGCCCGAAGATCACCTTCATACCCATGATTGATAAATGACATATCTGTTACGCCCTTTGGGTATGCAGTCACAGCGGTGGAGTCGTGTAAGTGTAATGCCTGACGAATGATGTCGGCTGTAACGACCACTGGTTTCTGGTTGATAAGGGACCGAACAGAGATCTGACCGGTAGACTCATCAGTATGAACAAAAGCATCTGACCAGAATTGACTGAGGGATTCAGGGTAAATGGTTGGATTCAAGAGAAAGGCTGTGCGATATGGGGAATCCACCATTAAGTCAATGTCATTATCATATTTGTTCCAGAAAGCCGACTTTGTAAGGTAAGCAACGCAGTTATGTCGTGGTTTCAGACTCATGGCCGCCATGTTTGAGAGAGAGAAGTTCAGAAAATAACGGCTAATGAAACATTTAGAGAAGAGGACAGGTATTTATAGGGTAGGGGTGAGAAAATGACTGAAGGGTTTGGTGTTAGTCATCAGTAGTTTTAAACCGACTGTTGACATGGTATTACCCTTTCAGACGTTAAAACAGCTGAAGTCATGGTTTTAGGCATCAGCAGTTAGAAAACTACTGAAGACCATGGTTTTGACTTCAGATGATGAACAACTGAGGACTTGGTGTTTGTCATCAGTAGTTGTGAAAACTACTGAAGACAGTGGTTTTGGCACCATTTGTTGAAAACAGCTGAAGACTTGGTATTAGGCATCAGTAGTTATAAAACTACTGAAGTCATGGTTTTGCTTCAGTTGTTTAGAATGAAACAGCAGTTGTAGAAGCAACTGAAGAGAAAGTTCTCTTCAGTAGTTTTCATCAATTTATAGCCTTTTAGCTGTTTCATACTGTCCTCAACACTTACTCATCAGACTTTGTATCTGCTTTTCAGGTGTTTCATAGGACGTCAGTACTTATCTGTTTGTACTGATTTCAGTAGCTTGTAACTATCAGTAGTTGTAACTACATTAGTAGTTTAGAACAGATAAAGTACTTCAGTACTTGTGAGGCATTTAGCCGTCAGTAGTTATAAAAACTACTGAAGGTGAAAGGACTCATCAGTACTTATGTGACAGGTTACCAATGATCACCAGTAATTATTACTGAATCATCATAGTTGTCACTTATTCTAGCTGCAGCATACCAAGCCTTAACACAAGGTTTTGGAAAGTAGAACTATCCAAAGGCTTAGTAAAAATATCTGCAAGCTTATCAGCACTAGGCACAAACTTAGGATCAATCAGACCTTTTTCAAAACAATCCCGAATAAAGTGATTCTAACTCTATATGTTGGTCCTAGAGTGCTGGACTGGATTTTTGACAATACACAGAGCTGAAGCACTATCCATTAATAATGGAGTTTTAGTCTCTGTAATGCCATAATCCAGAAGTTGGTTCTGAAGCCAGAGTACCTGAGAAGTGCAACTTGCAGCAGCAATGTACTCGGTCTCAGCAGTTGATGTAGCACAGATTTTTGTTTCTTACTCTACCAAGAAATCAAACACTTGCCTAGGAATTGACAACCACTAGAAGTTGACTTTCTAGTTAACTTGCACCCTGCATAGTCACTATCTGAAAAAGCAACTAATTTGCAAGAGTGTCCAGTGGAATACCATAAACCCAGAGGTTGTGTACCTTGCAAATATCTAAAGATTCTCTTGACTGCAATCAAATGAGACTCTTTAGAGCAGCCTGAAATCTAGCACAAACACATGTAGCAAACATAATATCTGGTCTAGAAGCTGTTAAAATACATCAAGGACCCAATCATACATCTGTAATGTGTTTCATCAACAGCTTTACCTTTCTGATCACATCCAGTTGTGTGGTGTTGCACATGGGAGTAGAACAGGCTTACAGTTTTGTAAATCAAACTTATTCAAAAGATCTTTTGTATATTTTGACTGATGAATAAAGGTTCCATCAACCTTTTGTTTATTTGCAAGCCTAGAAAGAACTGTAATTCTCCTATGGCCTCATTTCAAACCTCTTTTTTTTAATGTTGTAAAATCATCACACAATTGTGGATCAGAGGATGCAAAAATGATATCATCAACATAAATCTGAACAAGTAGCTTATGCTGATCCACCTTCTTAATAGACAAGTTTTTATCAATGGAGCCTCTAGTGAAATTATTTTTAAGAAGAAAAGTGGAAAGTGTCTCATACCAGGCTCTAGGAGCTTGTTTCAACCCATAAGAGCTTTATCAAGTTTATACCCCCATTCAGGATGTTTATTATCCTCAAACCTGGTGGTTGACACACATAAACTTCTTCCTTTATTTTACCATATAAAAATGCACTTTTGACATCCATTTGAAAAACTTTAAGATTGTGGAATGCAGCATAGGCTAAAAACCATCTGATTGCCTCTAGTCTGGCTACAGGGGCAAAGGTTTCATCATAGTCAATACCTTCTTCTTGTGAAAACCCCTATACAACCAGTCTAGCCTTGTTCTTAACAGAAGCCCATTTTCATCAGTCTTATTCCTAAACACCCATTTAGTGCCTATTGCACACTTACCTGGGGGAAGAGGAACCAGTTCCCACACTTGCTGTTTCTTGAACTGAAGTAGCTCAAGCTGCATAGCTTCAACCTCCATTGTCTCTCAAGCAACATGGTAGTTCTTTGGCTCTAGCTGACTGATGAAGAGAGCATAGAAGCAGAAGTTAGACAATTGACTTCTTGTCGAACACCAACATTGATATCACCAATAATCTGAGACATTGGGTGATTCTTCAGTTCTTGATAAACAATAGATCTGTGCAAGTGTTTGTAGGACCTTCACAGCAGCAGATGTGATGCAGACTCTTGAAACCAAGAATTAGATGGTAACTCAAAAGATGTAGAGGAATCAGAGATCTCATCAGCATTTGTTTTGGAAGGAACTGCTAAAGCTACAGGAACATCAAATTTAGCAGACACAGGCAGTTGGTCACTAACTTGAATAGGTGAGTATTGATATTATTATCATCATCATCAATACCACCAGGTGGAAGACCTGCTGCAGAATATGATTTGTCCACATGATCTGCAACAGCTGGAGATTGATAAGGAACATATTGCAGTATGTCCAATCAAACAACTCCACAGGGTTTTGTGGAATCTTGTCCAAAGGAGATTCATTAAACTTCACATGCAAAGTCTCTTCAACTATCTTTGTTCTGCAGTTGAAGACTCTGTATGCCTTGCAAGTAGATGAATACAACCAACAATACCCTGCATCCCCTTAGGATCAAATTTTGGAGTTGATCCTTTGTGTTGAGAATAAAACAGGGACACCCAAATGCTTTGAAAAATGAAATTAGAGGAGCCAAGTGATGGAGAACTTCATATGGAGTCTTCATCAACCTCTGATTTACTAAGACTCTATTCTGCACATAGCAAGCTGTGTTAACAGCTTCAACCCAAAAGGTCAGTGGCAAACCAGAGTCAGCCAGCATGGACCTTGCAGCTTCAATTAGGGTCCTGTTCTTTCTCTCCACTACTCCATTTTGTTCTGGAGTCCTTGGTATGCTAAACTGCCTTTTGATTCCCTTTGAAAGATAGAAGTCATCAAGTGTATGGTTTCTGAATCTCAGTTCCATTGTCACTCCTCATACACTTGACTGGAGGGAATACTGCTTCTCAATATACACACAAAGTGAATACTTCTGAGCAACCTCATCCTTTGAATGTAGAAAGAAAGTCCATACAAATCTGGAGTAATCATCCACAATTACCAGACAGTATTTCTTCTTTGCCATGCTCATTACTCTCACAGGACCAAATAGATCCATATGCAGTAATGCAAGCAGGTAGTGGACTTAGGCTCTTCAATAGAGGGAATGAGACTTTGTGCTATTTTCCTTTTAAACAAGCAGTGCAGGTTTCATCACAGTGGAACTCCTTTATTGGTAAGCCTCTAACTAACTATTGTGGATAAGCTGATTCATGTTTTTGAAATTAACATGACCCAACCTCTGTGCCACAGTTTAGATTCTTGAGAAGAGGCTTTGAAAATAGAAAGGATTGCCTCTGAGATCTATTTTCTTGAAAGATCTAAGGCATACACTCTTCCTGTCCTGTGGCTCTTAGGAGAGTGTGATCATCCAACACCTTATCAATCAAATGCAGAACTTTGGATGACAGAATCCTATAGTTCTGACTGGTGAAAAGAGCAACATGGCCTTTATCACACATTTGACTGACACTCAAGAGATTGTACTTGAGATTTTCCACATGATTAACATCATCAAACTTGATTTCTCCATTGGAGACAAAGCCATTTCCAATGATGTAACCCCTAGCATCATTGCCAAAAGAAACAAACCCCTTCTTTCCTTGAGAGTAGTCATGAAGAAGAGACTGTTCCTAGTCATGTGCATAGATCCCCCACTGTCTACATACCAGATGCTACTTTGGCATGTTGAAAACCCTGCAATAATAAACATCATTTAGTTTTGGAGACCCAAACTTTTTTTTGGGGCCTGGTCTCATCAACAGATGGTAAACTAACAGGTTTATTAGAAACAACAGCCTGAGAGGAAGAAGATGGTGAAGAAGAGAAATCCTTTGGCTTGGACCTCCTTTTCTGTGGTTTCAACATAGGAGCATCTAATTGGTTAACTCTTCCCAATAGGTGTTGAACCATCATAACCAGCTGTGTCTGATTTTGTGATAAAGCTTTCAGCTCATCAGACCCATTGCCAGTGGAGTTTGATAAGTTCCTATGTAGCACCTTCTTCTTCTGAGCAATCTCAGCTGTCACCTGTTTAACCCCTTCCTTTTGGATTTCTTTGAGGACTTAGGGTTACAGGATTTGATGTTGCTAATACAAATGTGGTCTCAAACTCAGTTTTCATTTTTAACCATTTTCTCTTTAATTTTCTCTTTATGTTTGAGTTTGGAACCTCTTTTGTACCAGCAATCATCTGTAAGATGATTGAACAAACCACATACTTCACATGGTTTCTTCTTCAACTTATGTTGATCATCAACTAAAGAGGGTGAAGCAACTGAAGACTTGCTCTTCAGTGCTTTGGAAGCATTGTTTGCTTTCTTGACTTCCTCTTTAGTAGTCTTCAAACTCTTTCTACTGACAGTTTTCTTCTTTTCAGTACTGGCAGTAGTTGGAGTTTGAACTTCAGGTGTTAAATCTGCTCTCTAGTCCTTTCAGGACTTTCAGAATTAACTCCTGAGTTGATCAACTCATTGATCATGTGAGTGTCAGTAGTGAAACCATCAACATCAGCTAATAGGTTCTGAGAGGGCTTGATGCTGACTTCTACTTCTGATTGTGTTGGTATCAGAAAGTAGATCACATGATGAGATGGATTGGTTATTACTCTCACCATCAGATTCTACCTCTGCTCTGGGAGTAAAATCTGTAGGTGGAGCAGTGTGATTGTAACCAATGCCAAACTTCCATTGGAAGCAGATTGCTTACTAAGAAGCATTTCAAACCTTTGCATGATTGTACCTCTATCACACTCTACCTGGGTGACTGCAAGGGTTTCTTTGAGATCTTTATACTTCTCTAGAAGTATCTCTTCCCTAGCCTTATCATCAATTATTTGGCATTTAAGTTTGTAAATCTCATCATTCTTATCATTAAGCACAGACTCAAATTCAGCTTTGCTTTTGGAAATTATTTGTTCTAGCTCAATGTTCTTGTTGATTAAGCTACATTTGCTTCTCTAATAGATGCAAATGCTGCTATACATGTTTCAGAACACAATTTGGCTTTTGCCTCAGAGATACCTGTGATACCTTTGGTGTAGAGGCATTAGTGGATGAAGTATCAGCAGAATCCAAAGCCATAAGAGCTAGATTTCCAAAAGGACTTTCACCACCATGTTGACCAGCACCTGAGAACAGTTGTTCATGACCAGACAAGTCATCTGGTAAACTGCTCCAGTCAACAACTCCTAGGGTGAAGAAGCTGTGTTGTTGAGGTTGAGTTTGTTGATGAGATTGGGAAGGTTGTGGTTCAGGCAATGCTTGTGGTTGTTGTGCAATTAGAGCTTGAACAGATTCGGTTGAGGCATATAATAGCATGGATAAGGATATGACATTTGACTCTGGGGAACAAAGTATGCAGGAGATCTAGGATGTGAATGATACCAGAACCAGCAGGATGTTGCCCTCTGTTTTGTGGACTAGTACTAGGAAAAGTCACAAAGGGTGCAGAAGAGTTGGATCCAGTTGATCTACCTCCCTTGCAAAGTGTCCCAGCCTTTGGCATTGTGACACCTCAACTTACTCTTGTCAAAACCAACTTTGGTTTTGCCAAAGAGTCCAGGAAATTTCTTGCCAGTTCTCTTATAGAACTTCTGAGATCTGATATTAATCATGCCATTTGGCTCAGAATATCCATCTCTTCTAGATCATCATTAGCTATTCCTTTCAAATCATCCATGATGAAGCATAAATTGTCACTATTCTGCCAGAATGACTCTCAATACCAACAAATGCATGATCAGAACTATTTGTAGAGAAATCAATATACTCATCATAATTGCTTTCAGATGCAGCATATCTGACTCATGACCAACCAGGCAGTATTCCCTGGTACAAAGTCATCAGTGAGCTTTCCTGATGAGGACAGTTTCCTCTTCTGCTCTATCTCTCTTTCGAATGTAAGCAGTTTCCCATGAAGTTGGGTGAGAGATAGGCTATCCAGATTTGCACTGGAGCGTAGGACAATAGTGTATGTGTCCCATCTCTCAGGCAGTGATCTGAGGAACCTGTTGTTCATCTGGTATTGGTGTATTCCTGTTTCACCATTTTCAGCTCAGATATCAAGCAGAAAAACGCTCAAACTATTGAGTCAATGTCTCACCCTTTCTATGAGAGAATGTCTCATATTGTTGGGCAAGGATTTCTCTGTTGTTTGCTAAGACCTCATCTGTGCCACCGAATTGTTCCTTCAGGGCATTCCAGAGATCATGAGCAGTTCATGATGCATAAGCCCTGAATAGATTTCATTAGGCAGTGCCATGGCCAGAATTCCATGGGCTTTAGCATCAATCTCAAACAGTTTCCGATCTTTATCAGAGTATTGTTCCTTCTTCTTCGGAACCATTTGATTGGTTTCCGGATTGTTCACCATAGGCTTATGTGGTCCATGTACCACAGATGTCCAACATCCTGAACTATTAACAGACAGGTGATGAAGCATTCTTCGTTGCCATATGTTATACTCGGTCCCAACCAGCATCGGAGGCTTGGTTGAGGAACCGGTATTGTGAGGATCATTAGAAGGAGTAGTCATCTCAGATTCAATCAAATTCAATTAAGCTAAAACAGATTTAGAACAAAACACAACAACCAATTGAACCAAGAGAGATCTCAAAATAAATGAACGAAAGCACAGAAATTCAATAATCTATAACCAGTTCTTGCGAATATGCTAATTCAATCAAACATAGATATCAATTAGCAGTTTCAATGATCAATTGTTAGATCGATCAATGATTAACCTGCTCTGATACCACTTGTTAGGATCAGTGATCTACGTTTGATTGATTAGAGAGTATAGCAGCAGAATTCTAACAATGAATTAGCCAATTCACAGGAACGAAAAGATATTCAATGAAGAACAAAAACGGTTATAGATAAAGAGAATTCTGCAAATAAATTTCATTCAATATTCGCTTTCGTGGTAACGGAATGTCACACTTACAATTAGGTCGACACCTCTTATATAAGAGATGTGACGTCTGCTGATGTCACTTGATAGTGACATCTAACAGAATTATTCCAACTGAAACACAACTACTGAAGATGTCAAAACAGCTGACATCTTCTTACAAAAATACTAAGTGTTATCAGTTATTATAACTACTGAAAAACATAAAACTACTGATACTATAACGACTGAAGAACAAGCTCTTCAATCGTTTTACAAAACTACTGAAAATAAAAACATAAAACTACTGATATCACAACTACTGAAGAAATACTCTTCAGCTGTTGTGACAAACTACTGAAACTTCAGTACTTGATCTTCAGACTTGAACTTCAGACGTTTCATCAGCTGATGACTTCAGTAGATATATCAGCTGATGTCTTCGGTCTTTGTCTTCAGACTTTGTACACCAGTTGTTGATCTTCAGCACTTGTAGACTCTTCAGCTGTTGTACTTCAGTACTTTGGTCTTCAGCTTTAGCACTTGTGTTCTTCAGCTGTTCAGCTTCAGCACTTGTGTTCTTCAGCTGTTGAACTTCAGCACTTTAGTCTTCAGCTGTTGAAGTCTTCAGCACTTTAGTTTTCAGCTGTTGAAGTCTTCAGCACTTGTCGAACTGCTGATGAAGTCTTCAGCAGTTGTTGTGATATCATGTGGGACTTAGAGGTTTTCTGATCTTGGCTCATTGGTTCTTTTGGTCCAACACTATGATAAAGCTAAGCTCTCAAAATACAACATGATTTGCTGGTTACAGGGTCATAACTACAAAGCTATGAACTTAAGGAAAGATCAGTTGGTGAGCTAAGGAGAACCATGGAGCATGTCATGGCTTTTGAGCTTGACACAAGGGTGAGATTCAAAACTGAAGCTCCAAATTCTGCTGCTGAGCAACAAAGCAAACTCCCTACGGATCCTATAACTGTTGCATCTAAAGATTAGCACAAAGGGAAAGATAAGCTAATAAGAGAGCCTAGGGCAGTTATCCCTTGAAAAGTGTGGCTTCTGGACACAACAGTTAGAGAGATTACTGAGCCGAAATCTACACTGATAGAGTTGTATGACCACATCACAACTCCTTATTCTATGGAAGAAAATAGGGTTATGGCATGGAAATATGATCCAGACTGGGATTGTGCAATCATTAAAAGAACATCTGGAAGAATTCAATACTTCTATGATGTAGAAGCATTACTAACTATTCTTGAGAGAGATATTAAAGATCTGCAAAGCCTAATCATGACTAACTATCAAATTCATTTAAGGGGAAGAGATTTCTCTATGTCTGTGGGAAAGTTAAAGACAAAATTCAGAGATGATGTGCTTAAAGAAGCTAAGATAGATGATAATGAGCACAGGAGAAGGTCACAAAGGATGAAAAGATCAAAATCCAACTCCTCTATAATAGTGGTTGATGAGTTCTTAAAGAGGGTTGGATGTCAAAACAGGAAGTCAGCTGATGTTAAAAAATTTGATGGGAATCAATATACATATCCCATAACAAAATGGGGATATGTTGATAAGACCAAATAATTGGTGATGCTGAGGAACACAGAAGGAAAGAAAGTAGAGAATATCAATTAATTTGATCCAGTGGAGATCAAACTACTCCACCCCAGTTACACTTCATACTTGCATGACAAATTCTTTCCTAAGTTGTCTGATGAACGAGCTCAGAATGATTTATGCTTATATTTGCATATGTTCCAAGTTGTGGATAAACTGCATGCAAAAGCATACAAAAGGAGAAGACACAATGCTGGGCTTTTTAAAGGAGTTAACATTGAAGAAGTCTCAAAACTTAGAATGTCAGAAGAAGATGAGCTAGAAATTGTCAATAACCAAAGTGTTGTAGAAACTCTTACAACTAAAGAAGACATTCTGGGACTAAGTTTTGAGACTCTACAAAGGATATGCAGAATGGAGATCAAGTATAAATACGATGATCAAAAGGATGCAGTATCATACTTCAACAAAAGGATGGTGGCAAGATTGAAAGAACTTTCAGTTTTGAAGAGCTGATTACAAGTGTCTAAGCCTAAAGGGGAGTATTGTTAGATCTCAGATCAATAGATCTAGTCTATTTTGTATAGGCTTAGAACTTGAATTAATATTTGTAATGAATAATTTTAATTCATTATTATGTGTGCATTAATGTATAGGTTAACCCATATATATTTGTGTTTGATTTATGTATGTTTGCAGGGAAAACATTATGGTTGGCAAAATTCACCAAGTGTAAGAAACATCTACAGATGAACATTTCTGTTCTTCTGTAGATTTGTTTATTACAAGTAAAATACATCCAAAGATCTTCTGTGGATGAACAATCAGCTCTAAGGATGGAAGAACAATATTTCTTTGGAAGTACAAGAGTGCTTCGGAAGAACAAGAATGCTTTGGAAGAACAAGAGTGATTCGGAAGAACAAGAGTGCTTCGGAAGAACAAGAGTGCTTCGGAAGAACATGATTGCTTTGGAAGAACAATGTACCCTCGGAAGAACAAATATCTACGGAAAACAATATTCCTGCGGAGTCCAAACACTTGTATAATACAAGTGTTACTAGTCAACAAGTTAACAAGGCAGGTATGTGAATCCCAAGAGATCCAATGATTCCTTAATAGAAAAATTTGAATCCCAAGAGATCTGGTGTTTCCTTAAACAAAAACACACGTGCCTATATATGTGGATCCAAGAGATCTAGTGTTTCCACATCAAGTAGACGGCTTTGACGGCAAACATCCAACCAACAATAAAACCACCACACATCACATCAAATCACACAAATCAAAACCCTAGCAACCGTCACATCATCAAACACTCAAATCAATATCATTCATTCATTGTTTATTCATCTGTAATCATTAACATGTTTTTAATGAAATACGTTTGCATTGAATATTTGTCTGATCAATAATTGTGTTTCATTCATTGTGTTCATCTTATTCTTTAATCATTATTGATATTGAAATAAATAAAAACAACTAAACCAAGTTAACGTTGATTTCACAAAGGTTAACTTGACATCAATCAACACTGATAATTCTTGATTGTGATCCTTGGATTCATACTTCTTTAGCAATCTTTCCATATAAGAATGCACACTTCACATCCATTTGATAAACAGTAAACTTCATGGATGTAGAATATTCTAGAAAGATTCTTATTGCTTCTAATCTAGCAATAGGTGCACACACTTCATCATAATCAATTCCTTCTTCTTGAGTGTAACCCTATTCCACCAGTCTTGGTTTGTTTCTGATGACAATCCCTCTATCATCAGTTTTGTTTCTGTACAGCCATCTGGTGCCGATGGGGTATTGTCCTTCAGGAAGGTCTACCAATTGCCATACTTCTTGCTTCTTGAATTGGAGCAATTCTTCCTGCATTGCTTCAATCCAGCTATTATCTTGAAGTGCCTCTTTGATTTTCTTAGGTACTTTTTAACAAAGAAAGTATGAGAACAAACAGATGTTTGCGATACTAGACTTGCTTCTTGTCACCCTTTCATTAAGTACACCAATAATGCTTTCACTGGATGATTCTTGTGTATTCTGGTGGTTGGAATTGAGTCACCAGCAATGGTTACATCAAGATTGGAGACATTCAGATCATTATGGTGAGAGGCACCTTCATCTTGTACTGCTGGGGAATTATGAAGATAATCAGACTCCGTTTCATTGACTACTTCAGCTTCAGCAGCACTTTGATTGCTTTCATCATTTGATGTTCTTTCTGTTTCAGCTGGAGGAGTAGCTTGTTTTTTATTTCTAATCTCTATTGACAGATCTTCTGAATATGATGGTAACAGGCTTGGACCTCCTTCAGTTGGAACACTTTAATTTTGTGATAGTTGTCTGATGGGATCAGCTTGGAGAGGAACACCTTCATTCATGTGATCAATAGATGTAGGAGGAATCAATGGAAAGTCATCTTTTCTTTCTACACCTAAAGAAGCTTCACCTGAATGTAGATTTCATACATCAAGCAAGTGAAATTGATCAAATGATTTTGTAAATGAGTCAATATCAAACAACTAGTCGGGACCATTTGTAGATTTGGGAAACTAGGGTTCCTTGAATTGAACATTTGTTGATTTATCAATAATGTTTAATCTTGGATAAAACACTCTGTATGCCTTTGAAGTAGAAGAATAACCTACAAAGAATCCTTCATCAGACTTGAATGAAAACTTTCCCAAATAGTCTCTGGTGTTTAATAATGAGATAGGACTACCAAATGATTTAAGAAATCCAATAAATGGTTTTCAGTAACACAACAGTTCATATGGAGTCATGTTACTTTCTTTTACAATCAGAGTTCGATTTTGCACAAAGCACGATGTGTTAACACCCTCCGCCCAAAAGGTAATAGGCAGTTTAGCATGTGCTAGCATTGTTCTTGCTGCTTCAATTGGTGTTCTATTTCTCTTTTAGCTACCCTATTTTTTGAGGAGTTCTAGCTGCACTGAATTAATGAGCAATGCCTTTGGTTGTACAAAATGAACTCATGTCTTCATTTTTAAATTCAGTTCCACTATCACTTCTTATTATTATGACTTTATGATCAAGTTGATTTTCAATTTTTGTGATAAAGTCTTGTATTATTTGGGATGCCTCAATTTTATGAAGTAAGAAGAAAACCCATGTAAATCTTGAAAAGTCATCAATGATCACCAAACAATATTGTTTCTTTCCAATACTCATAACATGAGTTGGTCCAAACATATCCATGTGAAGTAGATTCAATGGAGTATTGTTTGTGTTCACCGGCTTGGATTTGTGAGAAAATTTATGTTGTTTTCCTTTAAGGCATGCTGAACAGTGATCAACAAAATGTAATTCTTTTTGAGGTAGACTAATGACATGGTTTCCATTGACCAATCTGTTCATGTTTTTAAAGTTGTGTGCCCCAAACGTTTGTGCCAAAGCTGGGCCTCATCAAATGATGCATTCGACAAAAGACATGTTTCTTCTATTGGTGTTGTAGAATTCAAGTTTAAGACATAGTTGTTATTCTTCCTCGGAGTCTTTAGGACAACCCATTCTTCAGAGATCTGAAACCGTGGTTTCAGAATGTAGCAATGAGTGTCGGTAAAGTGAGTTGAATATTTCTTGTCACAAATCTGAGAGACGCTTAGAAGATTGAAGTTCAGTTGTTCACAGTAGTTCACTCTATCAAAGCTTAGCATCCCATTTGTCATAGATCCTTCACTAGTAATTCTTCCACCTTGTGAATCTCCTCCACATGCCATATTAGTTCCTTGTATTTAATTGAAGTCATGAAGGAGGGAACAATGTCCAGTCATATGTCAGGAACATCCACTGTCCACGTACCATATGCTATTCGACCTATATGGATGACCCTGCAAGCACAAATGAACTAATTAGAATGTGGAACCCAAGCCATCATGGTCTTGCGTTTCCCGTTCCTATCCATTATGGTGACTTTAATTGGGTGTCCTAATCTGATTTTATCCTTATTTATTTCAATGTAAAAAATTAGTTGGTTTAAAGGATTAGTGATCTATTTTACTATTGTTTTTGGTTCAATAGTGTTAGGTTCAATTTTCTCTTTAAGTGTAACATCATAAGGCATGACAGTGTAGTTGTCATTATATGGTGGAGGACAAGAGTTATACCCGATCCTAGACATGTCGTTGGGATCCTTTTGAGAATGAAGCATCTCTTGTAGCTTGACTGAAGAAAGTTGAAACTTTTCTAGTTTCACTTTAGTAAGTGTATGTTTAGCTTTAGATTGAGCTAACTTTTCAGTCAGTTGCTTATTCTCAGCTACAAGAGTGTACTTTTCATCATGTAATTTTTCAATGTTAGAGATGAGAGATTTTATTTTGATTTCAAAGCCTTTTATTTCTCTCTTGAGCATCTCTGACTTAACCTTTTCCTCTTTTATTTTATCTGCAAGTTTATGGTTATGCTCTCTATAACCTTGTAGTTTAGTAATGCATTTTTCACTACACAGGTTAGATTTTACCTCAGAAGGCATGGGAGATAGACCATCATTGATGTGAGCCATGAGTGCATGATTTTGAAATTGAGGCTTGACTTCCTCTGCATACAGGCTCCAGTCACATACTCCATCTTGCTTAATCACAAGAGCATTTACAGATGATTGACTTCTTCCATGAGCTTGGTTTGTCAGTTGAGGTTGATTCTGATATGATTAGTGTTATTGTGGATGATGATACTACTACCGATGATTATTATAGTGAAATCTTAAGTTTGGCTGTGAGGATGACTGGCGTTGAGAATTCCTTTGAAAGTTGTTTCTTTTTGGGGCATTGCATTCTCTTGAGAAGTGGCCAGTCATGCCACAGGTGAAGCACTTCACGTTGGATTTGTCATATCCAAGCTTTGTGTTTTCATTAAGGCTAAGCTTTTTGCCTTTTCTGAAAAACTTCTTTGCTCTCATAGCAATCATGTCCATTTGCCATTGTAGATCCATTTCTTCTATGTCATCTGGATCCATTTCTTCTAAGTCTTCCTGGATTAGATGTGCTGAGGTGAGTCTTCCTCCCAAATAGGCTTCAAAGCTTGCAACAAAGGCATTGTAAGTTGATGGATGATTAATCGGTGCTTGGGATGATGTTGATGGATGATTAATCGGTGGAGTTGCAATGAACCCAGTGGTATTTAGTTGATCTCTTGAAGAGATGAAATCACCCTCCTCAGTAATGAAGGCATTTTCCACAGAGTGAGATTCTGATGGAAACTTGTATGCCTCAATCACTTTGGGTCCTCCCAAGTTTCTGCTTCTTTCATCTAGCTCCAATGCTTCTATCTTGGCTATCATTATATCTAGAGTGGTACTCTCAAGATCAAGAGTGTTCTTTAACATGTCATATTTTGTTCTAGGTTTCTAGAAGACTGTGCAACATTTTCTTGTTTAACTCCTTGACATTCTAAGTGACTCTTATGATTTCCAAGTCATTTACCAACTGTACAAATATGTGAAGTTGTTTAGATATGGACTCCCCTTTGGAGTGATGAAATGTTTCATACTGATTAACAAGTTTATCCTTGTTAATCTCTATAACTTCACTGCTTCCCTCACACATAATTCGCAATTCAACCCATACTGCTTTAGTAGTACCATTCTTCTCTAGTCTTTTTAGTACATCCATCTTGAGTGCTTGAGTGAGGATGGAGTAAGCTTTAAGATCAATCTTGATTTTCTTGTAATCTTCATCATCAAGAGTTAGATCTTCAATGGGTATTCTTGTTGTCTTGTAGATGGCAGCTTGATCTGCAAACAGAGTAACAAGGATGTGTGGCTCCTTGCATATTGAGATCCAAAAGTCATGATCTACACCTGTAATGTAATTTTTGAATATGATTTTCCACTGCTTAAACTCAGAGTTGTACGACTGAGCCATGCGAATAGACTAGCTGTGCGACTGAGAGGTGCGATTGGGGCATTCGTGAGACTGAACCATAAAAATGGTCCAGTCGTACGATTGAACCATTCACATGGTCCAGTCATACGATTGAATCATAGCATGGTCCAATCGCACGAATGGGCCCAATCGCATCTAATATGGGCCGAGGCCTATATGTACCAGTTTCAATGTGTAGAGAGATTAAGGATTTCTAAAGGTTGTTGAGAGGAAGTCTGCCCGGAGCCTAGGGCTGCCGAATGAGAGGGGAGATCATGCTCGATCTTCCCCTTGCCAAGAGTCTTGATTCTTATGTTGTAACGAGCTTGTAATCGTTAGGTTTTATCAATGAGACCATTCAATTATAGTTCATGTTATTGATTGTCTCTTGGTGTTTACTTTTATTTATCCTTCCGTCAAGAACATGCTCTGATGTTTATCCATCCAAAGCCGACTTAACAATTGGTATCAGAGCTAGTTACTGCTGGAATGATCTAACAAATATTCTAGCAACCCGAGCTCTTGATTTCTAGATCAATGTTCAGATCTTGACGTTAAACCCACTTCGTGTTCTTCGTGTTTTGCTCAGATCTTGTTACGTGTGTTGCTTCTATGTTAAAATTGAATTTGAAACCACGTTCCTATCACCCTTTCGAATCTGATGATGTCTACTTTGTTTCGGTTCATGTTGAATTCGTCAGATTAGGGTTTTGGGTAGCCCTGGCGGCTGCAGATCTGAAAATCTGCGTGCAGACTCGTTCATGCGACTGGGCCATGCGAATGGACCATTCGTACGACTGGACCATGTGAATGGACCATTCGTGCGACTAGACAAGTCGTATGTTCAGTAGTGCGACTGCACCAGTTGTATGTTCAATCGCACGAATGAGCCATCCGCATTGACTCATCCGCATTTGTTCCAGAGCAAAAAAAGAGTCTGGAACAGCTTCTTGCACAGATTTGAGGATGAGCAAAGCATATTCACCCTGAGGTTCTTTTGTCAAATAAGTTCGATGTATACCCCATTATTCGTCGGACATCCAGAATAGGTGAATGTAATTGGAACACGAAAGAGAGAAGAGATGTTGTTAGCATTTGGTGCTGATTTTGTGGGGTAGTCAGGAGCATCTTACTACTTATGGGCCAATCAAGTTATATTTATCCGCACAGAAAGGATTCTGCTTCTTAGGGGGAATCGATGTATAGTGAAAGTGAAGACAAAATCAGAAAGTGATGATGTGAACCGGTTTCCGATGATGAATCTTCGTGCATGCTGATTTGGTTGATATTGTCAGCTGTGGTTTGGAACCTTCAATCTTTTGCCCAATACACCGTGTGAAGACGCAAGGAGAGCACAATGTCTATATATTGGGATATGCTGAATGTGAGGGGCAATTTCTGAGGTGGTGATGTTGTTAATCAGGTTAGCCTGTGCGAAGATTGAAGCAATGGACACTGTTATCATTATCTGGAAAGATCAATCATATGGGGAATCTTGCTGCTATGATGGTGTTCTACAAAGTAAACGAAAGCTGTTATGCCAAAATTCATTTTCAGGAATGTGTGTAACTTGACGGATCGGCAACGTTGGCTAATATGGTTTTCGTTTGATTCTATTGGCAATCAGAGCAAAGATTGACTAAAGATTGTAAGAGGTGTTATCTACTATTCGCAAGCAACGTCCAAGAGGGATTTGTTGGAGCATATATTGTCATATATAGTGTGTCTGTCGCTTGTCGAATAGTCTAGGCTTAATGTTATACACCTGATATGTTGTAAACGCATGAAATTGGGTCATTCGTAGGAGCATATGCGAATGAGACTCAGTCGTACAACTAAGCCATGCTAAAGGACCAGCCGTGCGACTAAGAGGTGCGATTGGGGCATTCGTGAGACTGAACCATAAGAATGGTCCAGTCGTACGATTGAACCACTCGCATGGTCCAGTCGTACGATTGAATCATACGCATGGTCCAATCACACGAATGGGTCCAGTCCCATCTAATATGGGCCGAGGCCTATATATACCAGTTTCAATGTGTAGAGAGATTAAGGATTTCTAAAGGTTGTTGACAGGAAGTCTGCCCGGAGCCTAGGGCTGCTGGATGAGAGGGGAGATCATGCTCGATCTTCCCCTTGCCAAGAGTCTTGATTCTTATGTTATAACGAGCTTATAATCGTTAGGTTTTATCAATGAAACCATTCAATTATAGTTCATGTTATTGATTGTCTCTTGGTGTTTGCTTTTATTTATCCTTCTGTCAAGAACATGCTCGGATGTTTATCGATCCAAAACCGACTTAACAGTGATCAATTCAGAGATTGAATGGTGGAAACAAATAATCAATAAACATTTAATGCAATAATATATTCATAAATGCTTTGTATATATTGATGAATGTGATTGTTTACAATAAATGCTCAGGTTTTAGCAAGAACAATAATAATGCACCTTGATAATGTGTAATACAAAATATTCTGATTGTCTATCAACAGTCGCCTCATGTACGAGATATTCTATTCTATTTATAGGCTGACAAGATGTCTTTTTACAAAATGACAAAACTACCCTTGACCTATACATCAGAACTAGTCTAAGTATTCATCAACATTTCTTTTGTTCATCCGCATTGACAAATGCGGATGAGTTGTTCTTGATCAGCATTTCTTCACTTGTCATCTGCATTTGTAGTTGGTCATCCGCATTGGGTAATGCGGATGAACAAATACTTATGCACATTTGTTGCTGGTCATCCGCATATCTTTTTGACTATCCGCTAATGCGGAAGAACAAACACTTGTCAGCATTTGTTCTATGTCTTTTGCATTTACTAATACGGTTAGTCAATACTTGATTCTTCTTCTGCAGATTCTTCTTCTGTAGATTCTTCTTCCGCATTAGTTCTTGGACTTAGGGAGTTTCCAGCAGAACAACCAACAACTCACCAATTGAATTGGCATGTATGATCCTTTCAGGGTCCAACAGTAACTTCCCCTAAAGTGTAAGGCCCCATTCCCGGGACGCTCACAGTAGGTCAATCATCGCACATAAAACATATAATTATATTAATTTTAGTAAAATCGTGCAGCGGAAAATACTTTAAACAAAAGTTTAATTTCCTTTAAATAAACACTTTTGCAAAATAATACATCGTTCATTACAAAATATAGTTCATTCGTATTACAATGCAAAAACGTTATACAACAGAATTCCATCCAAAAATTCCAAGTAGCTTCCCCGCGCCATCCTCAGCGATGCTCACCTGCCAACTAGAAAATGCATAAAAAGTCAGCGTTGCCGAGTGAGTTCTAGTTTTATAAAAACATTACATTACCTTCCATTCGTTAAAAAATTTTCATTACTAAAGCACGTGATCACACATCGTACATACATCAAGGTAATCTTTATTATCTTAATCATCGTTCGTTTTGTACATTTCGCACGTTTCGCACATTTCGTACTTATCGCACTTTTCGTACATTATTATCTTTCACTTCTATCTAGGTCCTATCATGTGCTTAACCCCCCTCTAGAGCACCAAGCAATTCATCAGGGTTAAGCGACAAGGACCCCACGTATGGAGTGGTCACTAGGACAGACACCCCCTGTGTGTGAACTCTTATGGGTTAGCCAAGATCGCACGCTGTATAACACACAGTAATTAGGAAATCACATTGGAGCAGTCACCGAGACTGAACTCTTACTGTGCGTATGAACCCTTATGAGTTGGCCAAAATCGCATGATGTAGACACACACAGTTGAGCTAACAACTCTCAATGAGTTGTGAACCTCCTTTCATTTGCTTGCAAGGCTTTTCATTTGTTCCTTCATTATGTTCCACTTCATTATCTTAAATCTTCACTTCGTTAGGATAATACCTTACGTTCATTATCAATATCACACCACGTAAAGTCAGGTCATCATACATAATAAGGAACATAAGAAAACATATCATACATAACATACATAGCATACATAGCGTCAATCATACATCATCTTAAACATCATGCATCGCATATTCACATACATAAACATATGCATATCAAGCATAAAGCATCACAAGACATAACTGACCCACCGCGGGACAGCGGGGGTTCGGGGGCGGAAACCCCTGACAGCGGGGTCCTAGGGGCAGCAGCCCCTAGTGGGGTCCAAGGGGCAACGCCCCTGGCTGGTTAAAACCTCTTAAAATATCGTTCATTTAAATTGTATATTTTGTATGCATTTCTAGCCCCAAACTAGTTCAAAAACTTTAAAATAGGGGATCTAGAATACATCTGGAGTCGATAAGTAGCTTCTCAATCAAGCTTTCAAAGTAGGGGTTGCACTACACAGCCTGCAGATAAGTTAACACTCAATGGAGTTAATTTCTGCCTAATTTCGCTGCTAATTTCGCTAGCAGTTTCGCTGGTATCTTCGCTGGCAGTTTTGCTGGCATCTTCGCTGCCAGTTTCGCCCAACTTTCGTTGGAAAACCATGTCTACGAAACTACCTGCGAAACTGTCCATAGTTTCGCTGAACGAGTACCTAATTTCGCTGGATGAATGCCCAGTTTCGCAGAACGGGCTAAAAATTACGAACAACACATTTTTGACCCCAAAATTCAATCTTTTACACCCAAAACCTATGTTTATCACCCAATAAGCTTTATCTAAGCTTCATACATGTTTTCTTACACAAAAACGTGAGTTTTGGGGGAATCTTATCTACTTTTAAAAACCCAAACCCTAGAATCCGGGTTTACATCAAAAGCAATGATTAAATGATCTTTGTTACCTGGATTCTTAGTGTTTTCTTGTTGTTTGGATGCCCACGAACACCAATCTTCAATCCCGAGATCAACCGAGCATTGAATCTCCAATTCTCTCTACTTCTCTCTCTACTCTCTCTCTCTAGAGCTACAGTGTTGAGTTGAAAATGAGAGCTGCTCAAGCTGATCCATTATATATACTGGGTGTTCCCAGGACCTTAAACGCGCCAAACACGTAACCCGCAAAGTCTTCTCGTTCTAAAAGCCATATCCATCTTATTGTTATTAAATGATCTCGTCTAAGCCTATTATTATTATTTGGCTCGCTTAGACATTATTTGAGGTGTTACCTAAAGGTTGTTCACTAGAGTGTAAGACTCAGAGTGAAGGTGCAGGATTGGTGTTTATCACTTAAACACAATGTTTTCTCTCAAACTCACCTAGAATCACACTCGGTTAAGAATCAGAAGAGTTGATCACAATATGAAAAGTACTTAAGAACACAAAAAGATAATTTTCAAGATACTTTTATATATTAATTCTCAACTCAAAATACAAAGACTCTTACAAGCAGATTGTGTATTTTATGAGTTACAAGGAGAACCTATATATAATACTATCTACAGCCGGATATACTTTGATACCAGCTGGGATCCTATAGCTAAAGCCTATACTACAAGACTATAGTTTAAGGTATCTTAGATAAAGTCTTATCTGCGATTTGGTAGTCAGGACATGTCCCTGACTTACCTTTTGTCACCAACTAAAGATGGCAAATGTACTATCATGAAAAGGTAAACAGTGGAATAAAGTATGGTCAACAACATGGTTCTTTAAGAAGAAGCCATGCTGTATCAGAAGTCTACAGCGGAGTATCAGAGACCATACTTGTGTCCACTGGTTATAGCAGTGTCTTCCGAAGGTTAAATGGCTTCGGAAAAGTAAGTACTTCGAAGCCACTTTATACTTCGGAAGAGGCTGCTTCTTCCAAGACTTGGAGACTTCTTCATCATACTTCGGAAGTGGTCTTCACTTTATTCTTCTAAGTCTTGAACTTCGGAAGTATGCATTTGTCTTCAAAAGTAGAGTTTTGTCTTCGGAAGTTGGACCTTTCCTTTGTCTTTGGAAGAACTCTACAATCCTTCGGAAGTTCCATGAAAAGCTTCGGAAGCCTTTGCATGTAGCATCAAAATAACTTAAGTGATCTAGTTTGGTTGCATTAGCCTTCTTCTTGATCCAAAAAACTCCCCTAGGATGATGCTACCAAAACTTCAGTTACCTCTACTTCTCAAAACTTTCAGCACCAAGGAGAGCAAATATTTGTCTGTCTCCTTTTTCTTCCCTGATATGGTGCTGAGAAGCTTGTACAGATCCTTGGTAGACAGGAAATCCAGTCTGTCACCTTGGATAACATGTACCCTTTGTTGTTGCCCTCTGAAAAGAGTTAGTTGATGGGAACTGTAATCATGTTCCCATCAAACTATAGGTTCCAATTCAGGACCTTCCACCATCTGTAGAAAGGTAGGACCTTTGGTGGGAGATCTTTCCTTGTCTTCCTATCTTCTCAACTTCAACTCTTCTTCAATCTTTGCTTTTGCAGTTAGCTCAGCCAAATGAAGACTGCTGAGATGATTTATGATGAGTGTAGCAGTTTCAGAGTTGGAGGGGTTGGAGAATGGTTCTCTGCTACTCATCAGCAATGTCAAATTTGCTAGAGTAAAAGAGAGGTTGCATTGAGTCTGTTGACTTCACCATTCTCTCTTTCCACAACAAAGTTGTGAGAAGGTTCATCGAACCTCCACTGGATTATCTTCCTTCTAGGCACAAGAGGCTGACTAGGAATCTTGTCCTCTTTTCTTGTATCCAGCAGAGTCCCATTTCCTTCTGAGCTTCTTTTCTTCCTCATTTAAAGAGTCTGAATTGAGGCCCAAAAGTCTTACAGCCTGGTCCAAAGTTCCTCCAGGAAATCAAGGAATCTGTCTCTCGTGAGGGAACTTGAAGATCCGTCTACATAGGTAATGTTTGAGGAGTCTTTCTACACAAGAAACTTTGCTCAAAGTGGTGCAATTGTGAGCTTCGTCTTGATTGCCTTAAACTCCACAAGGGAGAGATGTTGAGAAGGCTGAAAAGATGGTTTGGATGGTAATTGGGTATGATTACGTTCAGAGGTTTTGGCTAGTGTTTTGGGTTGGATGATAGGAAGTTTAGGAGGTTGAGGTGAGGGAATAGTGGTGGGTAGTGATGTGGATTCAGGGGTGAAGGGTTTAGGTTTAATGGTGAACGGTGAGGGTTCAAGTTGTGGTTGGGTGGAAGCAGTGAAGGTCATCCCTTTTACCCTTCTATACATCTCTTTCCTTTTTCCCAACCAGATGTCAGCCTTAATTTCACTGACAATCCATTGGAGTGTCCTTTCAGGCATAGGACCCACCTGCCTACCGGAGAAGCCATGAGCCCGGAGATAGTCCTTCATCCAGTCTTTCTCAGTAAGCTTCTTCCAGGCAGTGACCCTAGCCTCTTCTTCTTTCTTCTTCTTCTCTCTGGCCTTTTCTTTTGCAGCCTTCTTCCTTTCTTTCTCCATTAGATCCTGCTCTTTGTTGAAGAGCCAGAGGATCGTGTCATCATTGTGTGGAGAGAGTTCTTGAAGATCAAAGCCTCTGGAGAGTAGGAAGTTTATCCTATCTCTCCTTAACTGCAATTCATCCTCCTTCTGTTTCTTTTCCTTTCCTCGAAGGCCAACCTGGCTTCTTCTTCAAGTTTCAGCCTGGTTGCCTTCTCCAGATCCATCAACTCCTCTAATGGTAGCAGGAATGTTTCTTCATTGGCAGCTCCCTTTTCAATGAGCTGGTTAATGATCTGCTCTCTTCTTTTATTGATGACAACTTCCTGATTAGAAGCACTGCTTTTGTGCTAGCAGCTAGCACTTCTCAGTCTGAAGTCTTCCTTTCTCTTAAGTTTCTCAATCTTCTCCTCTTCCTGAATCTCTTCTGCAGTCATCTTTCTTTTACCTTTATCCTTTGAAGATCCTGACTGTTGTGGTTCTTGGAGAGAGGTTTCTGATTGTGAGAGAGTCAGAGATGGTATCTGAGATGGAGGTGCAATTGGAAAGTCCTCACTCTCGTTTCAGAAGCCATTTCCAGTATAGCATCTGTGATGATCAGTTCCTCGGACATTTTAAACCGTCCTTCTGCAGCTTCCATTTTAGCTTCGGAAGATTCAACTTGTTCTTCTGAGGCTTTAACTTAAGCTTCAGAAGTTAAAGGAGATGCAGATTTTGTCCCAACTGTTTTAGTTGCTGGGCCATCAGTTCCTTTCCCCTTCGAATTGAATCTTAGGTTCCATGAGGACCTTAGTTGACCAACTTCTCCATAGTGGTAGAAGGTCCCGTCATCCTTTGAAGTTCTTCTGCTCCAAAGTAGATCATTGCAGCATCATGACTTGGCTGCTCAAAGGAGGATCTTAACAGAAACTTGGTGAAGAGTCTGTAGAGATCATTGAACATCCTTGGATCAATCTGAAGAGTGACCTGAGATGTTTCAGGCGCAGAGATGATGGGAGAGGAAGATGTTGAAGTGTAAGGCCAACTCTGTGGTTCCTTGTGTGTTGTCTTTGAACATTCTCCCCCTTTTTGGTAGCATCATCTTGAGAGCTATATGAGCTGGAGGAGGAAGTCAGGGAGACCTGAATAGGTACATGCTTAACAGACCTCTCTATCTGTTTCTCAGCTAGGTGAGCCTTGAGATTGTCAATCTCAAGTTGCTAAGTGGCAGATCTTGCCTCTAAAGTCCTAACCTGAGATTCCAGGTTTGAGACTTTAGAAAGAAGATCTTGAATGAGGAGTTGCATGCTTCCCTCATCTTTTTTTGAAGAACCACGGGGAGATGAGGTAACATACCTAGTATGTTTAGCCTCACCACCAGATGTGGGTTCTTGGCACCCTGGTATTCATGCTCAATGATGTCTCTTTCAGAGTCATCAAAGGGCTCGATTGCCGTAGATTCAGTCTGAGAAATGTTACCACTATCCAGAAGATCCATTGAGGCACCTTCTGTAGTGGCAGCTGAATCTACATGAGTCCCCTCCATATCTGTGGGACTCACCTCAGTTGGTTGCTGATGGGGGCTAGAGATAAGAGATTTCTCCGGGCTCTGTTGATCTTAGAGAGGGTGTTGTAGATCAACTTCATTGCCATGGAGAGATGTTATCACTTCATCAGTTTTAAATAAAAGGTCAGTGAAAGATAGGATGGTTCAACCTACTGACCCAGGACTTTGGTCAATGTCTACAGGCATTGAGCCTCTGGTGGGGTTGTCCCTTGTTGGCTGCTCAGGGGAGTATAGAGACTCACCCTGAGGGCTTTTAGCTTGGGTTGTGGGCTTATGGGTCTGAGACTGAGGAGACTCAGGACCCATACTGAGGTCAATTGTGAAGGATGGTTGTATCTCAGGCTGAGTGGGAGCCCTTTGTTCCACTCTAGCCTTTTTGGATTGAACAGGAGGAGCTTGTTCAATCAGAGTAGATTGAACAAGGGTTCGTTTGGGACATCTCTGATAAGTGATGGTGATGGATGGAGAAGGTAGTGTTAGCATAGTGGGGGTAGTTGCTGGTGTGGGTTCATCACCTGTGGGGTTAACATGATGTCACCAGGAGCGTTGGCTCAGTCATACCTGGAAGAAGTGCAGTATCTCTTTGTGAAGTTGGTGGACACTCTTCAAAGTCTTGAAGATGGTCGGCCTCATCTGGGGAGCAGTCAGAGCAGCTGCACAGACAAGCATGCTCTGGTCTAGCTCACAGTTGATTATATGCTGGAGAAACCTGGGATACATGAAGAGGTGTCTTTCTGAAGATTTCCCATGAGGTTAGTCAGCATAAATCTTGAATAGTTGAAGCGGAGGCCTTTTACCAACCCATGAACAAGACACCCAAGTTCAAATGGGATTTGATCCTATCCTCCGGATTTATTCGACAAGCAGTGAGGACACGTGTAGCAGGAACTTCATTTGTACGAGAAGTTAAATTTGTAGATAGTTGACCTGCTAATGTCTCCTCCATATCCCTTTGGAGATAAGAATGGTCCAAGTCTGCTTTGGGAAATTCCGTTGGAGCGCCCTCTCATGAAGCTCTAAATGCTCCCTGATGAGCTGTTCAGAAATGACCAACTCCTGGCCACAGATGCTCGATCGAATGACACGACCCATTTAGGGTTTCAATCTGACCGTTGCCCAAAATTCAGATATATGGTTTGAGTAAATTGTGGGGTTAACAGTCAGAAGGTGTAGAAGGAAGATTGGGTTAGGAAGGAGATGATATCTAAGAAGTCAGCATCTCTTGAGAATCAAGAAGTGCGACTTGGTTGTGCTGAGGGTTGAAGGCCATTTGGAAAGGTGAATGGGAGAGATTTGAGCTGGGTAAAGATGAGTAGGAGAAATTTCTAAGGCTGTAAAGTTTGCAAGTAAGAGAGTGAAAGTGAATAGTCAAGATTATTTAAAAGATTGTGGAGAGGCGGTAATGGGGGTAGGATAAGGTGATGTGATGGTTTAGTGGATGAAATGACAGAGTGGCGGTAAGGTTAAAAATCAGTTAAATAATCCGACATCATTAACAAAATCTTTGGATTTTACAGTGTGGGGCCCAGAAATTTACGTTACACAGTGAGATCTCTCTTCCGAGTGTAAAACATTTCCGAAGGTAACTTGTCTTCGAAGGCAATTCTTACTTCCGAAGCCAATTCTATGCTTCCGAAGGTTAGAGTTGCTTCCGAATGGAGAATTTGTAAGTTTCAGAAGCAGATCTGATATGTAATCAATCGCTTCTTTCGAGACCAAAATTTCTTCGAAAAGAAAGTTATCTTTTGAGAAATTATGCTTCGGAAGATATACAATGTCTTCCGATGGTTAATTTCTCTTCGGAAGGAATTACACTTAGAAAATTTTTGGACAAAATCCTTGTAAAAGGGCTTTAATTGTATTGACACAAGACTTACATTTTTAAAAAAGGTTTTTCAAAAGAGATCATATTAATTAATGTTTATCATCCCAATAGTTGCTATAAGATACTTAAACCTTTGTTCATCAAAAGCTTGGTAAACAGATCAGCATATTCATTTGAATCAACTTTGATTAACCTGATTAGCTTTTTCTCATGAATGTCTCTAATGAAATGATACTGATGTCAATGTGCTCAGTCTTGGAGTGCTTCACCGGATTTTCAGTAATGGAGATAGCACTGTTGTTGTCAATATGGATAGGAGTACTCATAAAGTTGAATCCATAGTCTAACATCTAATTTTGAATCCATAGCAGTTGAGCACCACAGCTAGCAGCAGCAATGTATTTAGCTTTAGCAGTTGATGTAGAGACACAGATTGTTTCTTGCATTGCAATGAGATGATCCTTCCACCAAGAAATTGACATCCTCCCGATGTTGATTTCTTGTCAATATTGCAGCTGCCATAGTCACTGTCAAAGTATCCATAAAGATTGAAATCCTTGTTTCTGGGATACCAGAGACCTAGTTTAGGTGCTCCTTTGAGGTATCTGAGGATTCTCTTAACAGCAGCTAGGTGAGACACCTTAGGAGCAGCTTGATATCTTGCACAAATGCAGGTAGCAAACATGATATCAGGTCTACTTGTTGTAAGATACATCAGAGAACCAATAATTTCCCGAAACTGATGTTGATCAGTATCCTCCCCCTCAAGGTCAGGACAAAGATTATGATTTCTGGGTATGGGTGTCTTGGCAGGTTTGCAATCCTTCATCTCAAATATTTCTAAGACGTCAGAGACATATTTAGATTGATTAATGAAGAACCCTTCCTTCAGTTGCTTTACCTGAATTCCAAGGAAAAAGTCCATTTTTCCTATGGAGCTCATCTCAAACTTTTCTCCATAATGCTCTCAAAGTCTTGCACATTGGTCATTTGAGGAACCAAATATGATGTCATCGACATAGACTTGTACAAGCAAAATGTCCTTTCCAGACTTTCTAATGAAGAGAGTCTTGTCAATGGTACCTCTCGTATAGCCATTCTTCAGAAGAAACTGAGACAGAGTCTCATACCACAGCCTAGGTGCTTGGTGCAACCCATATAGAGCTTTATCCAATTTGCACACATAGTTGGGGTGCTATGGATCTTCAAACCCTGGAGGTTGGCATATGTACACTTCCCTATCTATATCCCCATATAGAAAAGCACACTTGACATCAAGTTGGTATACTATGAAGTCCTTGGATGCAGCATAAGCAAGGAAGATCCTAACTGCCTCAAGTCTTGCAATTGGTGCGAAGACATTAGTATAATCGATTACTTCCTCTTGAATGTATCCTTAAACCACAAGTCCTGCCTTATTCTTGATGATCAAGCCTCTATCATCTCTCTTGTTTTGGAAAACCCATTTGGTGCTTATGGGTACTTGACCAGATGGTAGCGGACATAGGTTCCATACCTCTTGTCTCTTGAATTGAAGCAGCTCCTCTTGCATCGATTCAATCCAGCTACTATCTTTTAAGGCATCTTCTACCTTCTTGGGTTCCATCTGAGATAGAAAGCATGAGTACAAGCAGACATTCTCTTGATGAGTCTGTCCTCTTGTTCGCACACCCTCAGAGACATTCCCTATGATGTTCTCAGTTGGATGAGTGTTGTGAATCCGAAGCTGAGGAATCACTTCCAGTTGTAGAGATAGATCCAGGTTGGACATATTCTGCTCAGGAACTAGAACACTCTGTCCAGCTGTTGTTTCAAAGTCATTCAATGAGGTAGTATTAACAGTTGCCTATTCCTTCAAAATACTACCTCCTTCTGCCTGGTGTTGTGGTGGATCACCTGATGAGCTTTGAGGCTCAGTAGGTGACTCACTTGTTGAAGCTTCACTATTCCTTGATATAGATAAACTGTCAGATCTATGAATAGTGGAAGTTTGATGTATTGCAGCACTTGGAGAATTTGGTCTAGGCCTGGGAAGCTCAAACAATTGATCATTAGCAGTAGCATCAGCATCAGTTTGAGCACCTATTCCAACTGAAATATTCTCACAAGAGGGTTTAGAATAGTGTGGAAACAATTCTAAACCAAAGATGTGATCAGGCCCATTCCCCCTAACACAAGGAGTGTGCTCATTAACAACTATATTGGATGACTCCTCAAATTGTTGATTCTTAATGTTGTATACTCTGTAAGCTTTGGAACTAGAAGAGTATCCAACAAAGATAGCATCATCCGACTTTTCAACAAATTTTGCTAAGTTGTCCTTTGTGTTAAGTATGGTACACCCACTACAAAGGACCTTAGAAAGCCAATGATGGTGGCTCTTGTTCCATAGCTCATAAGGGGTTTTTCCATGGGGCTTAACTACAAGAACTCTATTCTGCACATAGCATGCAGTGTTGACTGCCTCTGCCCAGAATGTTAGAGGTAGCTTTGAATAGCTAACATAGTTCGAGCAGCCTCAATAAGTGTCCTATTCCTCCTCTCAGCAACACCGTTTTGTTGAGGAGTTCTGGGAGCACTATATTGTCTGGCAATCCCTTTTGAGTTACAGAATGAGTCAAGAACGAAGTTCTTAAACTCAGTCCCTTGATCACATCTAATTATTTTAACCTGTGATCAATTTGATTTTCCATTTTAAGAATAAAAGATTTTAATGTTTCAGTAGTTTCATCTTTAGTTCTTAAAAAGAATACCCATGTGAATCTTGTAAAATCATCAACTATCACAAGGCAATATGATTTCCTTCCAATGCTCATCATACTTGTGGGACCAAAGATCCATGTGCAATAAGTGAATGGAGTAGTGATAGAGTTAACACATTTGGATTTATGAGATGTCCTGTGTTGTTTCCTTTCAGGCATGCAACACAGTTGTCTTTGCAGAAAAACTCCTTTTTAGGCAAACCATGTACCAAGTTATTTTTAGCCATTTGTTCATTGTCTTAAAATTTACATGACACATACGTTTATGCCACAGTGTGGACTCATCACTATCAGCTTTGGAAAGAAAGCATGATACTTCACCCATTGGGAAGCATTGTTCATATCAAGCTTGTACATATCCCCTTTCCTGGGAGATCTAAGAAGCACCAATTCCGGAGGAATGTCATCCCTGGTTTGAGGATAATGCACACATGTTCTGTGAAAAGCATTTGGTGCTTTTGATCACAGATTGAGAAACACTTAACAGATTGTGTTCAAGCTGTTTGACAAAGTTAACTTTGTCAACGGTTAACATACCATTGGATATACTCTCTCTGCCAGAAATATATCCTCCGGCCTCACCTCCAACTGGACAAGACCTCCATCATAATGTTGAAATTGTTGAAGGAGATGTCTTTTCCTGTCATGTGCCTGGAGCATCCACTATCTACAATCCATACATTGTTGTTCTTGTCAAATGGATGTTCCGCATATAAGATGAGAATTCAGTTTTGTTTGGAAACCCAAGCTTTATTGGTCTTGGGTTCTTCCAAAGATAATGACATGAGTGAACCATGATATGCATGGGGTTTCAACAAAGGTCTTAAGGAAGAGGTTTGGGCTGCATCTTTTTTGATCTTCCAGTCCACCCTTTGGCTGATCTTGGAGGATGAGCTTGTTGAAGCTTCTTTAGCATGGTCTCTTCCGAAGCTTCTTTCTTTTCGGAAGAGTCCTCACCACCTTTTCTTCCGAAGCAGTCTTCTTCTGGGATGGTTTCAAGGGAGATTTCTTGTTCTTCCGAACCTTAGTAGTTTTTGCTTCCGAAGCCATTTTCCCTTCGGAAGAAGGAGTTTCTTCCGAAAGCAACTTGGCTTTGGAAACTAGCTTTCCCTTCTTCAACTCTTGAACCGTATGGAAGGGTCCAAATGTGAAACCTTCCCTGACTCCTTCTTTCCTAACATTATTTGCATAATGTGTGCTTGCAGGATTGTAGTAACAATCTTTTGCCACATGATTTTGCAGGCCACACATGATGCATGCAATGTTAGTCTTTTGGGGAAGTGAGGGTTGCTGTTTCTTGGTTTTCTTTTCTTCGTTATCAACTTTCCCTTTTAACTTCTGATCCTTTGATAGGACAGGAATGCTGGTACTACATTCCTTTCCTGAATCAGAAGTACCCAACACTTGGAAACCAGCTGAAACAAAGACACCCTTCTGTTTGGGGTCAATTTTCATTTCGATTCACCACTTTCTTAGTAGTTCTTCTAGCAGCTTTAGCTCTGCTTCTTCTGGCTTTGGTGGTTAGGATTTGATCATCACAGGAGGCGATAGGTGTATCTACCTGTTCCTTCCCTGTGGTGGCCATTATTGGTGCCTCATCCTTTAACTCTGGAAAGAAAGGGTCAGCAGTTGGAACCTCTTGCTCTTTAGTACCACATCTTGGCTGTCTGATAGACTCATAGGAGTGTGGTGGAGCAATTTCATTGGTTCCCAACCCTTCTTTGTTCTGATAACATAGTTTGGAATGGGAGGATGATGCAAGAATAGCTTGGAAGTTTTGCTCAGAGATAGTATGCTTCCTGGCCTGAGCCTTAGCAGTGACAAGCTAGGCTTGATCCTCAGATAATTTGGATATCAGATCCTTGATTTGAGTCTTGTAGTTGGTGTGTTCATGTTTCAAAAGAGATACAAGTTTCTCCAACTCATCAATTTTCTTTTGATAGTCAGATTCAGCTCTTTTAAAATCAGATTTTAGAATATTTAAAGACTCATTGTCAGATCTGATTTCCATATTGTAATCCTAATAGAGTTTAACTTTAGCTATACAGGCTGGAGTGCAGAGATGTTCATATACCTGGGCATCATCTGTTCCGGCCATGAGAGCTTGAGCAGGAGTCACATCCTGTACCATGAAGCTCCAGTCAACTTTTTAAGCCATTGCAGCCATCTCAGTTGACTTCTCAGTGGGCTTTGAGGTTGAGGGATGTGTGGAGGCCTGTGGGGTTCCCGGATGGTCTTGGGAGCCTTGCATTCCCTTGCAAAATGACCTAGTTGGTTACAGTTGTAACACTTTGCCCTGGTGTTGTCAAACCTGAACTTGCTGGTAGTTGGGTTCTGAGGGAAGTGCCTTCCAGTTCTCTTAAAGAACTTCTTTGCTCTATAAGTTAAAAGAGCCATTTGCTGGACAATGTCCACGTACTCTACGTCATCTGGACTGAAGCACTCAAGATCATCAAAGTAGTATTGAAAATCTCCTTAGTGTCCTCCTGTTGAGACAAAGGCACAACTTTCCTGGAAGGAGTTGTGTTGAGCCTGTTGAGACCTTGGAGTCTCAGGATAAGTGATGTAGGGACCAGATGAGCGGGATGGCTGTGATAAGTCAGGAAGTGCTGAGGTTGAGGGGTTAATGAGCCTTCAGCAACCATTAAAGCGTTCCTAGCAGGAAGACTCATAGATCTGCTTGTTTGGTGGCCCTTCTTACTCTCCATCTCTAGACGGTATCCATCAAGGATGCCATAGAGCTCAGTCATGGAAAGAGTGTTCAAGTTTTCTGTTCTCTTAATAGAGACACAGTAGAATGTCCACTCATTTGGAAGAGCACTCATGAACTTTCTCGTGAGATCTCTAAGTTCAGGAGTGATCTTTACATACTGAAGGGAAGAGATAAGATCCATGTACCTAAAGTACTGCTGGCTGGAAATATGAGTGAAGTTCCCAAACTGCTGCTTTAGTGAGTCCTTCTTTGAGTCGTTGGAGCAAGAATACATCTGAGCAAGTGCATCAAACAATTCTTTGGCAGTCTTGCAATGCTCGAACCCCACCATAATAGAGTTCGGTATTGCAGTCATGAGAATGGTCATAGCATTGCTATCGATGTCCATCTTCTTTCTGTCTTCATCAGAATAGTCCTCGACAGCTTTCTCTATCATGGCACTGTTTCCACCAGGTGAAGCCACCTTGGCTTGTACGGTCCATTGACAATCGAGTTCCACATTTTGTTGTCTTGGTATCTAAAGAAGCCTTCCATTCTTCTACTCCAAGACCTGAAGTTTTCAGGGGTGATGATTGGCGCTTTGGTCATCATCCCTATTTCCACTTCAGATTTGTTGAGGGCCATTTGAGAGAGTGGGTGGTAGGGAGGAGTGAAAACAGGTTGATTTGGATGGTTAGATCACGCAATCAAGAGCCTGAGAAGCTCTGATACCAATTGTAGGATCGGTGTTTCTCACTTAAACACAAATGTTTTCTCTCAAACTCACCTAGAATCACACTCGGTTAAGAATCAAGAAGAGTTGATCACAATATGAAAATTACTTAAGAACATAGAAAGATAATTTTCAAGATACTTTTATATATTGATTCTTAACTCAAGATACAAAGACTCTTACAAGCGGATTGTGTATTTTATGAGTTACAAGGAGAACCTATATATAATACTATCTACAGCCGGATATACTTTGATACCAGCTGGATCCTATAGCTAAAGCCTATACTACAAGACTATAGTTTAAGGTATCTCGGATAAAGTCTGATCTTAGATTTGGTAGTCAGGACATGTCCCTGACTTACCTTTTGTCACCAACTAAAGATGGCAACTGTACTATCATGAAAAAGTAAACAGTGGAATAAAGTATGGTCAACAACATGGTTCTTTAAGAAGAAACCATGCTGTATCAGAAGTCTGTAGAAGATTTTCAGAGACCATACTTGTACCACTGGTTATAGCAGTGTCTTCCGAAGGTTAAATGGCTTCGGAAGAGTAAGTACTTCTGAAGCCACTTTATACTTCGGAAGAGGCTGCTTCTTCCAAGACTTGGAGACTTCTTCATCATACTTCGGAAGTGGTCTTCACTTTATTCTTCTAAGTCTTGAACTTTGGAAGTATGCATTTGTCTTCGGAAGTAGAGTTCTGTCTTCGGAAGTTGGACTTTTCCATTGTCTTCGGAAGAACTCTACAATCCTTCGGAAGTTCCATGAAAAGCTTCGGAAGCCTTTGCATGCAGCATCAAAATAACTTAGGTGATCTAGTTTTTGTTGCATTAGCCTTCTTCTTGATCCAACAAAAGGCTTAAGGCTGTTAGGCTAGTGAGCTCATCAGGCTAAGCATGAGGAACCTCAACATTGATTCTTAAAGAAATGGGAGTGGTTTGCTCCTCAGGAGAAGTGGAGCTCCAGTGTCCACTTCCCCTATGTGGGTAGTAATATAGGGGCCTAGACAGACAGCTTATGCATGGGTTTTTTTGGTTTATCTTTGGTAGGTGAAGGTCATTTGTGGTTGTTTGGTGGTTGAGAGGTAAAAAGTGTGGGTTCAACACTAGCTTGTGTTTCTAGGTTGCCACCTTGAGCAATGAGCTCTAACATTTTGGGGACAAGGGTTGTTTCTATCCTAGAGAAGCCAACAGTTGGCTTTTTCAAAATTTTAAAGATGTTGGGCTTCATCTGTCCTAATTTAAGAATATTACTTGTTTCCCTCAACTGTGAGCCCAGTTCATAGTTATGTTGATACATATGTCCCTAGTTTTTGTGCTTAATGTAAAAGTTTTTCATGTCTTACACACATGTAATGAATTGGTTAAATGAAATATAATATGTGGTAGATGTTTATAATGTTTAATATTTTATAGTATTATTGTGTGTTAAAGTATAATGAACTTACTATATAGTTTTGAGGTTGTTGTGCATAGTTCTTAGTCAATAATGACTGAGAAATGTGTTCAAACTTAGTCGTATGATTCTTCATGCAAATGGACCATGCTTATGGACCATACGTATGAAAACATCATGCTAATGGACCAGTCGTGCACTGAACCAGGAGACTGGATCAGTCGGACGATTGAGACATAAGATTGACTTAGTCGCATGACTGAACCTTCAGTGGTGCGTATGGATCAATTGCATGATTCAGGCGCACGACTGAACCATGCTAATGGTTTAGTCATACGATTGGAAAACCTAACTATAAATACCACTTAATTAGTGGAAAAACATAAGAATTCGAAAACACTTGAACACATACTCGTACCCTAGCCGTCCAGAGCATCCAGAAAGCCTATTCCAAGTTCGTAGTTCGCAGTGGATCTTGTTCTAATCGTTCTTAATGTTTCTTTAATCATTAGATTGATCGGGACTACATTCTCACTGATTGGATTGCCAATCAAATAGGATTCCACACTATTTGATCTGGTTTCACGCATTATCAGTTAGTACTTCGTACGTACATGGTCCCAACAAGTGGTATCAGAGCTTTGGCTTTTGATTTTGCGTGTGATTCGATTAGTTTTGGTGTTAAAAATCACGCTTTTCATTCAAAGGAGTCACCTTTTATGAGTAATGTAGTGTTTTTGATGTCTCCATGTCTCAAAGTTTACTTTTTTCGGCATACGGCAGATTAGGGTTCTTCAAAAATAGTGTTTTTGTGTCAAAGTGTCAAAAACCTTTGATTTTGCAAAAACAGCAACCTTCAGTCGCACGATTGGCTCAATCACATGACTGAACTCAATCGCACACCCCATTCGCACGATTGAACTCAGTCGCTTACTCATCCGTACGACTGAACAACCCTGTTTGTTTGTCTCCAATCGCACACTCCATACATACAATTGAATCCAATCGCACGATTGAATTCATTCACACCTTTCATTTGCACGACTGAATTATCCGCATTGGTCATCCGCATTTGTCCAATCGCACGATTAACTTATCCGCATTTGTCCAATCGCACGATTCACTCATTCGCATCTGTTCATTTGCACAAGTTTAAAGTTAAAAAGTTCAAAGTTTAAAGAGATGGAAGATCAGTACTCTGTGTTTACTGCCAGAAGGGACTCTCGTATTCAAAACCTTCTGCTTCTGGGAAATGAAAATGGGAATCACAAAAAACCACCTAAACTTATAACATTAGATGATTACCCATAATGGAAGCAGCGTTTCGAGATCTATTTAAATTGAGTTCATCCCAATCTTTGGGAATTAATTGAGATAGGTTATAGTATGCTAGTCGGGGCTGATGGTGTTAAGTTAACTTTGGGAGGTATGACTGATAGCCAGAAAGCTAAGTACAATGCTGAAAAGAAGGTGTATGCCCTGTTGACTCAGTCGATACCGAAAGACATATTTCATCAGTTTTCTGAGAAGAAACAGGCTAAGAAGTTATGGGAGACTTTAGAGAAAAGATATGACGGGATTGCAATGTTAATGGCATTGAAGGCAAAAGCTCTCAGAAAGGAGTTTGATAACTTCTCTTCAATAGGGAAAGAAAGCTTGGACAACATAATCAACAGATTCTACCATCTGATGAGTGAGCTGCACACTCATGGGGTTACAACGTCTAAGGAAGATAAAGTGTCAAGCTTTGTTGTTGTTTTGCCAGAGAAATGGGACTCGTTTGTGTCTAACTTGACAGAATAATATACTTGCAAAGTTAGACATAAATGACTTTATCCTGAAATTGAGGGAGGAGGAACTGAAGATGAAGTACAGGTCACAAAAAGGATCCTACGACCAGAATCCTTCACTTTATAACTCATCTCCCACTCAAACCAATTCAGGAGCTCCACTTCAACTGCTTTGTGTCCAGCTCAGCAACTCCTTCTCAAACCACCGCTTCAGGACCATAAACATCAGGGTCATTCTCTACCCACTATATAGTTCTTGAAGCCAACACTACAAAGTTGAAGACCGAAAATCTCGGTAATATCATGGTGGAAGTAGCAAAGGAGCACATGGATGTCCTAGCAACTGTTGTTCATTCCTATGATGGTCTAGTTGCAGGGAAGATCGAAAATTGCTATCTTGAAGATGAAGATTACAAGCAGGTGGACGAGAATGAACTAGAGAGAATGGATATAATGTGGGATTTGGCTAGTGTTGTCAGAAAGGCGAAAAGTTTGTGAAAAGACAGGACAGAACTTGGTAGCCACAAAAGACAAAACCTTTGGTTTCGACAAAACCAAAGTTACTTGCTTTAATTGTGGAAAAGCGGCATTTCAAATGTGAATGTGTAAAGCTCAAGAAGATAGGTAATGGGAATCCATTCTCAAACTTCAACCATCAGGACAAAGACAGGATTGGAACTACCTCGTCAGCAAAGAGACAAAGGCCTTGACTACTCAAGGTGACGAAGGACAGGATTGGACCTTCAGTTTTGTGTTTCCGGGTGAATCGAACATTGCCTGTGTCGAGGGTTTGGATGATGACTCTGCAAGTGAAGGTGAAATCATAGTTGAGCAAGTAAAGTTAGATAATAAAGAAGCTGTGAATGTGGTCAATCACCTGATTGAAGAAGAACTCAGAATGACAAGTTCAGAATCTTTGGCATCCGAAGAGTCAAACTCTACATGATGGCTGATTCAACCAAATCTTCATAGGTAAGTACAAAAGACCAACTCTTTGAAAATCATGCTTGTAGTGAATGTAAGAAATTTAGAGAAATCATTGATTTAAATTTGCTAGGTTATTAGATCACAATGATAGCTTAGTAAATGATTTATAACTATGCACAGAAGATAATCAGATTTTAAAACAAAATGAGTGTAGTTATAAAGAGAAAATTAGGTAAACAATTAAGGGATTGAGGTTGTTTCTTTTAATCAAGCCAATGATATAAAGTTCTATTTAAATTCTTTAGAAGAAACAAAGAAAGAAAAAGCAGTTTTGGAAGTCGAAGTCAATTCTCTAAAACAAAAATAACAGGGAAGGGTTGGGCTACAAAGTAGTACCAACACCACATGAGAACCTGATAAATACAAAATGTAGACCTGTAAATAACAATCCAGTAAAGGATCTGTTAGGATCAGTGATCTATGTTCGATTGATTGAGAGTATAGCAGCGGAATTCAACAATGAATTTGTCGATTCACAAGAACGAAACGATATTCAATGAAGAACAAAGACGGTTATAGAGAGAGAATTCTGCAAATATATTTCATTCAATATTTGCTTTCGTGGTAACAGAATGTCACACTTACAATTAGGTCGACACCTCTGATATAAGAGATGTGACGTTTGCTGATGTCACTTGATAGTGACATCTAACAGATTTATTACAACTGAAACACAACTACTGAAGATGTCAAAACAGCTGACATCTCCTTACAAAAATGCTAAGTGTTATCAGTTGTTATAACTACTGAAAAAAACATAAAACTACTAAAACTACAACGACTGAAGAACAAGCCCTTTAGTCGTTTAACAAAACTACTGAAAGTAAAAATATAAAACTACTGATATCACAACTACTGAAGAAGTACTCTTCAGCTGTTGTGACAAACTACTGAAACTTCAGTACTTGATCTTCAGACTTGAACTTCAGACGTTTCATCAGCTGATGACTTCAGTAGATATCATCAGCTGATGTCTTCAGTCTTTGTCTTCAGACTTTGTACATCAGTTGTTGATCTTCAGTACTTATAGACCCTTCGGCTGTTGTAATTCAGTACTTTGGTCTTCAGCTTCAGCACTTTTGTTCTTCAGCTGTTCAGCTTCAGTACTTGTGTTCTTCAGCTGTTCAGCTTCAGTACTTGTGTTCTTCAGCTGTTGAACTTCAGCACTTTAGTTCTTTAGCTGTTAAAGTCTTCAGCACTTGATCTTCAGCTGTTGAAGTCTTCAGTACTTGTCAAACTGCTGATGAAGCTTTTAGCAGTTGTTGTGATACCATGTGGGACTTAAAGGTTTTCTGATCTTGGCTCATTGGTTCTTTTGGTCCAACAAACTCCCCCTGAACCAATGCAGCCAAAACCTCTAATTTATTTACTATCCCACTTATTGTTGGCAAAAGGTTGGTCTTTTTCCTTCTTGATCAGTAGAGAAGATGACCCATATAAGCTCCGGCCTGGGAAGAAGTCTCAGATATTTGTTTGGCAAGATATGAATGGGAACTCTATTTTGGGGAACTGGACACAGAGTTGTTATCCCATTCATGAGATCTACTTCCCGTGTATGAGCCTGTAGGATTCTCTGGTGTAGGCTCTGAGAAACATGATTTGTTCTTCCATGGTCAGGTTCTCGGCTTCACCATCAAACAATCCTTCTCGCCCATACAGCTCTGAGATGTACTTGGCTTGTTTGCCATTTTTGAGCTCAACTTTTGTAATTTGTCTGTATGCAAACTCATCAGGGTGATTCCCTTCGAGTAACAGACTGAGCTCATTTTGTTTGAAGTTCTCAAGCCTCTTGTAGACTAACCCCTTTTTAATAATTTTGTTCTCTAGCATCTTCTGGGGTGGTTGTTTAGTCTCGTAGGCCTTCTTGAAATCTTCGACAATCTCCCAGGGTGATACTACAAGGGCCACTGTGATCTCTTCATCTACGATCCTCTTGACTTGACCCGTGTATCTCGAAGGAATGTCTTTCTTTACAATCCTGTGAGCCACCCTCGGATCAGGCCATACTCTCACCCTTTCCTTCTGATATTGAAATGTGTTGGCGAGAGTGTACAATCTCAGAGCTTCTTTCTTCATGCTGATAATTGATGACGAAGCAGCATAAGTTTTGTCAATGCTTTTCAGCATTTCATCATCATGAAGCTTTTGCTGCTCCTCTTCTTCAATCTTTACTCTCACAACATCCATCTGTGAGGTGGGAGTGATGGGCATAGGTCTGGCTTTCGCCAATGTTAGGACTACAGACAGAGGCATCCTATCTTCTTCCACATCATCATCCTCTTCTTCTTCTTCTTCTTCTAGCCTCAACACCCTTCTCTTCTTCTTCTTGGGTGCATCATCGGCTGTTGGTTTAGATGGTAAGGGAGTTGGTTTTGTGGGTTGAGGTTGTGGTTGTTTGGATTTGGGCTTTGAGATTGGTTTGGAGATTTGAGGGGTAGGCTATTTTTGAGTGGGTGGAAGGGAAGGTTGTTCCAGCATTTTGGTTGTGAGTTTAGCCTTTGTAAGTTTTGCCATTTCAAACCTTTTTCCAGCCCCAGCCTCATCAAGGGCTTCAATGATAATCCCCTTGTGGAATTGCTCAGACAGACAGATTCCGGTGGCTATAGCCAGAATACTATCTCTGGTCCACGCACGAATCTCCATCAAAGATCTTCCTAAGTATTTGGCAATGAAACGGATCATGATCTCCAATCTCTCCTTTTCAAGTGCATCATACCAAGCCCATCGGGTTTGAATCTCCTCCACTTCCAACTTCCTGATTTCACTATCTAATGTGGCTGTATCAAAACCTTGCTTGAAGAGTTGCTCAATAACTTTATCCATGGATCGGCTGTGTGTATCATCAGCATCTTTTACCGGCTCTTCCAAGGATTTTTCTTCAGCAGTAGGTTGATCATGAGCACTTTTCTTTCGTTTATAGGTGATCAGTTGTTGCTTTTCTTTTTCCAACTCCTGGGCTTGCTCTTGGGCCTTCTCATCCTCTGTTCTTTTCCTCTTCTTTTCTTTCACTGCAGTACTCTCCCCCTTTTTGGATGCATTGGTGGTAGGGGTTTGTACCGCAGAAAGTGTCTTTTGCACAACAGCATCAATCAATGGTTGTAAAGTTGAGGAAATCCTCTCATCAATGGCTTTAGTCACAATGTCAGTGATTATGGGTGTGATGAGAGGGAGGGAATTTTGAAGGACAGCAACTATTTGCTCAGGAGGGTTCTGGTCCTGAGAAATAGTGCCAGAAGCAGAGGCAGGTGGCTTAGTTGTTGGGAGTGGCTCAGTGTTTGGGGAACCTTCAACTGAAGGTGCCATCTGTGGGTTGGTGGAGGCAGATGGTCTTTCTCCTTGAGAGAGTTGGTCAAGTAGGTTTTGCAACCTACTGACTTCCTCCTCAAGGATTGTGTTCTGGTCAAGAACATCATAGAAAAAGCCCAGGTCATCATCAGCAGAAGCTGAATCACCTGACCTCCTGCTTGGAGCAGGATGTACATGCACTGGGTGTAGACCAGTTGTAGCATGTGCCCCTTTGTCCTGGAACTGGGGACTTTCAGCCTCAGGACTATGTCCATCATCAGCTGTTGCCTCTAGTGAGGTCTTAGCAATGTTACCAGCCTCATTCTGATCATGTGCTGATGCAGAAGAGGTGGCAGCCTCACTAGATATTCTAATCTCCCTATCTACACCAGGAGATAGAAGTTGTAAACCCCTATGTTGTGGGTTCTCAGTTGAACTTTGGTCCTCCCCCTCAATGGTAGAGGTGTTCCCAATAGTAATTGGTATCTGGGGAGGGGGTGAGGAGTGCAATTGAGTCAGCACTTGTGCAACAAGCAATGTAGGGCTTTGGGGGGCGGTTGCATGGGGTGAAGGGATAGAAGCAGTGTGCACCTGGGGAGGAAGGTGCTCTTCAATGGCAATCTCCTCAAGTGAGGAAGATCCCAGATGTGTGGGTACCCCTTGTGTGGTTGCTGCAGGCTCCTGTTGAGAGGAATCCTGAGCGGTTGTGGCTGGAAGTGTCCTGATATCCACTAGGGGGTTATAACCAGTGGATATATCCTGAGTTTGTGTTGCAGGGGCATCCTCAGGGGACTCATTTCCCTGAGTAGCCGTTTTGGGTTTCTTTTTGGTGGGTTTGGTGGGGACTTTTGATTTGGAGGTGGTGGTTGTGGGTTCCAACTGCGTGGGTTTGCGCAGCTTGGCAGCCAGTTTGAGTGAGTGGTTAGAGTTGTGCCGGGAGTATACTTTAGGCAAAACAGCCATAGCAGGGACTCCGAGGCCAACAAGTCCCTCAGCTTGAAGCTGGTTTGTAATTATTGCCATTATGAACCGCGGATATAATATCCAACGGTTAGCAGTTAGTTTTTGAGCCATATCCTTGAGCTCTGAAAATATTATTTCTGAAAAATTTAAAGGCTGTTGCTCAAGAATAGAATACATTACCTGCTGCCACTTCGTAGACATTTGATCCCAAGACGAAGTCTTAGGAGCCAAACAGACATTTACCAGTTCTTGCGAATACGCTAATTCAATCAAACATAGATATCAATTAGCAGTTTCAATGATCAATTGTTAGATAGATCAATGATTAACCTGCTCTGATACCACTTGTTAGGATCAGTGATCTATGTTCGATTGATTTGAGAGTATAGTAGCGGAATTCAAACAATGAATTAGTCGATTCACAAGAACGAAACGATATTCAATGAAGAACAAAGACGGTTATAGAGAGAGAATTATGCAAATATATTTCATTCAATATTCGCTTTCGTGGTAACAGAATGTCACACTTACAATTAGGTCGACACCTCTTATATAAGAGATGTGACGTTTGCTGATGTCACTTGATAGTGACATCTAACAGATTTATTACAACTGAAACACAACTACTGAAGATGTCAAAACAGCTGACATCTCCTTACAAAAATGCTAAGTGTTTCAGTTGTTATAACTACTGAAAAAAACATAAAACTACTCAAACTACAACGACTGAAGAACAAGCTCTTCAGTCGTTTAACAAAACTACTGAAAGTAAAAATATAAAACTACTGATATCACAACTACTGAAGAAGTACTCTTCAGCTGTTGTGACAAACTACTGAAACTTCAGTACTTGATCTTCAAACTTGAACTTCAGACGTTTCATCAGCTGATGACTTCCGTAGATATCATCAGCTGATGTCTTCAGTCTTTGTCTTCAGACTTTGTACATCAGTTATTGATCTTCAGTACTTATAGACCCTTCAGCTGTTGTACTTCAGTACTTTGGTCTTCAGCTTCAGCATTTGTGTTCTTCAACTGTTCAGCTTCAGTACTTGTGTTCTTCAGCTGTTGTACTTCAGCACTTTAGTTCTTCAGCTGTTAAAGTCTTCAGCACTTGATCTTCAGTTGTTGAAGTCTTCAGTACTTGTCTAACTGCTGATGAAGCTTTTAGCAGTTGTTGTGATACCATGTGGGACTTAGAGGTTTTCTGATCTTGGCTCATTGGTTCTTTTGGTCCAACAGGATCATGTGGTGTCCACTCCTTTTGTTAGTGACCCTGATTCCATCGGTAAACCGGTGGATTCTGTCACTAAATAGAAGGAGGCTACTTTGAAATTGAAAGGCAAGATGCCTATTATTATTTGGTTGAAAAATCTGAAAAGGTTGATGTAAAGTCAGGTTCACACATGTCTTCTTCTGAATCCAAAATGACTAAACCAGTTGTTAGGATCAGTGATCTACGTTTGATTGATTAGAGAGTATAGCAGCAGAATTCTAACAATGATTAGCCAAATCACAAGAACAAAAGGTATTCAATGTAAGAACAAAACGGTTATAGATAGAGAGAATTCTACAGATATATTTCATTCATATTCGCTTTCGTGGTAACGGAATGTCCAATTACAATTAGGTCGACACCTCTTATATAAGAGATGTGACGTCTGCTAATGTCACTTGATAGTGACATCTAACAGAATTTATCACAAACTACTGATAGTTAACACAACTACTGAAGATGTCAAAACAGCTGACATCTTCTTCCAAAAATGCTAAGTGTTAACTATTATTACAACTACTGAAAAGAAACTACTGAAACAATAACAACTGAAGAACATACTCTTCAGTTGTTTTACAAATACTGAAACAAGAAACTACTGAAAGGTAAACCATCACAACTACTGAAAAGACCTCTTCAGTTGTTGTGACAACGTCTGATACTTTGGTCTTCAGCACTTGTGTCTTTAGACTTTGTCTTCAGCACTTGTGTCTTCAGACTTTGTCTTTAGCACTTGTGTCTTCAGACTTTGTCTTCAGCACTTGTGTCTCCAGACTTTGTCTTCAGCACTTGTGTCTTCAGACTTTCTCTTCAGCATTTGTGTCTTCAGACTTTGTCTTCAGCACTTGTGTCTTCAGACTTTATCTTCAGCACTTGTGTCTTCAGACTTTGTCTTCAGCACTTGTGTCTTCAGACTTTGTGTTCAGACTTTGTCTTCAGCACTTGTGTCTTCAGACTTTGTCTTCAGCATTTGTGTCTTCAGACTTTCTCTTCAGCACTTGTGTCTTCAGACTTTGTCTTCAGCACTTGTGTCTTCAGACTTTGTCTTCAACACTTGTGTCTTCAGACTTTGTCTTCAGCACTTGTGTCTTCAGACTTTGTCTTCAGCACTTGTGTCTTCAGACTTGTCTTCAGCACTTGTGTCTTTAGACTTTGTCTTCAGCACTTGTGTTCAGACTTTGTAATCAGCTGTTGTCTTCAGCTGTTGTGGTCTTCAGTAGTTGTTGTGATGTCTGTGGGACTTAAAGGTTTTTCTGATCGAGCTATTGGTTCTTTTGTCCAACAAACTCCCCCTGAACCAATGTAGCCAAAACCTTTAACTTTATTGAGGTCCCACTTATTGTTGGCAGAATGGTTGATCTTTTTCCTTCTTGATCAGTTGAGAAGATGACCCATATAAGCATTGGCCTGGGAAGAAATCTCAGAGATCTGTTTGGCAAGGTATGAATGGGAACTCTGTTTTGGGGAACTGGACACAGAGTTGTTACCCCATTCATGAGATCTACTTCCCCATGATGAGTCTGTACGACTCTCGAACATAGGCCTCAAGGAGAACAGCCTGTTCCTCTTTGGAGAGTTCTTCTACTCCTCCTTCAAAGAAGAACTCCGGACCATAGTACTCAGATAAGTACTTTACAGTCCTGCCATTCTTCAACTCCACAGTAGTTATCTCCCTATAGACAAATTCATCAGGATGAGTGCCCTCAAGAAGTAACTGGAGCTCATTCTTCTTAATGTCTTCAAGCTTCTTATATAATAACCCCTTTTTGATCATCTTGTTTTCCAGTAAGGCTTGAGGGGTCATTTTTGATTGATAAGCCTTCTTGAATTCATCGATTATTTCCCAGGGTGAGACTACAATGGCCAACATGATTGTAGAGTCTATTGTTTTTCTAACATGGCCATTGTATCTATGTGGAATGGATCTTTTGTGGATTCTAGAACTCACCTTGGGGTCTGGCCATACTCTCACTCTCTCCTTTTGATATTGAAATATGTGTCTGATAGTGTACAGCCTCTGAGCATGCCCTTTCATGGCTTGTATAGATGATGACTGAGGAAATTCCTTGTCAACCATCTTCAGTAGTTGCTCATCGTGCTGCTTCTGCTGTTCTTCATCTTCTATTTTGACTCTAACCGTTTCCCTTTGTGAGTCAGGTGTGATCATGAGTTGACTCCTGGGTTCTGGTAGCCTTAGAACAGCAGAGAGTGGCAGACTATCATCTTCATCCCCTTCTTCTTCATCTTCTTCTATCCTCAGCACCCTTCTCCTCCTTCTAGGTGCATCACTGGATGATGGTTGGGTTGGTTTTTGTGGTAAAGGAATTGCTTTTGAAGGTTGAGGATGTTTGGATTTGGGTTTTGAGATTGGTTTGGAGATTTGAGGGGTAGGCTTTTTTTGAGTGGGTGATTGGGAAGGTTGTTCAAGCATTTTGGTTGTGAGTTTGGCTTTTGTGAGTCTTGCCATTTCAAACCTTTTCCCAGCCCCAGCCTCATCAAGTGCTTCAATGATTATCCCCTTATGAAATTGCTCAGACAAACAGATTCTGGTGGCTATAGCCAGAATGCTGTCTCTGGTCCATGAACGAATCTCCATCAGTGATCTTCCTAAGTATTTGGCTATGAATCGAATCATGATCTCCAATCTCTCTTTCTCCAGCACATTGTACCCAGCCCATCTGTTTTGAATTTCCTCTACTTCCAACCTCCTGATCTCACTGTCTAGTGTGGCTGTATCAAAGCCTTGCTTGAAGAGTTGCTCAATGATTTTGTCCATGGATCGGCTGTGTGTTTCATCTGCATCTTTTACCAGCTCTTCCAAGGATTTTTCTTCAGCATTCGTTTGATCACCAGCACTTTTCTTTCTTTTGTAAGTGATCAGTTGTTGTTCCTTTTCTTTTTCCAACTCCTTGGTTTTCTCTTGTGCCTTCTCATCCTCAGTTCTTTTTCTTTTCTTTTCTTTCACTGCTGTACTATCCCCCTTTTTGGATGTATTGGTGGTAGGGGTTGTACCGCAGAAAGTTTCTTGTGCACAGCATCATCAATGAGTGGTTGTAGACTTGAGGAGATCCTCTCATCATGGCTTTATAGATAATGTCATTGATGTTGGGAGTGATGAGAGGTAGGGATTGTTGGAATACAGCAACCATCTGTGCAGGGGGGTTCTGTCCCGGAGAGATAGTGCCAAAAGCAGAGGCTGGAGGCTCAGTGAAGTGAGAGGGTAAAGTGTTTGGGGGACCTTCAAATGAAGGTGCAATCTGTGGGTTGGTGGGGGCAGATGGACTTACATCCCGAGACTTCTTGGCAAGCAGTTCTTGTAGTCTGCTTACCTCAGCCTCCAGGATGGTGTTGTGGGCTAGAACGTCATAGAAAAAGCCGAGGTCATCATCAGCAGATGCTGAATCACCTGACCTCCTGCTTGTAGCAGGATGTACATGCACTGGGTGTAGACCAGTTTTAGCATGTGCCCCTTTGTCTTGAACTGGGGACTTCCAGCCTCAGGATGGTGTACTTCATCAGCTGTTGCCTCTAGTGAGGTCTTAGCTATGTTACCAGCCTCATTCTAATCATGTGCTGATTCGGAAGAGGTGGCAGCCTCACTAGATGTTCTAATCTCCCTATCCACACTAGAGATAGAACTTGTAAACCCTGGTGCTATGGGTTGTCAGAAGCATGGTGATCCTCTTCCTCAATATCTGTGGTTCTCCCCTTTGTTGGTGGTTGTTGGGGAGGAGGAGAGGCATGCAGCTGAGTCAGCACATTTGCAATGAATATGGTTGGACTTTGGGGGGCGGTTGCATGGGGAGATGGGGTAAAAGCAGTGGGCACCTGGGGAGGATGGTGCTCTTCAATGGCAATCTCCTCAAGTGAGGAAGATCCCAGATGTGTGGGTACCCCTTCTGTGGTGGCTGCAGGCTCCTTTTGAGAGGAATCCTGAGCGGCTGTGGCTGGTAGAGTCTCTGATACTTCTGGGGGTTTAAATCAGCAAGTATATCCTGCCTGGGTGATACAGGAGCATCTTCAGGGACTCATCTCCCTGAATAGCTGTTTTGGGGTGTTTTGGTTTTGGTTTAGTGGGGACTTTGATTCTGGTGGTGGAAGCTGTGGGTTCCCTGTGCTTGGGCTTTAGCATTCGGGCAACTTCTTTGAGAGTAAGGTCTGAGTTGTGCCTGGAGTATACCTCAGCCAAAACAGTTGGTGCAGGGACTCCAAGGCGAACAAGGCCATCAGATTTTAATTCATCTAAAATAATGGCCATCAGAAACCTAGGATATAATGGCCATCGGTTTGCCACAGGTTTCTGAGCCAAGTTCTTTATTTCTAGAAACACGATTTTAGAAAAATTTAGCGGTTGGTGTTCTAGAATAGAATACAATACCTGTTGCCATTGGGATGACATTTGATTCCAAGAGGATGTCTTGGAGGCTAAGCAGACATTTACCATGTGAAAAATAAATTTCTCATCATCATGGAAATGTTTCTTCAGAATGGTTGTAGCCCGAAGATCACCTTCATACCCATGATTGATAAAGGACATATCTGTTTGCCCTTTGGGTATTCAGTCACAGCGGTGGAGTCGTGTAAGTGTAATGCCTGACGAATGATGTCGGCTGTAACGACCACTGGTTTCTGGTTGACAAGGGACCGAATAGAGATTTAGCCGGTAGACTCATCAGTATGAACAAAAGCATTGACCAGAATTGACTGAGGGATTCAGGGTAGATGGTCGGATTCAAGAGAAAGGCTGTGCGATATGGGGAATCCACCATTAAGTCAATGGCATTATCATATTTGTTTCAGAAAGCCGACTTGGTAAGGTATGCAACGCAGTTACGTCATGGTTTCAGACTAATGGTCGCCATGTTTGAGAGAGAGAAGCTTAGAAAATAACGGCTAATGAAACATTCGAGAAGAGGACAGGTATTTATAGGGTAGGGGTTAGAAAATGACTGAAGGGTTTAGTGTTAGTCATCAGTAGTTTTAAACCGACTGTTGACATGGTATTACCCTTTCAGACGTTGAAACAGCTGAAGTCGTGGTTTTAGGCATCAGCAGTTAGAAAACTACTGAAGACCATGGTTTTGACTTCAGATGATGAAACAACTGAGGACTTGGTGTTTGTCATCAGTAGTTGTGAAACTACTGAAGACAGTGGTTTTCTCATCAGTTGTTGTAAACAGCTGAAGACTTGGTGTTAGTCATTAGTAGTTATAAAACTACTGAAGACATGGTTTTGCTTCAGTTGTTTAGAATGAAACAGCAGTTGTAGAAACAACTGAAGAGAAAGTTCTCATCAGCATTTGTTGTGGATGGAACTGCTGAAGCTACAGGAACATCAAATTTAGCAGACACAGGCAGTTGGTCACTAAACTTGAATAGGTGAGTATTGATATTATCATCATCATCATCAATACCACCAGGTGGAAGACATGCTGCAGAAGATGATTTATCCACAGGATCTGCAACAGCTGGAGGTTGATAAGGAACATATTGCAGTATGTCCAAATCAAACAACTCCACAAGGTTTTGTGGAATCTTGTCCATAGGAGATTCATTAAACTTCACATGCAAAGTCTCTTCAACTATCTTTGTTCTGCAATTGAAGGCTCTGTATTCCTTGCAAGTAGATGAATAACCAACAAAATACCCTGCATCCACCTTAGGATCAAATTTTTGGAGTTGATCCTTTGTGTTGAGAATAAAACAGGGACACCCAAATGCTTTGAAAAATGAAATTAGAGGAGCCAAGTGATGGAGAACTTCATATGGAGTCTTCATCAACCTCTGATTTACTAAGATTCTATTCTGCACATAGCAAGCTGTGTTAACAGCTTCAGCCCAAAAGGTCAGTGGCAAACCAGAGTCAGCCAACATGGACCTTGCAGCTTCAATTAGGGTCCTGTTCTTCCTCTTCACTACTCCATTTTGTTCTGGAGTCCGTGGTATGCTAAACTGCCTTTTGATTCCCTTTGAAAGATAGAAGTCATCAAGTGTATGGTTTCTGAATTCAGTTCCATTGTCACTCCTAATACACTTGACTGGAAGGGAATACTACTTCTCAACATACAACACAAAGTGAATATCTTCTGAGCAACCTCATCCTTTGAATGAAGAAAGAAAGTCCATACAAATCTGGAGTAATCATCCACAATTACCAGACAGTATTTCTTCTTTGCCATGCTCATCACTCTCACAGGACCAAATAGATCCATATGCAGTAATTGCAAGCAGGCAGTGGACTTAGGCTCTTCAATAGGAGGAATGAGACTTTGTGCTGTTTTCCTTTTAAACAAGCAGTGCAGGTTTCATCACAGTGGAACTCCTTTATTGGTAAGCCTCTAACTAACTATTGTGGATTAGCTGATTCATGTTTTTGAAATTAACATGACCCAGCCTTCTGTGCCACAGTTTAGATTCTTGAGAAGAGGCTTTGGAAAATAGGCAAGGATTGCCTCTGAGATCTATTTTCTTGGAAAGATCTAAGGCATACACTCTTCATGTCCTGTTGGCTCTCAGAAGAGTGTGATTATCCAACACCTTATCAATCAAATGCAGAACTTTGGATGACAGAATCCTACAGTTCTGACTGGTGAAAAGAGCAACATGGCCTTTATCACACATTTGACTGACACTCAAGAGATTGTACTTGAGATTTTCCACATGATTAACATCATAAAACTTTATTTCTCCATTGGAGACAAAGCCGTTTCCAATGATGTAACCCCTAGCATCATTGCCAAAAGAAACAAACCCCTTCTTTCCTTGAGAGTAGTCATGAAGAAGAGAGCTGTTCCCAGTCATGTGCATAGATCCCCCACTGTCTACATACCAGATGCTACTTTGGCATGTTGAAGAACCCTGCAATTACAAACAATCAGTTAGTTTTAGAGACCCAAACCTTTTTGGTTTTGGGCCTGTTCTCATCAATAGATGGTAAACTAACAGGTTTGATGGAAACAACATCCTGAGAGGAAGAAGATGATGAAGAAGAGGAATCCTTTGGCTTGGATCTCCTTTTCTGTGGTTTCAACATAGGAACATCTAATTGGTTAACTCTTCCTAATAGATGTTGAACCATCATAACCAGCTGTGTCTGATTTTGTGATAAAGCTTTCAGCTCATCAGACACATTGCCATTGGAGTTTGATCAGTTCCTATGTTGCACCTTCTTCTTTTGAGCAATCTCAGCTGTTACCTGTTTAACCCCTTCCTTTTTGGATTTCTTTATGGACTTAAGGGTTACAGGATTTGATGTTGCTGATACAAATGTGGTATCAAACTCAGTTTTCATTTTAACCATTTTCTCTTTAGTTTCCTCTTTATGTTTGAGTTTGGATCCTCTTTTGTACCGGCAATCATCTGTAAGATGATTGAACAAACCACATACTTCACATGGTTTCTTCTTCATCTTATGTTGATCATCAACTAAAGAGGATGAAACAACTGAAGACTTGCTCTTCAGTGCTTTGAAAGCATTGTTTGCTTTCTTGACTTCCTCTTTAGTAGTCTTCAAACTCTTTCTACTGACAGTTTTCTTCTTTTCAGTACTGACAGTAGTTGGAATTTGAACTTCAGGTGTTAAATCTTGCTCTCCAGTCCTTTCAGGACTTTCAGAATTAACTCCTGAGTTGACCAACTCATTGATCATGTGAGTGTTAGCAGTGGAACCATCAACATCAGCTGATAGGTTCTGAGAGGGCTTAATGCTGACTTCTACTTCTGATGGTGCTGAATCAGAAAGTAGATCACATGATGAAATGGATTGTTATTACTCTCACCATCAGATTCTACCTCTGCTCTAGGAGTAAAATCTGTAGGTGGAGCAGTGTGATTATAACCAATGCCAAACTTCACATTGGAAGCAGATTGCTTACTAAGAAGCATTTCAAAACCTTTGCATGATTGTACCCATCGATCACACTCTACTTGGGTGACTGCAAGGGTTTCTTTGAGATCTTTGTACTTCTCTAGAAGTACCTCTTCCCTAGCCTTATAATCTGTGATTTGGAATTTAAGTTTGTAAATCTCATCATTCTTTTCATTAAGCACAGACTCAAATTCAGCTTTTCTTGTGGAAATTGTTTGTTCTAGCTCAATGTTCTTGTTAATCAAAGCTACATTTGCTTCTCTAATAGATGCAAATGCTGCTATGCATGTTTTAGAATATAATTTGGCTTTTGCCTCAGAGGATACCTGTGATACCTTTGATGTAGAGGCATTTGTGGATGAAGTATCAGCAGAATCCAAAGCCATAAGAGCTAGATTTCCAAAGGGACTGTCACTACCATGTTGACCAGAACCAGTGAGACCAGACAAATCATCTGGTAAACTGCTCCAGTCAACAACTCCTGGGGTGAAGAAGCTGTGTTGTTGAGGTTGAGTTTGTTGATGAGATAGGGAAGGTTGTGGTTCGGGTAATGCTTGTGGTTGTTGTGCAATTGGAGCTTGAACAGGATTTGGTTGAGGCATATAATAACAGGGATAAGGATATGACATTTGACCCTGGGGAACAAAGTATGCAGGAGACCTAGGATGTGAATGATGACCAGAACCAGCAGGATGTTGCCCTCTGTTTTGTGGACTAGTACTAGGAAAAGTCACAAAGGGTGCAGAAGAGTTAGATCCAGTTGATCTACACTCTCTTGCAAAGTGTCCCAGCCTTTGGCATTTGTGACACCTCAACTTACTCTTGTCAAAACCAACTTTGGTTTTGCCAGAGAGTCCAGGAAATTTCCTGCCAGTTCTCTTATAGAACTTCTAAGATCTTATATTAATCAATGCCATTTGGCTCAGAATATCCATCTCTTCTAGATCATCATCAGCTATTCCTTTCAAATCATCCATGATGAAGCATAGATTGTCACTATTACTGCCAGAATGACTCTCAATACCAACAAATGCATGATCAGAACTATTTGAAGAGAAATCAATATTCTCATCATAATTGCTTTCAGATGCAGCATATTCTGACTCATGACCAACCAAGGCAGTATTCCCTGGTACAAATCATCAGTGAGCTTTCCTGATGAGAACAGTTTCCTCTTCTGCTCTATCTCTCTTTCGAATGTAAGCAGTTTCCCATGAAGTTGGGTGAGAGATAGGCTATCCAGATTTGCACTGGAGCGTAGGACAATAGTGTATGTGTCCCATCTCTCAGGCAGTGATCTGAGGAACCTGTTATTCATCTGGCTATTGGTGTATTCTTGTCTCACCATTTTCAGCTCAGAGATCAAGCAGGAAAAACGCTCAAACTGTTGAGTCAGTGTCTCACCCTTTCTATGAGAGAATGTCTCATATTGTTGGGCAAGGATTTCTCTGTTGTTTGCTAAGACCTCATCTGTGCCACCGAATTGTTCCTTCAGGGCATTCTAGAGATCATGAGCAGTTTCATGATGCATAAGCCCTGAATAGATTTCATTAGGCAGTGCCATGGCCAGAATTCCATGGGCTTTAGCATCAATCTCAAACAGTTTCCGATCTTCATCAGAGTATTGTTCCTTCTTCTTCGGACCATTTGATTGGTTTCCGGATTGTTCACTAGAGGCTTATATGGTCCATGTACCACAGATGTCCAACAACCTGAACTATTAACAGACAGGTGATGAAGCATTCTTCGCTGCCATATGTTATACTCGGTCCTAACCAGCATCGGGGGCTTGGTTGAGGAACCAGTATTTTGAGGATCATTAGAAGGAGTAGTCATCTCAGATTCAATCAAATTCAATTAAGCTATAACAGATTTAGAACAAAACACAACAACCAATTGAACCAAGAGAGATCTCAGAATAAATGAACGAAAGCGTCAGAAATTCAATAATCTATAACCAGTTCTTGCAAAATGCTAATTCAATCAAACATAGATATCAATTAGTAGTTTCAATGATCAATTGTTAGATCAATCAATGATTAACCTGCTCTGATACCACTTGTTAGGATCAGTGATCTACGTTTGATTGATTAGAGAGTATAGCAGCGGAATTCTAACAATGAATTAGCCAAATCACAAGAACAAAAAGGTATTCAATGTAAGAACAAAACGGTTATAGATAGAGAGAATTCTGCAGATATATTTCATTCAATATTCGCTTTCGTGGTAACGGAATGTCACAATTACAATTAGGTCGACACCTCTTATATAAGAGATATGACGTCTGCTGATGTCACTTGATAGTGTCATCTAACAGAATTTATCACAAACTACTGATAGTTAACACAACTACTGAAGATGTCAAACAGCTAACATCTTCTTACAAAAATTCTAAGTGTTAACTATTATTACAATTACTGAAACAATAAAAAATGAAGAACATACTCTTCAGTTGTTTCACAAATACTGAAACAAGAAACTACTGAAAGGTAAACCATCACAACTACTGAAGAAGACCTCTTCAGCTGTTGTGACAACGTCTGATACTTTGGTCTTCAGCACTTGTGTCTTCAGACTTTGTCTTCAGCACTTGTGTCTTCAGACTTTGTCTTCAGCACTTGTGTCTTCAGACTTTGTCTTCAGCACTTGTGTCTTCAGACTTTGTCTTCAGCACTTGTGTCTTCAGACTTTGTCTTCAGCACTTGTGTCTTCAGACTTTGTCTTCAGCACTTGTGTCTTCAGACTTTGTCTTCAGCACTTGTGTCTTCAGACTTTGTCTTCAGCACTTGTGTCTTCAGACTTTGTCTTCAGCACTTGTGTCTTCAGACTTTGTCTTCAGCACTTGTGTTCAGACTTTGTAATCAGCTGTTGTCTTCAGCTGTTGTGGTCTTCAGTAGTTGTTGTGATGTCTGTGGGACTTAAAGGTTTTTCTGATCCGGCTCATTGGTTCTTTTGGTCCAACACCAGTTAACCAAACCCGTGTTACACGTCAAGGTCCAAATAAACTAAAGGTTAAAGATGTTAATAATGTTCAAACAATTAATTTTGTTAAAGAAGCAGAAACATCTAAACGAGAAGTGACTAAACCCAACCAGACTCGTGCTGCACTCGTATCACACTCAACACCACATAAACAGTTTCCCCAACATGTAGAAGGAAGATCATGCTACAGTTGTGGAAAGAGAGGACACATCTCTTGTAATTGTCTTTATTATCAGACAAAAAAAAGAAAATTGAACTTTATGATACTAAACCAACTTTTTGAAAAGGAGTTCTATTACTCCACCAAAAAAGAATTAATGAACCTAAAGTTCAAACTGTAAGCCAGTCGTCTGTTTATCACAAACAGGCCTTACATAAAACTGGCTTATGTAAAGAAAAGTCAAGTCCAGTGTTTGATAATGAGAACAAGAAGAAGAATGATATGCCCTCGACCTCAAATGGACAATGGGTTGAGTTCATGATGTGTGATTCCTCTGGGTCACCCAAGCCAGTTAAGGCTTGGATCCCAAACCTAAACTGATAATTTCCTCTAAATGTGCAGGGTGTCCGTTACAGTGCTATCACAAATATCTAGATTGTTGATAGTGGGGCGTCTAGGCACACGACTGAGAATCTGTCTCTCCTTTCAAATGTAAAACAAATTAAAGAGGGACATGTATCATTTGCTAGAAATAAAGGAGGATACATCACTACTCAAGGCGATGTGGGAAACCAGAAAGTAAAGTTTGATAAGGTAAACTACGTTCAGCAATTACAGAATAACTTGCTTTCAGTATCCCAGATATTTGACAAAGGATTCAAGGTTGTTTTTTACAACAAGAAGTGTGATGTATTGAAGAAGGATTACATTATCCTGGAGGACCAAATCTTAATGTCAGCTTCAAGATATAATGACTTATATGTCTTGCATCTATCAAAGGCCTCCACAACCGATCATCAAGTTCAATGCTTCTTGTCAAAGGCAACTGAAATGGACTCGATCTCTTGGCATAGGAGAATGGGACACATAAATCCACGGAAGATGAATCATCTGATCCAGAATGATTTAGTGAATGGAGTAAACGTCAAGAATTTTCAACTTCCAGATTTTTTGTGTAGCATATAAGAAAGGTAAACAGACTAAGAAGTCTGACAAGGCAAATAAAGTAAATTCCATTGAATTGCCTCTCGAACTTCTACACATGAATCTGTTTGGTCCTGTCAGCACCAAGAGTATCGCTGGTGATTTGTACTGTTATATAATCATTGATGACTACTCCAGATTCTCTTGGGTAAAGTTTCTAAAATCCAAATCAGAGACATTTGAATCATTCAAACAGCTGGTGACTACATTGGAATCTCTCTACAAGCAGAAAGTGAGACAGATTCACTCCGATAACAGAACGGAGTTCAAGAACTAGTGGATGGAGGCATTCTGCAAAGAGAAAGAAATTGTACACCAGTTTACTTCTGCCTAAACTCCACAAATGAACGGGGTTGCTGAACGAAAGAACAGGAGCTTGATAGAGACCGCAAGAATGATGTTAGCCGACTCGAAACTGCCCATCCAATTTTGGAATGAGGCAGTTGCCAATGCATGTTACACACTAAATCGAGTCTTGGTGGTCAAATGTGATGGTAAAATGTGTTATGAGTTGCTCCAGCGATGTAAACCTAATCTGGAGTACCTTGAACCATTTGGCACACCATGTACACTACTGAAGAAACTCAATCAGGGAAATTCAATGATAAGGCTGAAGAAGGGATTTTTCTAGGATACAACATACCAAATAAGAGAGTTTACAACAACTCAACGGGTCAAGTAGAAGTGTGGTGCAACGTTGATGTTCAGAGATACACCACCCCCTGCTGGAAAGGGACCCGCATGCTTCTTTGATTATGATGGATTCTTTAAGTCCTTTAACATCCCTCTCTCCCATCCTGATGATGAGTTATCGACCAAAATGATGTACGATGTCCTAAACTCACCGTCACTAGACTCGACAACATCAGGTTCACAAGGTGAATCTCCTAGTACTTTAGGGGGAGCACTTGAGGTAAGCGACTCCTCCTCTGACGATGAAGAAGTGGAGAATGATCAGGTGGATCAGGAAGAACAAGTTCCTGCTACTGAAAGTACACAAGCATCAGATGTTGATGCCTCTGACACTTTGGAACCTCGCACTCCAACGGCTACAGATATTGAACATGAATTCCAAATCTAGATCAGGAAGTAGTTGTTCCCATGACTCCCGGATCACGGCTAAATGTTTATCATCCTCTGGACAATGTCATAGGAGATGTACAATCAGGAGTACAAACAAGAAATCAGCTATACTCAGCTGATTATGCCTCAGTCATGGAAAAAGGCTATCTTCAGGACGGTGCTTATCGATGTTTTGTGTCTCAATTTGAGCCAAAATATGTAAGTGAAGCCTTAAACGATGTGGCATGGGTAAGTGCCATGCAAGAAGAACTCCTTCAATTCAAGAAGCTAGGAGTTTGGACACTAGTGGATAGACCAAAATGTGCTAAAGTAATAGGCACTAAATGGGTCTTGAAGTGCGAGAAAGATGACCAAGGGGTCATAATCAGAAACAAGGCTCGACTTATCGTCAAGGTTTTAGACAAGTTGAAGGAATTGATCATAATGAAGTGTTGCACATGTGGCTAGAATGGAAGCAATCCGTATAATCTTAGCCTATGCATCTTACATGAAGATCAAAGTTTATCAACTAGATGTCAAGAGTGCATTCCTTCATGGTGAAATACGTGAGACAGTGTTGTTAGTCAACCCGAAGGATTTGAGGATCCTTATCATCGGGATAGAGTTTACAAGCTTGATAAGGCTCTCTACGGGCTCCATCAAGCCCTGAGAGCATGGTATGAGAAACTCTCAACTCATCTGGTGAAACACGGTTTTCGCAGAGGAGTTATTGATTGTACACTATTCATCAAAGAAAAGGATGGTGACTTACTAATGGTACAATTTATGTTGATGACATAATCTTCGATTCTAAAAATGAAGAGTTATGTAAAGAATTTGAATCTGTCATGAAAGCACGATTTGAGATGAGTGAAATGGGGGAGATGAAGTTCTTCCTAGGATTACAGGTGGCTCAGTAGATCAAACACCAAAAGGAATTTTCCTGCATCAGACTAAATATGTAGGGGACATCCTAAGTCGATTTGACATGGAGAACGCTTCAGCTGCTAGATCTCCACTTGCCACGAACCACGATATGGCACCCGACGAAAATGGTGATCTGGTTGATGCTACAATGTATAGAGGAATGATCGGATCCCTTATGTATCTCACAACGTCTCGTCCTAATATCATGTACGCGATGTGTCTCTACTCCAGATATCAGGCGAAACCGAAAGTCAACCATCTCATAGGAGTTAAATGGATTTTCCGTTATCTGAAGGGTACTCCAACACTCGGTTGTGGTATCCTCATGACGATGACTTTGAGCTTACAGCGTATAGTGACTCGGATAATGGCGGTTGCAAAATGAATTACAAGTAAACATCAGCAGGATGCCAGTTCTTTGGTAGATGGTTAGTCACCTGGGAGTGTAAGAAGCAGACCTTCGTTGCTCTGTCAACATGTGAAATTGAATATGTTGTTGCTACAAGTTGCTGTTCATAAATCATCTGGATTCAACAGCAAATGCGGGACTACGGTTTGCAATTATCTAACACTCCTATCTATGTTGATAATTCTGTTGTTATAGCCGTAACAAAAAATCTAGTCCAACATCCTAAAACTAAACACATCGGTATTAAGTATCACTTTATACGTGAGTGTTTTGAAAAGCAACTAATCGATGTGGTTAAAATAAATACGGATTTTCAACGCGCCGACCTCTACACAAAAGCATTTTATAAACCGAGGTTTTTATATCTATTAGAAGTTAATGGCGTGAAAAATAAAAGTGATGTGATTCAGAGGAATACAATGCATAGTCCGACATTTTTTAATTTTATTTTTATTTTTATTTTATTTTCCATGTATATAAAAATCCAAAAACACAAAAATATTTTATGTTTTAGAATTTTAGGGGGAGAATAGGTTAGATTAGTATTAAATTAGCTGCTTTATTTAATTACTTAATAAACAAACGAGGGAGAAAGACAGCTTAGCTAAAAGGAAAGTAATCAAATATGTGATACTGATTCAACGTTTATGGAAAATGATAGTACATAGGGAACAGATTGTATAGGACTTCAAAAGAGTTTAACTAATTAAGATGCAAAATTCAATGTTTAAGTCTGAAAAGTCTAAGCAAAATAAAAGGAAAAATGATAGTAAAACTAGTATGCTACCAAGGTAATATAGAGAAAGTAGACCTAGAGGCTGCTAGTTCATTACATGATTTGTCGGTAGATTCAACACAATAGATGAGTAGATCTCATTGGTGGTTTCAAGTGCAAACTAAATTGTTCAACTTGCTATGGGTTCCCATCTTATCCTGGTTAACACAACCAACGTAGTTCCAATAAGGGGTGAAGAGCAAAATAAACGCCACAAATGTGTGCGAACGACCATAAAATGAGCAAAGCACATGAAAAAAATGCAAAATGCAATCAAGCTAATAAGTTATATTGTTGGTGTGTTATGTGCAAAAATAAAATAAATGGTCTAACAAGAAGATAGGTTGTGTGCCTCTCTGCTGTGCGGTGGCACTGACCTAAGGATAAGCATAACCTAAATATTCTAGAATTCATTGTTGTTTGTGCCTCTCTGCTGTGGCACTGACCTAAGGCTTGGCATCTCTTTGAAAGCTCTTAGAATAGTTTCTTCTTGAAATATACTCATAGACCGCCCAAAAATCCTCTGAGGAACTTTGATTACCATATAAGTGTGGGATCCCCAAATGCTTTACGGGATCGTTGAAGGGTGTAAGTTACAACACAGCAACACAAAGAGAAGATTAACTAAACTTTAATCAAACAGTAAACTGGATTAACCAAGTTGAGACACTAAGAACAAAAGTATTGCAAGAGACAGAACACAAAGAACACAAGTGTATGGTTTTCAAGAATGCAGTATATTGATTTCTCTATGTTCTATTACAAGTGTTACAAAGCATATTCGAAAGATACAAGAACATGAGATACATATACTACATCCTATAGCCGGCTATACTTTGAAAGCCAGCTGGATACAATTGACTAGACATTAACAAAATCAATTATAGAGTCAAAAGGCAGATTGCCTTTTGACTTGTGACTATGACATGCCATAACTCACATCCTTATCTATTACAAAAAGGATAAAGTATATAAAGTAGAAAGTTACATACTCAAGACCTCAATGTACAGTTACCAAAAGCATGTACCTTTTCACCAACTCATGTAAGTTGGTGACTTGTAGAGATGCAGCGGAAAGGTGTCCAGCTTTATGGAATAGTACATCAGATAAAGCATGTTACTAAAAGTCTTTGGAAGAAATATGTCTTCATGATCTTGAAGCTTCGGAAGACTTTTTCTCTGAGGCTTTGGAAGACTTCATGTTTGGCTTCGGAAGATATTGGTCTTGGCTTTGGAAGATTTCACACTTAGTGTATTTTCTGTTTCATGTGTGAAACTTCCTAAGCTTCTTCTTTGATGCACTTGTGCAGCATGCAGGATAGACTTAAGATGTTTAGGTTGCATCAGCCTCTTCATTAATCTCTACAAACTCCCCCTAGGCTGATGCTACCAAAACACTTAGAAGACTTTAGATATCAATAGTCCTCATTAGGATGATCACCTATCCTTTCTTCAGAAGGTGATCAGGATCCTTCAGACTATCAAAGTGTCTTCTCATATCAAAGAGGTCATGCAAAGGAAACTAAAACATATCTTGCCATGGTAAGTGTCTTTAATGCCTTGATCTCTAATGACATGCCATCTTTCTGATTCTCAATCTTTAAGATGAAATTCTTTAGAATCTTAGGAGTCTCATCCTTAGTTCTAAGGAAGAAAACCCAAGTGAATCTTGAAAAGTCATCTATGATCACTAGACAGTATAAGGTCCTTCCTAAACTCATTACACTCGTGGGGCCAAAGAGATCCATATGTAACAAGTGTAGGGGTGTAGTGATGGAGTTCCTTTCCTTAGGCTTGTGAGATACCTTATGTTGCTTCCTTTTCAGGCATGCAACGCAATGGTCATCACTTGTAAACTCTTTCTTTGGCATTCCAGTTACCAAATCATGTTTAATTAATTTATTCATGTTCTTAAAGTTTACATGGCACATTCTTTTATGCCATAGGAAAGACTCATCACTATTGGCTTTAGACAGAAAGCATGAAACTTCTCCAGAGGGAGAGGTTTCTTGCAAATCCATCTTGTACATGTTTCCTTTCCTGGGGGCTCTAAGTAGAATAAGCTCATGAGGAATGACCACACCAGGCTTAAGAACAATGCACTCATGCTCAGTAAAGAGCATGTTATGACTCTGATCACAAATTTGAGATACGCTCAAAAGATTGTATCCAAGCTCCTTAACAAAGTTTACCTTTTCTATGCTGAGCTTACCATTTGTGACCTTGCCCCTTCCTGAAATGTAACCACCTTCATCTCCTCCAAAAGCAACTGGTCCTCCATCAATCCTTTCAAATTTCTGGAGTAGTGACCTATTACCTATCATGTGCCTGGAACAACCACTGTCTATGATCCAGACATTTTTGTCTGTCTTCAGCTAACCCTGCACAAAGAGAAAGATTAGTTACATTTGGAAACCCAAGCCTTGCTTGTCTTGGGCTCATTTGTAGAAGGTATTTCAATAGTAATAGATCCTACGGTTGTTCTAAGAGGATCTTGAGCTGTTGTTGATGGAGAAATCTCAGTCACTTGGTCTTTCTTAGACATCCACACCACCTTCGGAGTCTTGGACTTGACCTTCAAGACTTCAGAAGCTTTTGGAACTTCGGAAGTTTTGATGACTGAACCTTCGGAAGATTCGGCAGACATTGCAATAGACTTCAGTGCTTTGGAGGAACTCCTTTCTTCTAAGACCAATTTCTCTTCTGAGGGTAATTTTCCACTTCCCTTCTTCTTAGATTTAGAGCTTCCGAAGGAAACATGTTTTCCTTACGAAGCTTGAATCTTCTTAGAACTCTTTGAAGTCTTTGGTTTGGTCATATGGACAGTACCATTAGGATTAAACGGACAATCCTTGGCAATGTGAGTGGTACTTTCACACATGACACAATTCATCTTCTTCTTCACAAGAGCCTTTTCCTTGGAATAGGACTGTCTTTGGTCACATCCCTTCTCCACCTTCATCTTTGTAGATGCTGAGACAATCTTCTTGGGCTGAGGACTGTGCTTGGAGTTTGATGGTCCAGGCTGTGCAGTAGTGGTACATAGTAGATCAGTCTTCTTCTTGCTACTGAGATGAGTTGAACAAGAACCAGAACTCTTAGCAGAAGAGTTTTGGTTGATGTCTTCAGTCCCTACCACTTTAAACCCTGCAGATATAAAAACTTGTTTCTACTTAGAGTCAAAGGTAGTCTTGATCTCTTGAGCCTTCCTTGCCTTTCTTTTGCTCTTTTTGATCAAGTTCTTTCTCATAGACTTAGTCATTATAGTCTTCTTTTTCTCCTCAAAAGGATAGCGGCCCTTCTTGGAATCCTCCTCTTCACTCTTCTCTGGGGGATTTTTCACTATCTATTCTTCATCCTCTTCACTCATAGGATCTATGAGAGGAAGCTCATCTTCACAAGTTCCACACCTAGGAGATCTTACTCACAAGATTGTGTGTGGAGGAGCTATCTCATTGGCTCCCAGTCCCTGTCTGTTTTGATAGCACACTGTGTTGTGCAGGGATAAGGATATCATGTTCTTGAAGGTCTCTTCTTCAAGAACACTCTTTTCTACCTGGCTTTGATGATCACAAGCTCAGCCTGGCATTCAGTTAACTTGGTTATGAGATCTTTGATTTGGGTCCTAAAATCTATGTGTTCATGTTTTAGAACTGAAATGGTTTTCTCTAAGTCCTCTATCTTCAGTTTATAATCATTTTCAGACTTTCTAAAATCAAATTTTAAAATGTTTAAGGACTCAAGGTCAGATCTCAGTTCCAAGTTGTAGGACCTGTATCTGTTAACTTTAGCAATGCATTTAGGAGTACAAAGATGTTCCAATACCTTGGCTTCATCATGATCTGCCATTAGTGCTTGGTTTGGAGAAGCATCCTCCACCTAAAAGCTCCAGTCAAAGCCTTCTTCTTCAACAGCAACAGCAGCTTGCTGCTTTGACTTCTCATTCTCGAGAGCTTTGTCAGTGTAGTTTGGTCTGGATTGTGTTTGGCCACCATTTGTTCTAGGTGCCTTACACTCTCTGGCAAAGTCGCCCATCAAGTTACAATTGTAACACTTGACTTTGCCTTTGTCCAGTCCAAACATTCCACTGGTTGCATTGCTTAGAAACTTCCTTCCAGTCCTCTTGTAGAACTTCTTGGCTCTGTGAGTGAGAAGAGCCATGTGCTGGACTATTTCCATGTTTTCCAGATCATCTGGATGGATGCAGTCCAGGTCTTCAAGAGTGAAAGAGAGTTGCCACAGCTTTCATCAGAACACACAAAATCTTGAGAAGAGGTTGTCTCTTGGAATGGGCTTCCTTGAGTGTAGTTCTCCTTTGGTGTCTCTGGGAAGGTGATGAAAAGACCCTTTGGTGAATTGTCAGGGTAGCATAAAAGATGATGTTTGGGTTCTATGCTATCCCTTTCAACCACATGTAGGGCTGAACCCATTTGATTGTTGGAGTTGCCAAATGAACCTTGCATGTTCATCTCCATTTGGTAGCCATTGAGAATCCCATATAACTCTGTCAGAGTAAGAGTTTTGAGATTTTTAGTTCTCTTGATCACCACACAGTAGTGTGTCCATTGCCTAGGAAGTGAGGACATGAACTTCCTTACAATGTCTCTGTTCTCAAGAGAAACTCCTCCATCCACTAGGGTATCCACAATCTCAACATACCTGAAATACTACTAGTCATGGTTTCACCTGTTTTGAAGGTGAAGTTTTCAAACTATTGCTTTAGGAGATCCTTCTTGTTCTCCTTGGCTTCAGAGGCACCCTCATACATCAGTTTCAGTGCATTCCACAACTGCTTGCCTATTTTGCACTTCTTGAAACCTCTATATACAGAGTTTGGAAGGGCAGTTTGAAGGGCTGTCATGGCTTTTCTGTCAATTCTACTCTCTTCCTATCTTCATCAGAGTAGTTAGCCACATCTTTTGGGATCATACCAGTAGCAGAAGGGGTGCTAGGTATGAAAGGTCTATTCTCAATAGACTCCTACATTCTTGAATCAAGAGACCTGATGAAACCTTCCATTCTCAAACACCAGGTGTCAAACTCATCAAGAGTGATCAGTGGGGACTTGTTCATGGTTCTAGTTTCCATATCAGTTTTGAGAAATGGATGCCATTTGAAAAGTTTAGGGTTTATGTGTGTGAGAGATCTTAAGATGGTGAGATCTTATATCAAGAGCCTGAAATGCTTTGATACCAAATGCAGGATCGTTAAAGGGTGTAAGTTACAACACAACAACACAAAGAGGAGATTAACTAAACTTTAATCAAACAGTAAACTCGATTAACCAAGTTGAGACACTAAGAACACAAGTAATGCAAGAGACAGAACACAAAGAACACAAGTGTATGGTTTTCAAGAATGCGGTATATTGCTTTCTCTATATTCTATTACAAATGTTACAAAGCATATTCAAAAGATACAAGAACATGAGATACTTATACTACATCCTACAGCCGACTATACTTTGAAAGCCAGCTGGATACAATTGACTAGACACAAACAAAATCAGTTGTAGAGTCAAAAGGCAGACTGCCTTTTGACTTGTGACTATGACATTCACCAACTCACATCCTTATCTATTACAAAAAGGATAAAGTACATAAAGTAGAAAGTTATAGACTCAAGACCTCAATGTACAGTTACCAAAAGCATGGACCTTTTCACCAACTCATGTAAGTTAGTGACTTGCAGAGATGCAGCGGAAAGGTGTCCAGCTTTATGGAATAGTACATCAGATAAAGCATGCAACAGATGAAATTTGTCTTCATGATCTTGAAGCTTCGGAAGACTTTGTCTCTGAGGCTGGAAGACTTCATGTTTGGCTTCGGAAGATATTGGTCTTGGCTTTGGAAGATTTCACACTTAGAGTATTTTCTGTTTCATGTGTGAAACTTCCTAAGCTTCTTCTTTGATGCACTTGTGTAGCATGCAGGATAGACATAAGATGTTTAGGTTGCATCAGCCTCTTCATTAATCTCTACATGCTTGTTGAAGTAATTAAACCTTAAATCATCACCATTGTGTGTCAAAATTTTGTGTATGGATTAAGAGGACAAGTATACTCACAATCATCGTGAGCTGCAGTTCTTGAAAGTCAAAATCATTGTGTGCATCTTGTAGCTCTAGTATGATTTCCTAAAATTGCTATGACTCTCAATGAAAACAAGGATCTAGCATCAAACTAGTTTATTAAAATGTCCCAAATAATTCTGATATACATGTATGATTCCATAATGAATTGTACCAGAAATGATAATATTGAATTGAAGTTGTGCTGTTTAGGAAGTAAAATCAGTTAGACATAATTAATAGATTTAAACCCATCTCTATTCAAAAATAGAAAAATATGTCTTGGTTTTATTTTTAAATTTCTAGTTGTTTTACTTATTTATTTATTTTTAGTCATTTGGTAGGTAAAAATCGGACTATGCATCTGAATTCAATCTATCAATAGTAATAAAAGGGCTCACGTCTGAGGTGACCAATCGGGTTTTTAAGTAAAAGGATCACGTCTTAGGTGATCAACAGTTTTGTTAAAAAGGTCATGTCTGAGATGATCAATGGTCATAATGTCTTATCAATAATCAACAAGTTAAGTGTTTGAAAGTGCATGAGATCAAACTCATAAATGTCAGCCATTTACACGACTAGACCATAAGTATGGATCAGTCACACGATTGGATCATGAGTATGAGCCAATCGCACGATTGAACCATACGTATGGACCATACATACGATTGGACCATAGGCATGGGTCAATCCATGTGATTGGATGACTAGAATGGACCAATCAAACGAATGAAGGTAACCGACTGAATTAGTCGCATGACTAAACCCTAGTCGCACGAATAGATGTGACCGATTGAGCCAGTCGCACGACTAAGCCTCAGTCGTACAATTGAAGCGTGTGAATAGGTCCAGTCACTCGACTGAAAATAAAATTAGTATAAATAGGGCGAAAGTCGGTCGCACATTCTCACCACCCTTCAATCGCTCCCAAATCGCACGAAAGCAAACATGCTATGCCAAAATTCGATTTAGTTGATTTCGCACTGAGATTGTGTTACTAACGTGTACTCTCATCTTCTACAGGTAATTAGTGAACAAAATCACACAAAATGCATGGTGTAATCAAACCCTAACAGACCCAATTTGATTAAAATCATGAAATCTGTAAAAACCTTCAAATAGACCACCTAAACATGCAAAATCGTTAAGATGAAGGACATACAGTGATAGTTAGGGTCCCTACGAACCCAACGAGTCTAAACACGACATTTAACATCAAGTTTTGACTAGATTCAAGGTTGGAATGTCGAACAGAGAGTTAAGCGAATAGACATTCTGAATGAACTTCAATCGCACGATTGACCTGGGCGAATGACTCAATTGACCGAATGAACAAGGTGTATGAGCTCAATCGCCCAATTGAACTCAGCCGCATGCTCAATCGCCCTATTGAAATCAGCTGCATGCTCAATCACCCGTTTGAACTCAGCCGCATGCCCAGTAGCCCGATTGAACTCAGCCGCATGCTCAATCGCCCGATTGAACTCAGCCGCATGCCCAGTCACCCGATTGAACTCAACCGCATGCTCAATCGCATGACTGAACTCAGTCGTATGGTTCAATTGCATGATTGAACCAGACTGATCTCAGAATAATTTAAATTTCAATAGTTTTTGTTATGGACTAATCTCATGTTTATGTTTTTTTGTGTTACAGAAACATGGCAGATAGGTGGATCATCAACACCAAGCACAACATTTGTGCTCACTTGGATGCCACCACTAGGAATGCTGCTGAGTTTGTTGGTAATATTGCATTTCTGAGGTGATCAAGGATCTACAGAGCCATATCTTCTCCATGCACACCCTACCAGTCTATACAGTAGGCCTTCTGGGAAGGTGCGTCAGTTGACAGATCTATTGAGACCTACTGTATTCGGAGCACCATTTTTGGGCAAGAGACTGAGGTTACTGCAACAGACTGAGGTGATCAAGGATCTACAGAGTACTGGACCTAGGTGATGATACTGCCCACCCAACCAGGTTACATGCTCTAACCGTAAGGGGATGTTTTCTAAGGATGAAGTACACTGGGGATATCAACGCAGGTGTGCTCAGCAAAAGCAACCTGTGTCCCCAGTTCAAGAACTTAGCGCATGTCATTCTAAAGTGCATTGCTTCACGGAGGGGTGTATTTTATGATATATCTAAACAAATCTAGAATGCTTACGTGGCACTGGTGTTGAATCACCCCTTCGACTTCTCTAACATGATCTTCACTTTCATGATCGAGAACCTTGAGGCCAAGGCTACGGAGAGCTTCTACATGTATCCAAGGTTCTTGCAAATGATCATAGATGAGAAGCTCCCTCTACTGCCCAAGGAGAAGGACGATGTAGTGATGTTAGAGGTTATGGATGACACCACCCTGGGGAGGATGAAGGTGTATAGGGGGAAGCAAGTGAAACCCCCTATTAAGAGAATGTTCGGGCACCTAGCCAATGCTGATTACGTGGCGCCTTCTCACAAGAAGTGGCATCATGATGAGAGTGATTCAGACGTCGAGACTATTGAGATACCTATTGATGATTCAGATGATGACGATGACAACCATGGTGATAGTCAAGGCGGTGAGGCTCCACGTGGATCCGAGCCGGCTCCAATCCACCCTGACTTTCAGATAGATGAGGAGGAGGACTTGGATGAGAAGCCTTTGGTGAGGACAGTGGGTAGCAAGGTAGTTGCCACTGAGATAGGGCTTGCGACGATTGGTGGACGCCAGGGTGAGGAAAGGGATGCTACTACTACTACTACTGATCCAGTCTACATCCCTGACCATCCCATCAGCCCAGGGGGAGCATCCTCCTCTAAGGGATCGAGGAAGAAGAGGATAGCTTAGCCCTATAGGATGAAGAGCAAGAGGAGGACGATTACATTGATCTCCACCATAGCTACCACCACTACTACCACACCCCTTATCACCACTACCACACCCCTTGCCACCACTATCACACCTCCAACCACCACCATGACAGCCAACCCTTCACCACCCACTCACATTCCACCACCCATATTCACCACATCCACCACCACTACCACCACCCAAAGAGCCGAGACTTCTACACACGTCCCACTGAGCCATGGATCCACTCTACCCTGCATCGGGGTAGAGGAACAACTTGCCAACCTAAACCGATGCTGCTTTAGCTGCTGATGAGAAAAGAGCTACACAGCTAAGTTAGCTTATGGAGCTTAGTGCTGCTCAAGCACAGTAGATTATATAGTTACAGGAGCAGAATGCTCATTCAGTTAAGAGGATTGAGGATTTGGAGGCCAAGAACAAGAAGATGATGTTGAGGCTGAAAGGATCAAAAGATGAGCCTCTAAAGATCAGGGAAGGTGATGATGATGATGATGATGATGATGATAAGGATGATGATTCTGATGATGATGATAAGGATGATGATTTTGATAAAGATGATAAGGTGATGATGAAGGACGGGGGGGAAAGAAGAGAGGAGATGATGAAGAAAAAGAAGGTGATGCTGATGCATCAGCCTCTGCTCAAGGTCAAGAAAGACACACTAAGAGATCTCAAGACCAAGGAGCATCATCTTCAGCCCCTGTTGTTGAAGAATTGACAGATCAAGATAAAAGTAAAGATAAGATGTTTTGTATTAAGAAAAACTTTTGTACTTGATTCAAATACTATATTGATATATTTATGATTATCTATGTTTACCTATGTTCAAATGTCTTGATAACTACTAATGATTGATGTTTTAAATGTTTAAATCAAGCAGATAAAACATCTCAGCAAGATGAATATGATGTTGCTCCCCTTTAGCAAATCAAGTCTCAATTCACCATCAATCTTGATTTGCAAGGGATATGAGAAGGTCAGTGAGCTACACGAAGAAGAAGAAATCATACACGACCTGATCGATGAGCAACTTGCAGAGATGTTCAGACTGAATCCTGATGAGCTCGTCAATGACACTCCAAAGGTTGATGTTATGAGTGATGATGAGCTAAACGACATTGATGAAATAGAGATAGAGGATGTTACATCTGAGCACTATCTAGAGTATAATGACCGAGAGGGCAATGTGATTCCCGACTTGGGTGACACTCTCAGCAGTGCTACATTTGACAAACTAGATGAGATGGAGAAAGAAACACATAAGAATGAAAGCCAAGTTCAAGCCTCAGACGTAGATTTTGAGATTAAGAACGCTGAATGGGCAGCTTGTTTTGCTGAAATACAAGCCCAACGCACAGCTCAAAAGCAAAATGCCTACACCAAACTCTACAAGGTCAATAAACATCTGAAGGTGTCTGGCAAGATTATTGTATGGCGTATTTTAAGGATCTAAATGTTCATGCTGTAAACAGGGAGAAATGAATAAAGTACTTCAAATATCCACATGATCTGAAGACTCTCCCAGGTTTTGAGCTCAACCAGCTGGCACGCTTAAATCTACTATATGTTGATCCTAGAAAGATGTTAAGTTGGTTTGAGGCTGCCCTAAAGAAGGAATACCACACCAGATGGATAAACTTCAGACCTCAATAACCGAAGAGGTACATTCGTAGGCCTGAAGTGGATCCCATATCTAGAAATCCTAAAGTGGTGCTGAAGTGGAGTCCCCCGTACACAATGTCAAAGATTCCCTTACGGGAAATGACTCAGGACTTCACTCCATATTTCAAATGGTGGTATTATGACTGGAGGATGGGTGAAGCGGTCATAGTTCTAAACAAAGAGGGAAAAATGGAAATTATCATGGTATTTGACCTAATATGGCTTACCAACTTGTCGGTTGAAGATGTCTATACTTTATACAAGTGGCCACTGTTCTATGACGCGCAAGATATTGTACAAGCCCTCCAATTCCAAAATGTGATATGGCTCTGTTTTGCGTTTGAAATACACGCAGGAGTCACAAAAGAGGAATAATACAAGAAGTTTGAAGAGCATATGAAGGATGTCAGACAATAGAGTAAACTAGGTCCAAGGGGGAGTTTGTTGATACATATATCCCTAGTTTATATGCTTAATGTAAAAGTCTTTCATGTCTTACACATATGTAATGAATGGGTTAAATGAAATATAATATGTGGTTGATGTTTATAATGTTTAATATTTCATAGTATTATTGTGTGTTAAAGTATAATGAACTTACTATAAAGGTTTGAGGTTTTTGTGCATAGTTCTTAGTCAATAATGATTGAGAAATGTGTTCAAACTTAGTCGTATGATTCTTTATGCGAATGGACCATGCTTATGGACCATACACATGAATACATCATGCGAATGGACCAGTCACACGACTAAACCAGGAGACTGGATCAGTCATATGATTGAGACATAAGATTGACTCAATCACACAACTAAACCTTCAGTCGGGCGTATGGATCAATCGCATGATTGAATGGCACGACTGAACCATGCTAATAGTTCAGTCGTACGATTGGAAAACCCTAACCTATAAATACCACTTAATTCGTTGAAAAACATAAGAATTCGAAAACACTTGAACACATACTCGTACCCTAGTTGTCTAGAGCGTCCAGAAAGCTTGTTCCAATTTCATAGTTCGCAGTTGATCTTGTTCTAATCGTTCTTAACATTTCTTTAATCGTTAGATTGATCGGGATTACGTTCTCATTGATTGGATCGCCAATCAAATAGGATTCCGTACTTTTTGATCTAGTTTCATCCATTATGAGTTAGTACTCTGTACGTACACGGTCCAACAGTTGGAATGTGTTGAACATATCTAGGAAATATATAATATTCTAAGAAGTCCAAGTTATCAAGCAAATTTATATAAACAAACTAAGAGTAGCTGAACTTGACCCCTTGAACCATCCTAAGCATTATGAAGGAAAGATCTTCAAGAATCTAGTCCCATTCCCCATGCTTGTTGGACAAGCTGTGGATGATCACATGAAGTAAGTACTTCCATTAGGAGGAGACCTTCCTTATCCTAAAGGTCTTGATAGAGAAATCTCCTTCATAACCCATTTGCCCAAAGGAGTGGTTGATAAATCTTTAGGAAAGGACATTCACCTTTCTCATCATCCAGCTGAAGATGGGTATTGATGATGGTTGGAGTGATGAAGATTGTCCTTCCCTGCACGGTAGTAGACAATGCCTTCTCCCCATCCATTTTGTGGAAGAACCAATAGAAATTATGGACCGAGAATTGAAACAACTGAAGCGCGGCAAGATTCCAATTGTTAGAGTGAGATGAAACTCCAAGCGAGGGCCTGAGTTTACGTGGGAGCGGCAAGATCACATGAAATCCAAATATCCGCATTTGTTCATGGATAGAACTTCAGGATCTAACTCCAGTTGAATTTCGGGATGAAATTCTCTCAACTGGGGAATACTGTGACATCCATCACTATCAGGTCTGTCAATTGACTCAGAATTCGTTAACTCTAGTCGTGCATTTATTATTTGTTGGAACTAATTGTTTTCAAACCGAATCTCGTCGTATCTACCTTTCCTGCCAACCTTATATTATATAACATTGATAATACAAATTACTTTTATATTATTACTACCTATAATATTAATAATATTATTTTTAATATTGTTGTTATTATTATAATTAATAAGTCCAAGGTTTAAATCATAATTTAACTAAATTTAAGGGATCAATTAATTGAAAGTCTAGGGTTCAAAGTGTAAATATGAATATATAGATGTTTTCCAAGTTTGGTCAACCCTAATCGACCGCTGTGAATCTTCAACTGTTGCACCGTTTTTTTCCAACCATCTTCATCGCACGAACCACCGAATCAGGCCCAATTCGTCGCCGCTGGCCACCACCGGTTGCCGTCGTCTCGTCGTTCACTCGTTTCGCCGGTAACCGATCATTCCGAACTTTGTTATTTCGTTTTGTTTCGGTTTATTGTCGTGGTTTGGTTCGGTTTCGTTTCGGGTTGTTTGAATGACTTTTTTGGAGGTAGAGGAACCAGTTCCCACACTTGCTGTTTCTTGAACTGAAGAAGCTCATGCTGCATGGCATCAACCCATCCATTGTCCTTTAAAGCAATGTGATAATTCTTTGGCTCTTGCTGACTGATGAAGAGAGCATAGAAGCAGAAATTTGACAATTGACTTCTTGTTGATACTCCAGCAGTGATATCACCAATGATTTGAGACATAGGGTGATTCTTCAGATCTTGATACACAATGAGATCTGTGCAAGTGTTTGTAGCCGGCTCAGCAGCAACAGATGGTGATGGTGAATCATTTCCTTGAAACCAATCAGTGGATGGTAATTCAAAGGAAGTTGAATTTGAAGAGATCTCATCAGCATTTGTTGTGGATGGTGCTACTGGAGCTACAGGAACATCAGGGCTAGCTGAGTCAGGCATCTGATCACTAAACTTGAAGAGGTGAGTACTGCAATCATCATCATCATCAGCAGTACCACCAGGTGGTGAACTGTTGACAGGAGCAACAGCAGGAGTTTGATAAGGAACATATTGCAGTATGTCCAAATCAAATAACTCCACAGGACTTTGTGGAATCTTGTCCTTGGAGATTCATTAAACTTAACATGTAGAGTTTCTTCAACCATCTTTGTTCTGCAGTTGAAGACTCTGTATGCCTTGCAAGTAGATGAATAACCAACAAAGTACCCTGCATCCACCTTAGGATCAAATTTATGGAGTTGATCCTTTGTGTTGAGAATAAAACAGGGACACCCAAATGCTTTGAAAAATGAAATCAGAGGAGCCAAATGATGGAGAACTTCATATGGAGTCTTCATCAACCTCTGATTTACTAAAACTCTATTTTGCACATAATAAGCTGTGTTGACAGCTTCAGCCCAAAAGGTCAGTGGCAAACCTGAGTCAGGCAGCATGGACCTTGCAGCTTCAATAAGGGTCCTGTTCTTTCTTTCCACTACTCCATTTTGTTCTGGAGTCCTTGGAATGCTGAACTGCCTTTTGATTCCCTTTGAAAGGTAGAAGTCATCAAGTGTATGATTTCTGAACTCAGTTCCATTGTCACTCCTAATACACTTGACTGGAAGGGAATACTGCTTCTCAATGTACAGCACAAAGTGAATAATCTTCTGAGCAGCCTCATCCTTTGAATGTAGAAAGAAAGTCCATACAAATCTGGAGTAATCATCCACAATTACCAGACAGTATTTTTTCTTTGCCATGCTCATTACTCTCACAGGACCAAATAGATCCATATGCAGTAATTGCAAGCAGGCAGTGGACTTGGGCACTTCAATAAGAAGGAATGAGACTTTGTGCTGTTTTCCTTTTAAACAAGCAGTGCAGGTTTCATCACAGTGGAACTCCTTTATTGGTAAGCCTCTGACTAAACTATTGTGGCTAAGCTGATTCATGTTTTTGAGATTAACATGACCAAGCCTCCTGTGCCACAGTTTAGATTCTTGAGAAGAGGCTTTGGAAAATAGGCAAGGATTGCCTTTGAGATCTATCTTCTTAGAAAGATCTAAGGCATACACTCTTCCTATCCTGTTGGCTTTCAGGAGAGTGTGATCATCCAACACCTTGTCAATCAAGTGCAAAACTTTGGATGACAGAATCCTACAGTTTTGACTGGTGAAAAGGGCAACATGGCCTTTATCACACATTTGACTGACACTCAAGAGATTGTACTTGAGATTTTCCACATGATTGACATCATCAAATTTGATTTCTCCATTGGAGAAAAAGCCCTTACCGATGATGTAACCCCGAGCATCATTGCCAAAAGAGACAAATCCCTTCTTCCTTGAGAGTAGTCACGAAGAAGAGAGTTGTTCCCAGTCATGTGCATAGATCCCCCACTGTCTACATACCAGATGCTACTTTGGCATGTTGAAGAACCCTGCAAAAATAAACAATAGTTAGTTTTAGAGACCCAAACCTTTTTGGTTTTGGGCCTGGTCTCATCAATAGATGGTAAACTAACAGGTTTATTTGAAACAACAGCCTGAGAGGAAGAAGATGGTGTAGAAGAGGAATCCTTTGGCTTGGACCTCCTTTTCTGTGGTTTCAACATAGGAGAATCTAGTTGGTTAACTCTTACCCAACAGATGTTGTACCATCATCACCAGCTGTGTCTGATTTTGTGATAAAGCTTTCAGCTCATCAGACACATTGCTAGTGGAGTTTGATAAGTTCCTATGTTGCACCTTTTTCTTCTGAGCACCCTCAGCTGTCACCTGTTTAACCCCTTCCTTTTTGGATTTCTTTGATGACTTAAGGGTTACAGGTTTTGATGTTGCTGATACAAATGTGGTCTCAAACTCAATTTTCATTTTTACCATTTTCTCATTAATTTCTTCTTTTTGTTTGAGTTTGGAACCTTTTTGTACCAACAATCATCTGTAAGATGATTGAACAAACCACATACTTCACATGGTTTCTTCTTCATCTTAGGTTGATCGTCAACTAAAGAGGGTGAAGCAACAGAAGACTTGTTCTTAATGCTTTGGAAGCATTGTTTGCTTTCTTGACAACCTCTTTAGTAGTCTTCAAACTCTTTCTACTGCCAGTTTTCTCTCTTTAGTACTGACAGCAGTTGAAGTTTGAACTTCAGGTGTTAAATCCTGCTCTCTAGTCCTTTGAGGACCTTCAGAATTAACTCCTGAGTTGATCAACTCATTAATCATGTGAATGTCAGCATTTGAACCATCAACATCAGCTGATAGGTTCAAAGAGGGCTTGATGCTGACTGCTACTTCTGATTGTGCTATATCAGAAGGTAGATCACATGATGTGATGGATTGGTTATCACTCTCACCATCAGATTCTACCTCTGCTCTTGGGGTAAAATCTGTAGGTGGAGCAGTGTGATTGTAACCAATTCCAAACTTCACATTTGAAGCAGATTGCTTACTAAGAAGCATTTCAAAACCTTTGCATGATTGTACCCATCTATCACACTCGACCTGGGTAACTGCAAGGGTTCTTTGAGATCTTTGTACTTCTCTAGAAGTACTTCTTCTCTAGCCTTATCATCAATTATTTGGCAATTCAGTTTATAAATCTCATCATTTTTATCTTTGAGCACAAACTCAAACTCAGCTTTGTTTTTGGAAATTATTTGTTCTAGCTCAATGTTCTTATTAATTAGAGCTACATTTGCTTCTCTAATGGAAGCAAATGCTGCTATGCATGGTTCAGAACATAATTTGGCTTTTGCCTCAGAGGATACCTGTGATACCTGAGGTGTAGAGGCATTAGAAAATGAAGTATCAGCAGACTCCAAAGCCATAAGAGCTAGATTCCCAAAAGGACTGTCACCACCATGTTGACCAGCACCTGAGAACAGTTGATCATGACCAGACAAGTCATCTGGTAAACTGCTCCAGTCAACAACTCCTGGGGTGAAGAAGCTGTGTTGTTGAGATTGAGGTTGTTGATGAGATTGGGATGGCTGAGGTTCTGGTAGTGCATGAGGTTGTGGTGCCATAGGAACTTGAACTTGATTTGACTGTGGCATGTAATAACAAGGGTACGGATATGGCATTTGACCCTGAGAAATAAAATATGCCGGAGATTGTTGTTGAGGATGATGACTAGAGGTGACAGGATGTTGCCCTCTGTGTTGTTGACTTTTGCCAGGAAAAGTCACAAAGGGTGCAGTGGAGTTAGATCCAGTTGATCTACACTCTCTTGCAAAGTGTCCAAGCCTTTGGCATTTGTGACACCTCAACTTGCTCTTGTCAAAACCAACTTTGGTTTTGCCAGAGAGTCCTGGGAATTTTCTTCCAGTTCTTTTATAGAACTTCTGAGATATGATATTTATCAAGGCCATTTGGCTCAAAATATCCATCTCTTCTAAGTCATCATCAGCAATCCCCTTGAGATCATCCATAATGAAGCATAGATTGTCATTATTACACCCAGTAAACTGACCATCAACACTCACAAATGCAGAATCAGAAGTGCTTGAAGAGAATTAATATGCTCATCATACTGGCATTCAGATGAAGCATATTCTAACTCATGACCCACCAAGGCAGTGTTGCCTTGTACAAAGTCTTTAGTGAGCTTTCCAGATGAAGACAACTTTCTCTTCTGTTCTATCTCTCTCTCAAAAGTGAGCAGTTTCCCATGGAGTTGGGTGAGAGATAGTTTGTCCAAACTTGCACTGGAGCGTAGGACAATAGTATATGTGTCCATCTCTCAGGCAGTGATCTGAGAAATCTGTTATTCATCTGAATATTGGTGTATTCAAGTTTGACCATTTTTAGTTCAGAGATCAAACAAGAGAACCGCTCATATTGTTGAGTCAGTGTCTCACCCTTTCTATGAGAGAATGTCTCATATTGTTGGGCAAGAATTTCTCTATTATTTGCCAAGACCTCATCTGTTCCTCCAAATTGTTCTTTCAAGGCATTCCAGAGGTCATGGGCAGTTTCATGATGCATTCCTCCAAATTGTACATGGCCAGAATTCCATGGGCTTTTGCATCATTTCAAGCAACTTCTTATCCTCATCTGAGTATTGCTCCCTCCTCTTCGGAACCATTTGATTGGTTTCCGGGTTATTTACCATAGGCTTGTGTGGACCATGTACCACTGATGTCCAACACCCTGCGCTGTTAACAGACAGGTGATGGAGCATACGTCTTTGCCATATGTTATACTCATTCCTAACCAGCATTGGTGGCTTGGCTGAGGAACCAGTATTGTGAGGATCATTGGAGGGAGTAGTCATTTTCAGTTCAAAGACAATTTAGTTCAAGCTTTTAAAAGTTTTAAACAGACCACAACAAACTCAATGAGAACCAAGAAAAGATCTCAGGATGAATGAGCAGAAATACAGAAAATTCAATCTCTATAACCGTTTCTTGCAAAAACAAAAGCTAATTCAATCAAACTTAGATCTTGAATAGCAGTTTCAATGATCAATTATTAGATTGATCAATGATTAACCTGCTCTGATACCATTTGACAGGATCAGCGATCACAAGTTTGATGTATTAGGATTCAAAGCAGCGGAATACAAACAGGAATTAGACAAATCGTAGCAAGCAATCGATACTTGTATTCATTAAGGGCGCATACGGTTATAGGGAGAGAATATATATTTCTGATTTCAAGGAAGGTTTATAGATGTAGAATATTTCTAATCAAATCATTCGTTCATTCCATTCATTCATCACCGTTACAATAAGTTGTCACTCCTTAATAGAGTGCAACAATCACTGCTGTTATCACGGAAAGTGACAACTGGCAGATCTAATACAATATAACTAATTCTTAACAAACTACTGAAATGTTCACAACTACTGAGAACATATCAGCATGTTAAGTACAAAATATAAAACTACTGAAGCTACAACGACTGAAGAACAAGCTCTTCAGTCGTTTTACAAAACTACTGAAACATAAAAATATAAAACTACTGATTCACAACTACTGAAGAAGTGCTCTTCAGCAGTTGTGACAAACTACTGAGGCTTCAGTACTTGATCTTCAGACTTTGACCTTCAGGTGTTTCATCAGCTGATGACTTCAGTAGATATCATCAGCTGATGTCTTCAGTCTTTGTCTTCAGACTTTGTACATCAGTGTTGATCTTCAGCACTTGTAAACTCTTCAGCTGTTGAACTTCAGTACTTTGGTCTTTCAGCTGTTGAGGTCTTCAGCACTTGATC